>SJYA01002869.1:917563-982781 GCA_006410615.1 Neotragus moschatus
GGGAAATAGATGGGGAAACAGTGGAAACATTGTCAGACATTATTTTTTTGAGCTCCAAAATAACTGCAGATGGTGATTGGAGCCATGAAATTAAAAGACGCTTATTCCTTGGAAGGAAAGTTATGACCATCCTAGATAGCATATTCAAAAGCAGAGATATTACTTTGCCGACTAAGGTCCGTCTAGTCAAGGCTATGGTTTTTCCAGTAGTCATGTATGGATGTGACAGCTGGACTGTGAAGAAAGCTGAGCAATGAAGAATTGGTGCTTCTGAAGTCTGGTGTTGGAGAAGACTCTTGAGAGTCCCTTGGACTGCAAGGAGATCCAACAAGTCCATTCTAAAGGAAATCAATCCTGGGTGTTTTTTGGAAGGAATGATGCTAAAGCTGAAACCCCAGTACTTTGGCCACCTCATGCGAAGAGTTGACTCATTGGAAAAGACTTTGATGCTGGGAGGGCTTGGGGGCAGGAGGAGAAGGGGATGGCAGAGGATGAGATGGCTGGATGGCACTACTGACTTGATGGACGTGAGTGAGTTTGAGTGAACTTCGGGAGTTGGTGATGGACAGGGAGGCCTGGTGTGCTGCAATTCATGGGGTTTTAGAGTCGGACACGACTGAGTGACTGAAGTGATCTGAACTGACCTGAACCTACAGAAATATAAGGAAAGTTAATTTCTTTTGTTTAAGCCACCTATTCTTTGGTATTTGGTTTTGGTTGCCTCAGTAGCTAACACAGACCTCAGGCCACTGGAGGACAGGTTGCAAATCTCTCACCCATAGGACTCTATGGGAAGTATCAGAGGCTTCTGGGAGAGAGGGATGGAATGACTTACTTGATTAGTTGAATCTTATGGAATCTTTTCAAATGTGATGCCCCTTTAAAATTCTGTTATGTTTCCTGCATTCTCCCCCCAAAAATTCAAAAAACAAAAACTTCTAACCACTAGCCTTCACTGCATAGGAAGTGATTGAAATGTTTTCATCCTCATTTTAGTGCTTAGATACTTAGATTTTGAAAAGGACAAGGGTAAAGATAAAAGTTTTATAGCCACATAACAAATACTAGGAAGTTAAGACCAAAATTAATTACAAAGAACTTCAGGGAATCCAAATTTAGAAAGTCAAGATGCTTTTTCATCATACTTTATTTCCTTTTAGCTGTATATTTGTGTGTGTATGTGTGTTGTGTGTGAATGTTGACCTGAAGCTGAGAAATGGATTACAATTGATATCCTCTTATAATCACTTTGGGTTAGGTGCCAGTTGTGACATAGTTTCATTATTTGATTTTGGACATATTTAGATACACCTATATATTTTTCTCCCTTTTAATGGAGTTATACAACCTGTTGTCACAAACCATGTTAAGTGTAACTGCCATTGAAAATGTCTGTAAAGAATTACCCCATGATTTGGCATTAAATGAAAAAGTTACTATCTACTCAGGAAGGCATGAAAAATGATCAGTGGGGTTAAATTTGATATTTGTGAAACAAATGTTCATAACAAAAAAAAGGACTATAATTCATCATTTTCTTGCAAAGCAGCAGCCAAATGTTTGTAGGATCTCAGGGAAAAAGATATCCTCAAGAAGCTGTTTAACTTTTGTTTTTAAGATCAGCAGTAGAATATTGCTCACTGCAGTGTAGCAAAAGTCAGAAGCCTTTCCCAAAACTCCAGAGTAGAGGAAGAGTTAGTGTGACTATTTCCTGCATTAATTAAGACAGTTGTTAAAACACTAAGTTATCCTTTAATTGGCACTATTTTTTCCTTATTGTTGATATAGGTAAAAAACAATGGTGTAGCTTACAGTGAATGGCTTAAAGTAAATGAAATACAATGAAATAAACCCAACCAAACAATTATGCAATTCAGAAGTTAATCTCTTTGGTTTTTGTAGTGTTATTTTGTGGTATATAGTTTTCTGTTGTAGAACTTATTTAGCCATATGTTAATTTAGGAGCAGCCTTGAAATTTCATTTCAGTAAACTTCAGAAGGGTGATGGCAAGCAAAGTTTTACTTGTCACTGATGGGTAATCAAGAGATAGTCCAACAGTTTGTCACACTCTGGGCAGGATTTTGGATCATCTAGAGGGGTCTTCTATCTTTACAAACAAAGGTTAAAGAGCAGACCTCTTTCACTTCAAAATTTGTCAAGAGGGCAAGTAGCATGGCAACTGTTTTTAACACAACACACATCAAAACAAACACAATAATAATAACAGGACACAAGGAAAATCTGGGAGGTGTTAAATCTATTCATGACCTTGACTGTGGTGCTTGTATATGTTCAAATTAATTACATTGTATACATTAAAATATTTGCAGTTTTTGTATATCAATTATACAACAATTAAGCTATTAAAACCAGATCTATTATCATGCCTTTTTTTTTAACCATACATAGAACCAAAGCTGATAATTCATTGTTATTTCGTTTCAGTTATAAGGAATATTTCTTCATCCCTCCACTTGAATTAATCTATAAAACAATTTTAGTTGAGATTTAAAACATCAGTGACTTAGAGTGTACTAAGAAACAGAAATCTATTTTTGGATGCCTTTTCTCTTGTAAAACATAAAAAAGGAAGTTGGCAGTCCACTCAGACCTTGATTAAATACAGCTCTGATTCAATAAGGAAAGAAAACCTTTACTTGATGAAATTCTTCTATAAAGTTTTTCCTTTCTTATGTTACTAAGAAATTTTGATTGTACTTTTCAGCCATGTAGTTAGGATGTAGTTTGATTCCTTTGCGAACTATTGGGATCTTTTCAGAAAATTCTATATTATGTTCAGAAATTTTACTTTCTTTTAGAAACCAAAGGTGATACAAAAGAATTAATCAATAGATTATAACTCACTGTTGATTAGATTTTCAGGGGTAAATTTTACTTTTTGTTTCTATTTTTTCTTATATTCCAATGGGCCAAGTATTTGTATGTAAGCACACATATTCATATAGTTACACAATGCTTTGCATATAATTGTTCCTACAGAGTTAATAACTGATTAAAAGAATTCATGGATTCACTTTTTGTATAGGAATGTAAGATGATGTCATACATATCAGTATGGCCTTGGCACATAACAAATTGTAATAAAACTATATTCTTATCTAAGAGTTAACTGAAAATAGGCCTGAAGACTGAGGCCCCGGGCCAGAACCAAAAGATATCTATGCATTTAGAAGGATAGAACTTCAAAGCGGAGACACAAATCTCTATAGAATATCAGCTTTATCAGGGTAATACCTTTTCTTGTTAGTTTGCTTTTTTTCCAGACATCAGAGGAGAGCAATTCTTTCATGACTGTTCCCTTTCTGCCACATCTAAAGTATTTTAACCTATGTTATGTTCTCCTAACCTGCTACATTCTACCTATAACAATACTTATCATGCCTAAGTATGAACACTTGTCTATTTTTATGCATCATCTTTAGTCTGTAATCTCCATTAGGGCAGGAACTATGCCTATATTTGTTCTCATTTTATCTAAGCACCACAATATATGGAAACATGAAGAAACAGCATATGTATTTATTGAATGCATACTGAGTAAATACATTCTTTACTTAATATTTCTTCCCTTAAAAGCAAAGAATCAATCATGTCTCTGACATCTTTGTACTCCTTGCTACAACAAGGTGTTTTTTAATGAAGTGAATGTTCTATGAGAGGATCAAAATGATAAGCCTCTTGCCCTTTCAAAATCCTGTGAAATGACAGAATAAACCCATGTCACGATAAAACAAGAAAGAAAGCCATGTTGAGGAGCTCCTGAAAGCTAGAAAGCAGGTACGGTTGGATATAATGAGAAACAGACCTGGAAGCTGTCACAAGCAACAGGGGAACAGGCTTAAGTAGGAGAGTTGAATGGAGAGGGAGTCACTTGGAGGCACTTTGCCTGGGGAGTTTCTCAGGCTGCCTCTCCTTGGACTGAGTGGACCAGGGCATTTGGCCAAAGACTAAAGCACTGAATGGGATGCTTGGACTAAGTTGTAGGGGATGCTGCAAGGTTACTGCTAAGTACCCTGAGTCAGGGCAGGGGGATCCTGCCAGTACCCTGAAGACCAGACTTACCTGCATCTCCCACATAGCCTGTTGAAAAAGCATTTTCAAAACCAAAAATAAACTGTCAGTAAGTCTTTGAATTATAGCAAAGTATTAATACAATGAAAGTGAGATATCAAACTTGAGACAATGGAATTTGTGATATCTGTAGGATAACAATACATAGCAAAGTCAGATAAATGTGAAAACATTACATTTAAGAGATCTTGAAAAATTTTAAATTATTTTACAAAAGTAACAAATGTTCCATGTGGTAGGTAGATTTCTAGAGTGACCCTCTCACCCTGGTTTCTCTGTAATCTTAGGAACTGATGATTATGCTGTTGATGGCAAAGAGGATTTTGCAGATTCAATTAAGGTTACCAAGCAGTTACTTTTGAATTAATTAAAAGGAAGATTATCAAAGTGGTTGCAGTTCAATCACATGAGCCCTTTAAAAGTAGAGCTTTTTCTCCAGCTGGAGGCAGAAGAATAAGCCAGTACTCAGTGGAGCATTAATAGGACTAGGTCTACCATCGGTGGCTTAAGCATGTGAGTAGGAAGCTTTGTGGAAAGGACTAGAGAGGTGATCCTGGGATGCCAGACAGTCTGCTAGCTGACATTCATAAAGGAAATAAGGACTTTAAACATAGCCATGAGGAACTGGATTCTGCCAAGTTGGATGAGCTTTAAAGCAGGTTATTTCTCAGTGCCTCCACAGGCAGAAAATTCCATTTTCTCAAGTATTGTCTAACAAGAGCTTTTACCCTGGCTGATACTTTTATTTCAGCCTTATGAGACCCTAAGAAGAAAAGCTGAAGTGTATATCAGCTGATATTTTTCTAGATTTTCATGACTTAAAGCAAAGCCATTTAGGATGTACTGTTATTGCCACCAATGTTCCCTACAGTTTAACATACTGTTAATGGAAAACTGTTACTCTGAAAACTAAAGACTTGAGTTTTGCCTGTAGAATTGACCAAAATCAGCTGACATACACTTCAGATCACAAAGTGCCTACTAACTAACCTACAAGTCATTTTGCTAAAGCTAAATGGTATTCTATTTCCTTAATAATTGAAAAGAAAATATATCTTCCATAAGATGCTGCAACTTATACCTGTATATATATGTGTATATGTGTGTATATATATATATATATATATATATATTTCATTTTATCTAAATTAACACCCATGTTTATGTATAAGATATTCTACATATTATCCTTTGTTCCTAAAATGACTGGAAACACATCTTAAATTTAACCTGAGACTTGGCAGCCATATGTTTTTTCAAGAAAATCTGTATTCTTATTGCCTACTATTTTGGTTTGGACACTTTTCATCTTTTAAACTTTAATACTGTCATATAATGAGTTTTCTTGCTCCAAGTTTTGCTACTCTAATCTTCATCTTACCTGGATATAGAAGACTTTTTCTAAAAGGCCAGTCTTGTTATTTTACTCCCCATTGAATGGCTACTATTTAACTGGAGGAAAGTTAAACTTTCTACCTTGGCTAGAACTGGCTTTTGCATTCCTTTCACTCCTCACTCCTCATCCTGTTCAGAATTGTATCCCAGGCTACAAAAGCTCTCCAAAGTCATCATGCTTCTCCTTATTATTGCCTCTTTCTATGGAATATTCAAGCTCCACTCTGGTCCCACGACTTTCTTGCCCTTCCTGACCTGTATGTCTGGCAAGATCCTTAGTCTTTTAAGTTTCAGTTCATGCACCACATGCTAGAAAAACATATGGTGAAATAGCTTATTTCTGAAAGAATCTTAGCCATAACTTTCTCTACAGATTTGATATACACTGTATTTATAACACTGTATAATTTATAATTTCATTTATAATTTTATAATATATTCCCCATTCCATATGGCTGCTGTAACTACATGATTTAGCAAACATGATAGCATACAGTTACCATCACAAAAAATTAGTCAAGCATGACCAACTAATGAATATACTTATTCATGTGAAAGCATTTACATGTGGGAGCGGGACCCTATAGATGCCTTGATGATTAGGAGGTATCTATCAAATAACAGAAAAATAATAGAATCAATATTCATTATGATAAAAAAAGCAATACTAATATCAAACAATTACATAGCATTTTCGATATGCTTAGGCACAATCTAAGCACTTTATGTGTACTGACTTTTTGAAGTCTCTAAATTCCATTCTCTTACTTGAAGATACAATTCTGTGGCATTCATCAGTTTAAACGTAGTACTTTGAATAGTGCAGCAACATTTGACACACTAAGGAATCACCCATCATTTTATGTATTTAATCATCGTGGTCGAGTACTGTTTTGGTCTTCAGATACAACAAATTCTTCAAAACCAAGATGCATTGTCCTCTAACACATCATTGAAGTTATGAAAACTTGAATCACTGCATCGTTTAGATTTTTACAAATTATAATAACAGGACAGGACATAAAGTTGGAATATTGGAGTTTGGGATACAAAACACTCCCCCATCAGTATTTATATTGATCACCTAGACCTAATTAAAAAAGTCTACGGCCCTTATTTGTACACTGTTAATCAAGTCATAAATGCAGTATTAGTTATCTGTGAAATGAGTCTTTGATCTTTCAGAGAGAGAATTCTTTTTTCATTTAAAACAAATTCACATTTTTTGTAAAAGTCACTGTTTTGAGCACATCTCTTTGAAAAATGTTGATGGCTTTGTAATTATTTATTTTCTTAGATTTCTTTTGTACTACAGTTTTTAGGATCCTTTTGGAAATGGNCCCTTATTTGTACACTGTTAATCAAGTCATAAATGCAGTATTAGTTATCTGTGAAATGAGTCTTTGATCTTTCAGAGAGAGAATTCTTTTTTCATTTAAAACAAATTCACATTTTTTGTAAAAGTCACTGTTTTGAGCACATCTCTTTGAAAAATGTTGATGGCTTTGTAATTATTTATTTTCTTAGATTTCTTTTGTACTACAGTTTTTAGGATCCTTTTGGAAATGGTGTGACTACTGCATTTTGCAGCATGAATGGTAGTAAATGGTCTTAAGTTCTTAACAACAAATGAATTTCTCTAAAGAGACCAAAATGGCGACTTATCAGTTTTTCTTATGCCCCCTAAAAAGTGGCTCTGCTTCAGCAGATACTTGCCAGTTTTTAATTTATCCATGACTTCTCACCCTACCCCACTCCCATATATCTCCTAACATCAGCTGTCTTGTTTCATCACTTCTCCAGGGTTCAGTGTGCAGGGAGCAATTTTTGTGTCAGAAACCCCTTGTCATAACAAATAGATTTAACAAACTCAACTTATGTAAAGCTACCTGTGTTCTCTTCATATATCTGTAAAAAGATCCCTAATTGATTATGTAGCGTAAGAATAGTTGAAGATAGACCAGAAAGACTATCATGAATTAATTATCCTGCCTATGTAGAAGAACAGTGATCACTGAAGAAAACTAATTAGTTGTTACTAGCCAGTTCAATTTATTCAAAACCTCTGTTATTTTATTGCATACTAAACTAGTGAATTAATTGGAGAAGGCAATGGCACCCTACTCCAGTACTCTTGCCTGGAAAATCCCATGGACAGAGGAGCCTGGCAGGCTGCAGTCCATGGTGTTGTGAAGAGTCGGACATGACTGAGCAACTTCACTTCACTTCAGGGCTTTCCTGATAGCTCAGTTGGTAAAGAATTCACCTACAACGCAGAAGATCCTGGTTTGAGGTTTGAATCCTGGGTCGGGAAGATCCCCTGGAGAAGGGAAAGGCTACCCACTCAAATATTCTTTGGCTTCCCTTGTGGCTCAGATGGTAAAGGATCCGCCTGCAATGTGGGAGATCTAGGTTTGATCCCTGGGTTGGGAGAATCCCCTGTAGAAGGGAAAGGCTACCTACTTCGGTATTCTGGCCTGGAGAATTCCATGAACTGTATAGTCCCATGGGGTCGCAAAGAGTCAGACATGACTGAGAGACTCTCACTTTCACTTTGAATAGTCCTTGACTATAGTAGATGTTGGTCATATAAACAAACTCTATGAGCATTTTTGGAGACATAAAAGGCTGCTGCTAATTAAGTCTTTGACACATTACCATGAATTTTGTCTTAGTTTAGTGCCTACATTTCTAGTCCAGTGTAGCCCAATTTAAAGTAATTTGTGCTCAATGTAATGTGGCAACCCTGAAAGGAGGGGAGTTTAGGGGAAGAATGGATACACGTATATGTGTGAGTTGAGTTTCTTTGCTGTCCACCTGAAACTATCACATTATTAATTGGCTATACTCCACCATAAAATAAAAATTAAGATAAAATTTAAAAATACTTAACCAAACTGGAAAAATAATTTGTAATATTCTAGAAAACAGGGTTTTCTTTTTTTTTTTTGCTTATTTTAAAAATTGTGATTACTATAATCTTACTACAAAGATATACTTAATTCAATAGACATGTCAGGTATAAAACATTCTAGTTTTTACACATGGGGATCCATTGCTTTTTCTTTGTTTCAACATTATATAAAATCATTTATTTTATTATGCTTTGATTTACCCTTAATTATTTGTATGCATGTTTTCTTATTATATTGTTGGCTCCAGTGCGTAACAATCTAGGTGTAAGTCTATGACTTACCCACCTTTTCATCCCTACACAGAACCTAGATATAACATGATAAGAAGAGAGACTATAAACTAGGATTGTGCTGTCCTGTGCTTAGTCGCTCAGGTGTGTCTAACTCTTTGTGACTCTGTAGCCCCTCAGGCTTCTCTGTCCATAGGGATTTCCCAGACAAAAATACTGGAGTGAGTTGCCATGCCCTCCTTCAGGGAATCTTCCCAACCCAGGAATCAAACCCAGGTCTCCCTCATTGCAGGCAGATTCTTTACTGACTTACCCACCAGAGAAGATCTGAGATATAATCCCAGGTCTGCCAGGAAGTAACTCTGCTACTTTAATTAATTTTTTTTCTGGGATTCAGTTTATTCTAAAGTGAATAAATGCTTAGGGTTAAATCATCTCAAAATTTCTCTCTAGCTCTAATATTCTATTATTCAATGAGACAATTATTTCTGTTAAAGTTAGTCATATTTATGACTGAGTCATAGTTATTTGCGGAGAAGGCAGTGGCAACCCACTCCAGGAAAATCCCATGGACGGAGGAGCCTGGTAGGCTGTAGTCCATGGGGTCACTAAGAGTCAGACACGACTGAGCGACTTCACTTTTCACTTTCATGCATTGGAGAACGAAATGGCAACCTACTCCAATGTTCTTGCCTGGAGAATCCCAGGGATGGGGGAGCCTGGTGGGCTGCCGTCTATGGGGTCACACAGAGTCGAACACGAATGAAGTGACTTAGCAGCAGCAGCAGCAGCATAGTTATTTGACTAGAACTTAGAATTCTTTGGTTTTTTATATAGAAACCTTGTTTCTATATAATAATAATACTAATAATTCATTAAGATTAGAATCTTCAAGTCTGGGCACATAGGGAGCCAACTAAAGATATGTTATGCAGAATTCTTTGCTGTTGCTATTTCTGGCATGGTAACTACATTTTAGCCAATGGGATATTAATAGAAGCAATATGTTCATTTCCTAGGTTGTCCCATGAAAAGGAATGAACATGCTCATCATTTTCTCCTCACTCCTTCCTGCAGAATGGTATACTGACTTAGTGATGAATTATGCAGATAAGAGCAACATTCAAGAAGAGGTTATTAACAAAATGGGGAAATGTAAGGTCCCAACATAGCATTCAGTCTATTGTGCCTTCACTCTTATATACAGTTGACCCTTGACAATGTAAGCATTAGGGGGACCCTCTGTGTAGTCCAAACTCTATAAATAACTTATAGCTGGCCCTCAGTTCTGAGTCTATGGATTCAGTCAACCTCAGATCACATAGTATTTACTACTGAAAAAAAATGTCCACATGTAAGTGGAACTGTGCAGTTCAAACCCTTAAGAGTCAATTGTACCTATCATGTATAAAACAGAGGAATAAATGCTATCATGACAAGCTAGTGTTATATCAGCTAAAACAATATCCTGACTTATATTTGAGGCTAATAAAACTCAGCAGACTTATAATTGGAACAAGTATCTGTAAAGCGTCTTGAACTATTGATGTACCTATAGACTATCATGTTACTCATTTATATTGAAGATGATATGCTAGATAGATGAAGTGATCAGGGAGCAGTAAATATTCTAGATGCTCCAGTGGGATTTATGCAGGCCAAAGGATGAGAGATAAACTCTGTTAATGTTTAGGGGCCTGACACATTGCTGAAATTGCTGGGAGACTGAAATTCATCATATCAGACTATCCTTTCTAAAGTGAGAGGTTTTTTAACATTTACCACCAAGAAAAACTCACCAGGCTTCATGATGCTTTGGATTTTGAAGTCAACTTATACTACAATTTGGTATGCTACTTCAATACTTTTACTGAGCAATTGATAAAACTGTTAGTTTGAGAAGACGTGAAGTTATTGCTAGAACCACATATTCAGCAGGTAAGCCTGCAGTTGAAGTTGCCCTGTTACTTGGGCCTCATGTCCCCATAGATCATGGTGCCACACTACAGTCTGTGGGCCCAATCTGGCCCATCATCTGTTTATGTGTGGACTGTGAGCTAACATTGCTTTGCTGACATAGGTCCATCTAATCAAAGGTGTTGTTTTTCCAGTAGTCATGTATGTGAGATTTGGACTGTAAGGAAAGCTGAGCACTGAAGAATTGATGCTTTTGAACTGTGGTGTTGGAGAAGACTCTTGAGAGGCCCTTGGACTGCAAGGAGATCCATCCAGTCTATCCTAAAGGAAATCAGTCCTGAATATTCATTGAAAGAACTGCTGCTGAAGCTGAAACTCCAATACTTTGGCCACTTGATGCAAAGAACTGACTCACTGGAAAAGACACTGACGCTGGGAATGATTGAAGGCAGGAGGAGAAGGGGACAACAGAGGATGAGATGGCTGGATGGCATCATCAGCTCGATGGACATGAGTTTGAATAAGCTCCAGGAGTTGGTGATGGACAGGGAGGCCTGATGTGCTGCAGTCCATGGGGTCACAAAGAGTAAGACAGGACTAAGTGACTGAACTGAACTGTGAGCTAAGAATAAATTATATATTTTTTTAAATAGTTGAAACAAATATCAAGAGTAATATTTCATGACTTGTGAAAATTACATGAAATCTAAATTCCATACCCACAGAGCAAATTTTGTTGGGCTAGAGCTACAGTTCTTCTTTCACTTATTGTCTACAGATGCTTTTGTGCTATAATGGCAAAGACGATAGCTGTGACAGAAATTGTATGGCCCATGAAGCCTTAAATATTTACTATTTGTCCCTTTATAGAAAAGCTGCCACTCCCTGCAGTATTAAAGAGAAAAAAAAACAAAAACAGAAACTTGTAATGAAGCCTCTGGCACACCTTAAGAGGAAACCATGGCTCAGATTCAGTTTGAGTCTTATACTATGGTCATGCTCTCCTTTTAGGGATTAGATTTGTGTGGGCTCAACATCATAGATGTCCCCTCATGCAGATGGGTCTAGATATTTCCAGCATTAAATGTTCCATCTGCCAACCTCAGAAGTCATTGTAAAAGTGACTCTCGGGTTGTTTTTAGAATCCAAACTCCTGATAATAAAGCACCAGAGAAAAGCATGAACTAAAGTGCCTATAATGATTTGAGGATGATCTAATTCACTAAGTCAAACAATGCTGTATAGTCCAACATTCCAGTGAAAACTAAAGGTGAAGTGTCTAAGAACAAAACAAAGATGAATTGGAGGAAACAAATACAGTAGAAAAATGGATACTTTAGACACCCTGTGTAACTGTTCCTTTTGTTTTACTGTTCCTCTTTCATGTAATGTCTCAGATTTCATAAGAAATTCTCTATGAGCACCTGGTATTTCAGGGGAAAGCAGTCACTGGCATGGCATGGACAGCACCCAGCAGTGGGTAGCCAATGTATTATGGCCCTACTCAGGGAACACTAAAAGTTTCAGTAGAGGGAAATCCTCCTAGGGGACAATCTTGGGGCAGCACATCTATTTGTTTCATGTAAAGGGAGAGACTGTGTAAAGGTGAAAGATGGATCATAAAGAAGTCTGAGAGCTGAAGAATTGATGCTTTCAAATTGTAGTGCTGGAGAAGACTCTTGAAAGTCCTTTGGACTGCAAGGAGATCAAGCCAGTCAATCCTAAAGGAAATCAGCCCTGAATATTCATTGGAAGGACTGATGCTGAAGCTGAAGCTCCAATACTTTGGCCACCTGATGTGAAGAGCGAGCTCATTGGAAAAGACCCTGATGCTGGGAAAGATTGAAGGCAGGAGAAGAAGTGGGCAGCAGAGAATGAGATGATTGGATGATATCACCGACTCAATGAACGTGAGTTTGAGCGTAACTCTGGGAAAAAGTGAAGGACAGGGAAGCCTGCTGTGCTGCAGTCCATGGGATGGCAAAAGTCAGACACAATTTAGCGACTGAACAACAACATGCTAGCTAATGAGTTGAATGACCTGTCAAGGCTTTGAAAAGAACGAGATTTGCATGACTTCTGTTAAGTCTGGACAAGATGTAATTGAACCAACTTCTTGGTATAGGTATCAACAATGAAGGGAATTGTGTTTGTTATAAATGATCATCACAGTAGATTCATTTCAGAGGAGGTTTTAAGCAAAAGGATGGAGACTATGACCCTTCAGATGATTTCACTGACTCTTTCCCAAATATCTTTCTGCTTGCTTGATAGAGCCACATATGAAGTCATCATGGGGTTTGGCATAAAAGCCATGCATGTTGTCTGTGGCTTAGTATTATCCTCGCCGAAGCTGCTCTGGCTACTGTGGACCAGAGGCTAATGCTCATCACCTGATAGTGTATGATTTCCCAAGAAAATAGCTATCCAGCTGGTAGCAGGTTAATTACATTGTCCCCAAGGATAGCTAGATAGATGCAAACATGCCTTCCTGTTTATAATACTTCTGCTAATGACACTATTCACAGACTTTCAGATATCTTTTCTCTATCATGGCACATAACATCACCGCCGATGAGTGTATGCTATTCTTTTGTATGGCAAAGAAGTGAAGCAATGAGCTGGCATCCGTGAAATTTACTTAGCACACGCTCATGATTCAATTGCAGCTGGCTTTATAGAATAGTGAAACAGCCTGCTGAAAGTTTAGTTACAGCACTGACTGGCAGACAAGTCTCTTTAAGGTCACGACATTCTCCATTTACCATATAATATATGCCATACACCAAAAGACACTCTGGTTCTCCCTTTACTATAGCTAGAGTACTTAGATTAGGGAAACTATGGGGTTAGAGATTTACTATTACATACAGTAAATCACTGGAAGAATTTTTGCTTTCTGTTTCCATGACCTTTATTTTAGTGGCTTCAATGGCACCCCACTCCAGTACTCTTGCCTGGAAAACTCTATGGGCAGAGGAGCCTGGTAGGCTGCAGTCCATGGGGTGGCTACGAGTCGGACACAACTGAGTGACTTGACTTTCACTTTTCACTTTCATGCATTGGAGAAGGAAATGGCAACCCACTCCAGTGTTCTTGCCTGGAGAATCCCAGGGACGGAGGAGCTTGGTGGGCTGCCGTCTATGGGGTCACACAGAGTCGGACACGACTGAAGCGATTAGCAGCAGCAGCAGCAACAAACATCCTGATCTCCAAGGTAGAAATTCTGCTAGGGAACAAAGTTTTATGCTCCTTTAAAAAAAAATACCAAAAACTGAAATTGCTTTCTGGCTCATCATGTCATGCAGAGAAAAGTGTCAGTATCTTGATGAAGAGATTGATCTTCATTACCAAGGAGAAGCTTCTGTGACACAATATGACAAGAAAGACAATGTTTGAAACCAGAGGATTCACTGAATTTTCAGTACCTTTTAGCATTTTACCCTGCAGTAATTAATGGAACACTCAGGAGTCTAATAAAGATGGGGCCAAGAGGACTCAGATCTCAAGAATCAAGGTTTAGGTCACTCCACTTGATAAAGAATTGCATCCATTCTAGATAATTGCATAGGGTAAAAGGAACAATAAATGGGTGTTGAAAGACAGCAGGTATAGAAATGGGACTGTTAAAGCCAGGTTTCATATTAATTCTTTCTTTCTCTTCCCCTATGCTATGAAATGGTGGTGGCTAAAAACTCATACTTTAGGTGGAAATTTATCTGCAGTGCTATCATATTATGATTAAATGAGAGCTTAGGATATTTTGTATTGGTACACACGTTTTTCATCAAGAAAAAGAATGAGAGTAGTTGCTTAGAATCAAAAAGGGTGGACTGAGTTGGATATTTTTATTTGCACCTTCAGGTCTTCTCTTCACCCTTTCCCACCTTATTTTGTTTCCCAGGAAATTAACTTTATAGAGTGCACCAATGGGCTCCTTTCCCATAGGGTTGGATTTAATCAGCAGGAAACACTTGTAAAGATAGGATGGAAGGAGGACATTAAGACTGGTGTACACATTAAACTGACTCCTGCTGAGTCTGTTAAACACCACAGCTCCTCCCCAGGAGCCCACTTTTCCAACTAGAGTTACATTTCTCAGTTCTAGCAACTGAACAATCCTTTTACCTCTTCGGATATATGACTACTAACAGTTCTTGCTAGCCCCAGGTGGGCTTCTTCCAAACTTTTTGGTTTGCTGAATTGCTCACACTTTGTAAATAGTCTTTTGACTAATATGTCTTCAGATATATTTTAAATATACCCTGTTTGTGTGTGAAATCTGTTTCCTGTGGAGAGCCTGGATGATACAGTGATGGAATGTTAAATGTTAGATATTATTTTTTCTTCTACCTCTTAAGTCTAAAATATTAAAAGTTCCAGATGAAATAGATGTCATTGTCTCAGAAAATGTCACCAATATCGTTATTTCCCTATGGCAATTCAGTCCTAGTTTTGATGAAAGGGTAATATGAGAATAAATGGATTTTCTTTGTCTTTTTGTCTTCCGTGCATGCTTCAGAAAAATGACCTTTAGAATCAGTGCACTGGAATATAAATGCAAACTGCCTTTAAACATTTTTGACAAACTAAGTGTACTCAAAGCCTTTACTGATGTGTAAAAACAAGTTGGTTAAATAATTTATACTTAATAGTTGCTAATAATTATGGTTACCTCTGTGCAGCTTTGATTTTCCTCATCTTGCATATCTGTGAAGAATTTTAAACAATTTACTCAAGTGGTGAAATTTTATATGGATGAGAAATACATTATGACATAACAAAATAAAAATGAATAATCTAAGTTTAGTCATAGATTTGGATCACCCTGATAGTTATTTGTAATAAACCTGACTGATAAAGAAACACAATCAATAAATATATCCAAGTAATTTTTAACTGGTAAATAATACTGCATGTCATAGTAATTTGTGCCAATGTTTTAATCATTTCTACAGGGTAATGATATACCTTTACAATTTTGTAATTTTTTTGTTTTTGTTATTGCATCATTTCATTCTTATATTTTCAGTAATGTTAATAAACACTTTTTAACATGGAATCCATATATATATATATATATATCACTGCATAATATGGTTTCAAGTACTGAAGAGTTTGCCCACAAAGTAAAACCATTTTTACTTTATAACTTCAGCAGGTTTTTCATATATATATTTACATTTGAAAATGGCAATTGGTAAGCATATATGGGATATTTTCTAAAATATATTATGAAACTGATAATTATGTTTTTAAGAGAATCAACATAATGATTCACAATAGTCATTAAAACTGCTCTCTTAAAGCCATATTGAGTGAGGTACATTAGACAGCAGAAGAAAAATACTGGATGACATACTTTATATGTGGAATCTAAAAAGAAATGATACAATGATCTTACTTCCAAAACAGAAAGAGACTCACAGACTTAGAAAGGATAGTTAGGGAGTTTAGGATGGTCATGTACACACTGCTATATTTTAAATGGATAACCAACAAGGACCTATTGATAGCACATGGATCTCTGCTCAGTGTTTTTGGGGGAGAATGGATACATGTTTATGTATGACTGAATCTCTTCCCTGTTCACTGGAAACTAAAGCAACACTGTTAATCAGCTATAACCCAATAAAATAAAAAGTAAAATGTTCTCTTTAGAATCTTTCTGAGATAAGAGTAGTTAAGTAGCCTGTAAGGATGTTCTGGCATCAGCAAGTAGCAGTTTTATATGGATTTACTTCTAGAAAATAAAAAAATACAACTAGAAAAATCTTTCATAAAGTATTTATGAAAGGAGGTTAAGACAAAGGAGATATTGAGAAACCTAAGAAACTCAATCAACATACCACTTTCAGAGAAAGAAATGTTTACATAAAGTTTTCTAATGTAAAAATAAATCAAATTTCAAGTGAGGTTTCCTGCTACCACCCCTAGCAGATTAGATTTTACTAACTCCCTCCTCTCCCCCACACCTAATGTCCCACCTACTCCTCTTGGACACTCAAAATGCATGATGTCACAGGGCTAGCTTGTAAGACAGCCTATTTTCTGGGAGTCTAATTTCCTTCTAGTTCAAAATCCTTTCTATTGGACAGGTTCAATTTCTGGATCATCTTATAAGTTGTTCCTACTACTAGGCTTGCCATATTTAATAAATAGAAATACAACATTTAAGTTAAATTTGAATTTCAGATAAAAATGATTTTTTTTTTTTACTGTAAGTCTGTCTCATGCAATATTTAGGACAGGACTGTACACAAGATTTATTTATTATTTATTTGTTGCATTTAACTGGGTTTCTTTATTTTATCTGACTATCTTACCTATTGCATACTAGATAGTTTTTGATGAAATTCAGCTTCTTTTCATTAGTTCTTCCTTCAATCTCCTCCCAAGCGCAATAAAACTTTTTTTCACAGATAGTTTCCTTTGAATGGGCTTCCCTGGGCTCAGTGGTAAAGAATCTGCCTGCCAAGGCAGGAGACATGAATTCAAACCCTGGGCTGGAAAGATCTCCTGCAGAAGGAAATGGCAACCCACTCCAGAATTCTTGCCTGGGAAATCCCATGGACAGAGGAGTCTGGCAGGCTACAGTCCATGGGGTCTCAAAAGAGTTGGACATGACTTAGCGACTAAACAACAGCAACAAGAGTTTCCATTGAAGTTTTGTAGGAGATATTGTAAAATACAGCTTATTTTTTAATCCTTAACATAAAAATAAAATTCACTGCTCTTTGTCATCAATGTATACATTTTTAATTCATATTGATTGATACTTGATTACCAGAAAACAGAGTTTCTTAAGTGCAACTTTGAGTAAATTTAGAATGGAGAAGGCAATGGCACCCCACTCCAGTACTCTTGCCTGGAAAATCCCATGGACAGAGGAGCCTGGTAGGCTGCAGTCCATGGGGTTGTGAAGAGTCAGACACGACTGAACGACTTCCCTTTCACTTTTCACTTTCATGCATTGGAGAAGGAAATGGCAACCCAATCCAGTGTTCTTGCCTGGAGAATCCCAGGGACGGGGGAGCCTGGTGAGCTGCCGTCTATGGGGTCACACAGAGTCGGACACGACTGAAGTGACTTAGCAGCAGCAGCAGCAGCAGCAGCAGAATGTCTGTATCTTGTTTCCTTATATACAGCATAAAAGGATCAGTTATTTATATGAATGGCATGTAGATCTATCCATAAAATTTAAAGTTGCATTAAGATTTTGGAGACAACTTATAAATACCTATTAATTTTAAGAAATAATAATCATTTTTTTTCTTGCCATTGAAGAAGGAAGTAGAATAGCTGACCTAATGAAATAAAGAATAATATGGTTGGAAAATATTTATCTGGAAAAGGCTAATATTACCTAGAGGTCTGATTTTTTCCCCCAGCATTCCCTACCTCTAGTCTTCCCACCTCTGTCTACCAGTGGAATAAGCCTCAACTTTGTAACTGAGGACACTGTCTCAGCATTCCATTGGTTTTACAAATTTTATAGTTTTTAACTTTTCTGAGCCCTAATTAATTTTCAGAGTCTGATATTTTAATCAGGAATTTGCTCATATGAATCTTTGTCACTGAGGCCATCTCTTGTCACTCTATGAATATAGCAAGTCAAATGTACATTTTATTTCTCTCACTAGCATATATCATCATCTCTCACATCATTGGCCATTGGTATATTAATTTATGTTTATTGCCTATCTCTTCACACCATAAGGTAGTCACCACAATGACCAGGCTTTTGCCTATTGTTTCCTATGCTGTATCTCCAGCATTTCAAGCAACTCCTAGCACATAAAGAATACAAAATATATTTGTTGACTGAAAGGTAAGCCTTACCTGTTTCCATATATCATAAGGGGTTGCATCAAATTCCAGAAGATTTTTCTGTAGCTTTAAAGGTATACTGCATAGAAAGAATTAGGATAGTGTCTGGCTCCTGTATGCAGGAAATTAATGATTAATTTTATTGTTACTAACCCAGAGCACACTCCCTGATGTGTAGTAGTAAATCAATGGATTTTAATACTCTTTCCTTTCCTTCTCAATTTCTTTGATTTATCTCCTATGTTGAGTATTAGCTTCTCTGACTTACCTTCAACAGAAGCATGGAAATGCAAGATACAAAGAACAATGAAAACGCTACATTTACAAAATATTAATAACAATGTGTATTGCTGGAATTGCACAAATGTAGATGAGAATGCTTGGCAATACGAGAACAAAAGGCTGCAGGGGTGTCTGTAATGTCACGTTGTTTTAAAATTTTAGCATTTTGAGTGTAGCAGGGAAAGTATTCATATGTATTAAATCTTACTAAGTCAAAGATTCTTTGTTATTGTCTTTGAGCAATAAAATAGAAAAATAGCTTGCAACTAACAATTTTATAGAGGTGAAAAATAAATTTAAAATGACTTTATCAATTCAAAAGTGGGCAAGAAACAGGAGGGGAAAAAAAAGTAATATAATAGATATTCATCCTAAAGGAAATCAATCCTGAATATTCATTGGAAGGATTGATGCTGAAGCTGAAGCTCCAGTATTTGGCCACCTGATGCATAGAATTAACTCATTAGAAAAGACCCTGATGCTGAGAAAGATTGAAGTCAGGAGAAGATACAACAGAGAACAAGATATTTGGATGACATCACTGACTCAACGAATGTGAGTCTGAGAAAGCACTGGGATGTGGTAAAGGACAGGGAAGTCTGGCATGTGCAATCCGTGGGGTCACAGAGAGTCAGACACACCTGAGGGATGAACAACAACAATAGATATACATAAATCCAAATGTACAAGCAAATCCAGTAATTTGATGAGAAATAAATGAAAATTGTTATTCAGGGTTTAAAAATAGAATCCAAATATAGGCTGCTTTAACAAGACACCTGACATTTAAAAATAAAGGAAATATTATGAAAGGATGGGAAATATGCCAAAACAAAATGAAAAAACAAGAAAACTGGTATAGCTATGTTAATGGCAAAGATGACTTTAGTGCAGTAAGAATTACTGGAGCTGTAGAAAGATATTCCAGCATGATAATAGGGTCAACTTGCCAGGAGGATCATCAATTTCAGTTTATATGTATATCATAACCTAGGTTTAAACTACATAAAGCAAAAATTAATAGAAATAAAAAGAAAGAAACACTACCACAGACATATTGGGGAACTTTTCATGTACTCCTCTCAGTAATAGAACAAGAACACCAAAAACACTAATGCTATAGAAGATGAGACAAAATTAGTTTTAAAAATTTGTGGCGGATTCATGTTGACGTATGGCAAAACCAATACAATATTATGAAGTAATTAACCTCCCATTAAAATAAATAAATTTATATAAAAAAGACATTTTTATTTGCACACAGGATAATAATAATAATAAAATTGAACCTAAAACTGACACACAGAATACATCCAGTAACAACTAAAGGATGTATAGTCTTTCCAAGTATGCTAGGAATATTTGCCAAAACTGATTATAGGCATAATAAAGCATGCATCAATACATTTAAAAGATCTTACATAATACAGAATACATTTTCTGGCCACAGTGAAAGCAATAACAACAACAAATATAACTGAAAAATCCTCAAATGTCTAAAAAATAGCAAAATCTAAATAACTTGGGTCTAAAAGAAATCACAATGGAAATTTCATATACTTGGAACTGTAGGATAATGAATATGAGGCTTGGTGACCTTTCTGGATGCAATGAAGATATACTTTTAGAAAAAAATATAATGTGTCAATGAATATGTTAGATACAATTTAAGTAGTAGCTTTGAAGACTTCTAGCAATTCTGTGTTCCTACCAGGAAGTAGAAAACACAGAGAAAATTTAAAATATGTGTTTGCTTGTGTGTGTGTATGTGTGTGTGTGTATTTTAACATATTAGAGAGCTGATGAAGCAACCTGGACTTAAAAGGAAAAAAACATTCCCGAGAAGCAAAACCATTTGGAGAGGCATGACAATATTCTGCAGTTGTTTTTGATCATCTGTTTTTCTCCCATTTGAGTGTGAAGTATAAGCCTAAGGTGCACACAAACTGAGACAAGGTGCTCAAGATTCTGAAGAATAACATATATCAGGGAATCTCATGGGGACAGAATGACCAGAAAAGGAGAAATCAGACCCGGGTTCGATCCCTGGGTTGGGACGATCCCCTGAAGAAGAAAATGGCAACCCACTCCAGTATTCTTGCCTGAATTATATCATGGATGAAGGAGCCTGGCAGGCTACAGTCCATGGGGTTGCAAAGAGTCAGACACTGATCAATTAACACATAATATGCATAACATAGAGCATTTGTGAATTAGGATCAAGGTGTAAGTCTAAACAAAAAGACAGAAAGAGAGAGGAAGAGAACTGACTCCCAAGCTCTTTAGCTTTTCCATTTAAATTTTCGATATTTACTGAGTTCTAAAGTAAAAGGACCATCTAGAAGGCTAAGATAAAATCTTACACAAACTAAACAGTTCCATTTTTCAGGTCCTCATATAATGTGCTTGGAAGTCACTACTCCACATCCTAAAAAGTAAAACACTAAACAGACTAAGATGCCAACTCTTGTTGGGTCCAAAAGAGAGGGACGGGTAAGGGCAGACCACGACCCTAAAGATTAGAGGAAAGGAAAGTGACAGTGTCAGTCTCTCAGTCCTGTCCTGACTCTTCATGATCCCATGGACTCCCAGAGCTCAGACTCAAGGAAACCACTGTGGGATCAAAGTCACAGCAGGAAAACCTGAACTATATCATTGACAAACTGCTGGGGAAACGGTGTGGACAATGCTGAGAGTTAAAAAAGTCCAGGGGTAGGGGTTCATGGGAGGGTTCCCCAAATACTGTGAGATTTACCTTTAGGAGTTCAAGCAGGTTCCCACCCACAGTAAATATTAGAGAGAAAAAAAATCCCACTGAGTTTCATGGAGGACGATGGAAAAAGGGACGATTTTTAAACATACCAAGACACTCTTAACATGACCTATCCTCAGGAGAAACGAGTTAACCAGAGCTTAACCCACAGGGGTGTTTTCAGAGCCTAACTACCCTGGGGGAAGATAAGTATCTAAACCCCTTCCTCACTGTAGCCTGCTATCTTGCCTAATCAGGGAGAAAAAAATCCTGTGAAACATTTGTGATCTCCCCAGGCCAGAGGCATTCAGTTCAGTTCAGTTCAGTCGCTCAGTCATGTACGACTCTTTGCGACCCCATGAATCGCAGCATGCCAGGCCTTGTCCATCACCAACTCCTGGAGTTCACTCAGACTCATGTCCATCGAGTTAGTGATGCCATATAGCCATCTCATCTTTTGTCATCCCCTTCTCCNCCTGTATGTGAGACAGCAAAAGAGACACAGATGTATAAAACAGTCTTTTGGACTCTGTGGGAGAGGGAGTGGGTGGAATGATTTGGGAAAGTGACATTGAAACATGTATAATATCATATATGAAACAAATCGCCAGTCCAGGTTTGATACATGGTACTGGATGCTCGGGGCTGGTGCACTGAGAGGACCCAGAGGGATGGTACAGGGAGGGAGGAGGGAGAGGGGTTCAGGATGTATACCTGTGGCGGATTCATGTTGATGTATGTCAAAACCAATACAATATTGTAAAGTAATTAACCTCCAATTAAAATAAATAAATTTATATTTAAAAAAATTTTTTAAAAAGAGCTAAATGAAAAAAAGAAAAAAGAATTCTATGGACAGAGGAGCCTTGTGGGCTACAGTCTATGGGGTTGCAAAGAGTCAGACATGACTGAGCGACTAACATTAACACTATGGAAAAACACGATTATAACTATTTGTAAAAATGCATTTTCTAGCTATATCTGCTAGCCCATAATAAGTAGGCAGTATTGTCACAGATGGGCTTCCCAGGTAGCTCAGTGGTAAAGAATCTGCCTACAATGCAGATGTGGGTTTGATCCCTGGGTTGCAAAGATCCCTTGGAGAATGAAACGGCAGCCCACTCCAGTATTCTTGCCTAGAGAACTTCATGGACAGAGGAGCCTGGTGGGCTACAGTCCATGGGGTCACAAAGAGTCACACGGAACTTAGTAACTAAAAGAGCAACAACATCGTCACAGCTAGCTTGCCATCCAATTCAGCAGTTTATTTTTCCCCATTTAATAAAAAAAGAAGTATAGCTACCTCAGGGGAGTTGTTATGGCCTCTTCTTTTGCCAATGGCCTATTTCTTTGTCCACAGATATGAGAATGTATCCAATTCCTTTGTGAGATTTTAGCAACTTTGAGAAATTTTCACAAATAGTGAAAGATATTTCTGCCATTTCTCCTGAAAATATGCCATCAACTTTCCCTTACCTCTGCAACCTAAAATCAAAATCAAATTCAGGTTCTCTGTTACAAAGTAAAAGTCCAGAGAGGTATGAAAAAATTCCAAAGTGTGACTATGAATTCCAATAATCACTTAGTCTTTCCCATAGGAAGAGAAAGAAATTAGTGAAAATTAGATTTTACTGAGCTAATGAGGCACACAGGGAAAAGTTTAGATTTGCTTTCACTTTTTTACTGAAGCAAGCAATGTGAGATTGCAGCTAATTTTGCATTCACTTTCATCTAGTTAAGTCATAAATCAGATAAATGTAAAAGTCAACTGAAAATCCTGTAAGATAAAAGGGAGAAGAATCTAGCATTTCCTAGGAACCTATTATTATTTGTTTTAATCTTCACAATAAACTTATAAAATAAACATTATTAAAATTTTACAAATGAGTAAAAGTAGGTTTTTTAGGCTTAAATACCATCCCCAGTTTCACAAAGCTAGGACATTACAGAGCCAAGAGTCAAGATTTATATTCTTATCATGCTAACCATGCTTCTGCTGTCCAATCATAGAATAAGTTCACTGTAACAAATGGTCACTTGATCTTTATTGCTAGGTGTATTTCATCTCTTTGTGATCTTTACCATTAAGAGTACTTTAATTCATGATACAAATCATTTTATTTTTTAATGGTTAATTTAAATTTTTATTATGCTATTTTAAAAAATATAAATTTATTTAATTGAAGGTTAATTACTTTATAATATTGTATTGGTTATAATTTGTGCCAAACCTTATTTCATTTGTGATCACATGGAAGGTTCTTTTCTGGAAAATATGTGCAGTATCTTCAATTTATATCACAGGCTTTGGATTTTCTAAAGAGCAGAAAACACATTTAAAAATCAATTTTTGCCTACACACCTGGGATACAGTTTGAAAATATGTCTATAAAAACATTCATGTTCTTTCCCACATGAATTACTGAGCAGGAAGGAAGAAACAACAAAATGAAATATGGTAACAAACAATAATACCATGAACCAAATAGATACCATACCCAATGCAGTCCATAACTTAAGGGAGTACATAATGTAGGTAGAGATTAAGATGATGGATTTTGAAATCAAGGTGACCTGTGGATTACCATATTTCATTAAATCTGATGCTTGATTGTAAAAACTAACATTACTTTTTGATGAAGGAAAAAGTGCTAGTAGACAATCTTAAAACACCTTTGACTGTATTATGCATCCTGTCTTCAGGGGTGTTAGATTCATGGGGTAGGGGAGAATGAATGCAGATTTAATAACATGAGGAAGCTATATAAACTATAAACATTACAGTGTCTGAAACAAGAGAAAATTTATTCCTCACTACTAATGTAAGTAATGGGTGCTTCTTATTATGACTGTCTTTTTGAGAACTGATTCAGGGATGCAGATTCTTTCTGTCTTGGGTCTGGTCCATCTTTAACATATGACTTCCAGGCTGCTGGCAGTTATCTGCATCAAAATGGTAGGAGGGAAAAGAACCTGGGCGATTATGCCTGAGAATTGTGTATGAATGAAGATTGGGAATAAAATTTATCACTATATTCACATTTCCTTGTTGGAATTCAACTACAATGCCACAAAGCAAGCCGGGTAATTTCATTAAGCTCTTTGTCCGTGAAAAAAAGGAATTGAGTTCCGTGCAGAAATAAGCTGTACCATGACCTACCGAGTTAGTGTGCTCACCAGTATTCACAGCTCTCTCCACTCACAGACACATGCAAGACTGTTAGCAGCCTCACTTTTGTTGGATGGATCACTTAGTGGACACACCAAAGGCAGCTGCCCTTAAGAAACACTCAGATCTACTTTGTCCTCTCTTTGTGATAGATTTTAGCATTTATTGCCATAATCCTATGAGACGTGGCAATTTTCACTTATTACTGCACCATAATTTAGTGCAAATGCCAATGTGATTCATAAGCTCAGGTTCCTTATTTGTTAAATATAACACTTTCACTTTTCATAACAATAATGACCTCACAGAGTAGTTGTGGGGACTAAATGTGGCATAATACATAAGCACTGATTACGTGTATTCATGCTCAGTTGTTTAGTCACGTCCGACTCTTTGTGACCCCATGGAATGTAGCCGCCAGGCTCCTCTGTCCATGGGATTCTCCAGGCAAGAATACTGGAGTGAGTTGCTACGTCCTCCTCCAGGGGATTTTCCCAACCCAGGGATCGAGCCTGAGTCTCCTGCATCTCCTTCATTGGCAGGCAGTTTCTTTACCACTGAGCCACTGGGGAAGCCCCAAGCATTGACTATAGTGCCTGGCATAGAGCAATGTAATCAATAGGTAAAATGTATTACTCTGATTTTCATAAAGTAGATAGAATCTTTACTCTGATTTTACTTCCATCATATGTAAATATTTAAGTAATTAACTTCACATTATACTTGCAAACTAATTTTTACTTAAATTACTTCATCTTTTAAATTTGCTGGGGAAGAAAATCTCCTAACATAGGCTTCAGATAAAATTAGAGTTGTTTTGGAACCTTTCATATGATAGTACATTAAGATGATCTGTTTACAGACACCAGGAAAAATGTTGGCAACTCTGTTAGAGTTCTGGTGCTCGACTTAGGATGGACACAAATTGACAGAAGTTTAGTTTTCAGCTACTCTAGAGAATTTATCCTACTCTCAAAACTATATTAAAGCTTTCAGAACCCATGAGACAGAAGTGATTTGCTCTAGAAAGATGACAACATTTTTGAGTTTAAAGGAGGAAATGGCAATCCAGTCCAATATTATTGCCTGGAGAGTCCCATGGACAGAGGAGCCTGGTGGGCTACAGTCCATTGGGTCACAAAGAGCCAGATTTGACTGAGCACGCACACACGCATGCTTACCACCATGCTAATGATACTCTACTTCCACTGTGAGATCAACACCTCAGTTCAGATATGAAGCCAAGATTCATGCCAAAATGTGTTAGGGAGAAAAGATGGGACCCATAAATGTCTTACCACACGTGAAGCTAAACAGGAAGAATATACTATAATTAGCTGAAATACAGCTACAATTCAAGAAAAAATTAAACAAAATTAAACTAGAACACATTTTGCTGTCATTATGGATTGCATACAGGTATGTGGAAATAAAATGAGTGGGGTAAAATGATAATTTAGGATCAGGACAGTTTTGCCTTTTTGCCTACTTTTGTTTTGTTACATGGCCATTCCTACTTTTTTTTTTTTTTTTCTTTTTAAATACAATTGACATTACCAAAGTTTGATTCTTAGGACCAAAGTATAGATTGTTTTAAACCTTGAAAAGTGGACAAAAGACATTACCCAAAGCTAAATTATTATTTAAAAATATTTTCAGTTTATAAAATTCATTGAATAGCCAGGTGTATTTTGTGGCAAATGGCTATAAATGCAGATTATACATCTGCTGTTGTCTTTGAAAAATTCACCGCTTTTTACTCTGATTTTATTTCTCCTTTGCTTTCACGCTGTCATCAAATTCAAAGTGAAGACTTTACACAGTAAAGATATGCAAAGTATACAAAAGTTTTTGTAAATCAGGTCCAGTGTGGACTGATTTTTAGATACAGCTATTACTCAATGTTACAACATACAATCATTTTACTTTCATATTTTTCTAAACTAAAATATGAAAGTATTTTAAGTGATTCCTATAAGATAGTTCAAGATATTTTTACCTCTTTCAATCATTTGAATATTTTACTGAGTCATCTTTAATTTTAGCTCTAGTGGTAAAGAATCCACCTGCCAATTCAGGAGACAAGGGTTCGATCTCTGAGAGAGGAAGATCCTCTGGAGTAGGAAGTGGCAACCCAATCCAGCATTCTTGCCTGGGAATCCTGTGGACAGAGGAGCCTGGCCTGCTACAGTCCATGAAGACACAAAGAGTTGGACTAGACTGAGCACACGTGCACATACATACACACACACACACATATACACATTCTCACTTTTAAAAGCAATACTTCTTATCCATTCTTCTGCTGATGGACATCTAGGTTGCTTCCATGTCCTGGCTATTATAAACAGTTCTGTGATGAACATTGGGGTACACGTGTCTCTTTCAATTCTGGTTTCCTCGGTGTGTATGCTGGGAACACGTGTATACCTGTGGCGGATTCACGTTGATGTATGGCAAAATCAATACAAATTTGTAAAGTAATTAACCTCCAAATAAAATAAATAAATTTATATTAAAAAAGAAAATAAATAAAAGCAATACTTCTTTTTTCTTTGTGCAAAGCAATAAAGTATGTATGTTCATGAGATTGGTTACTCTAGAAANTGGGAACACGTGTATACCTGTGGCGGATTCACGTTGATGTATGGCAAAATCAATACAAATTTGTAAAGTAATTAACCTCCAAATAAAATAAATAAATTTATATTAAAAAAGAAAATAAATAAAAGCAATACTTCTTTTTTCTTTGTGCAAAGCAATAAAGTATGTATGTTCATGAGATTGGTTACTCTAGAAAAACACTTTATTCCTTATTATTTGTAATTTTTTTCCTATAAAACCATATTATTTTAAGATGTCTAAAAGGTGTCTACACTCTGAAGATGAAATAATTACTTTGTAATTTTTAAAAAGATGTTAGTTTTTCATATTTATCAAATATAAAATATGAAGATGTAAAAATAAATGGCACATTTCATATTGGTGAGGAAGAAATTTTCCTCTACTCTTCTAGATTCTTCTGCCTGTTCCCAGAATTAAATGGACATGGCATAGATTAATAGGAGAAAAATCAAACAAAACTTTGATAGCATGTACACTTTCACTCAGAAAAACTGAGTAACTCCAAAAAAGCTGAAGTTCTCATCCTATCTATCAGTTCAGTTCAGTCGCTCACTCGTGTCCAACTCTTTGCGACCCCATGAATCGCAGCACCCCAGGCCTCCCTGTCCATCACCAACTCCCGGAGTTCACTCAGACTCACATCCATCGAGTCCGTGATGTCATCCAGCCATCTCATCCTCACTTGTCCCCTTCTCCTCCTGCCCCCAATTCTTCCCAGCATCNGATGGTCTGCAGCGGCTATTTCTGTTCCGTCCTTTGTTCTGTGCGCGGTCCTGGTGGTGTCTTATGTTACAGCTTTTCTCATGGTAACTGTCCCGTGGTCTGGAGTGCTAGCCCAAGTTAGTTCGCTCTGGTTACGCGGGGCGTTCAGGCCCGATTCTTTTGCGCTGCAGTCCGCATCTCCCACGCCTCCCTGCCCAGCCCCCACCTGCTAATGGCGGATACAGGCATCTGCTCTGTCTTTTCCACTGGGGGAGTTACTGTTGGGCTCGTAATCTGTTAGTTTTAATTACTATTATTTTTTGTTTGTTTGTTTTTCTTCCCTGTTATGTTGCCCTCTGTGCTTTCAAGGCTCACCACAGANTCCGCATCTCCCACGCCTCCCTGCCCAGCCCCCACCTGCTAATGGCGGATACAGGCATCTGCTCTGTCTTTTCCACTGGGGGAGTTACTGTTGGGCTCGTAATCTGTTAGTTTTAATTACTATTATTTTTTGTTTGTTTGTTTTTCTTCCCTGTTATGTTGCCCTCTGTGCTTTCAAGGCTCACCACAGATTCGGCAGTGAGAGCTTTTCCTGGCATTTGGAAATGCCTCTCTTTCTTAAAACTCTCTTCCAGGGACAGGACTCCCTTCCCGGGATGGAGCTCCCTCCCTAGCTCCTTTGTCTATTTCTCCGTCTTTTGTATTCTTCCTACCTGTTTTTGAAGACAATGTTCTGCTATTCTGGATGCCTGACGATCTCTGCCAGCATTCAGAAGTTGTTTTGTAGATTTTCCTCCACGTTGAAATGTTCTTTGGATGAATTTGCTGGGGAGAAAGTGGTCTCCCCATCCTATTCCTCCGCCATCTTCTCCGAATCCCCCTCCTTTACTTTAAATATGAGAGTAATCAGCTGCTATCCAGGGAGTTGAATACTCAGACAGATGAGTCCAGGCACATAGATCTTTTAAGATCTGTTTTACAGATCACTACAGTCATGTGAGTCGTGGGATACAAACTCCTCTGGTTTTCAAAGTTAAATGTTTCAGGGATTCTTCTCCCAGGTGCATGACCTAAAATTTGAGATGTCTGATGTGAATTTTGAACCCTTTGTTCCTTGAAGAGACACACTGGCTTTTGAGTTTTCTCCCAGTTTAAGGTTACTGTGTGCCAGGTGTGGGGCTTATGACAAGATCATATTCTATATTCTCCTACCTACTCCAATGTGGTTTTCTTATCATTTGACCAAATGTGTAGTCATTGCTCAGTCAGACTTTAGATTTCTTTGAGAGGGAATATTCCATGCGTAGTGGTAGATTTGGTGTGTCTGTGGAAGGTGGTGAGTTCAGGATCTTCCTATGTTGCAATCTTGAGCCAGAAAGACTAAAAGTTTTCCATTAAGCTGCCTAATCTTTGATACTTTTGTCATCTGTTTTACTAGAGGCAACCCTCTGAGAAGCTAAGTATCTTTCAAGGTTTATTGTGAAGATTAAATTAAAATGGTTATATAAAAGCTATGCTATTGTTTTGCAATTATTAGTTTTATTTCTCTCTTTCCCTCCAGGGATTTCTTAAATAAGGAGTCAAATTTGAAAAGAGTTACCAATAATGAATTGAGTACTTTATTGAGTATCATCATAATTACATGTTTATTACAACTTAGCCAAACTGGTTGTTCTTCTAAGATTCAGAAAATTATGAAAAGGAAGCAGAAATTTTTACACTTTTTCAAACTGATACACTTCATTCTTTGATATATCTCAAATACCTAGAAGAATGAAAAGTGGAAGTCCTGTCCAACTCTTTGTGACTTCATGGACTGTAGCAAGCCAGGCTTCTCTACCCATGGAATTTTCCAGGCAAAAATGAATACTGGAGTGGGTCGCCATTACTTCCTCCAGGGGATCTTCCTGACTCTGGATTGAACCTGGGTCTCCTGCATCACAGGCACATTATTTATCATTGTTCTTTGATGTATTGCAAATATTGAGAAGAGTAGCTGACACATAATAAGTGCTTTTTAGTATTTCTTAGGATGATCAAGACCATCTCCATGGAAAATAAATGCAAAAAAGCAAAATAGCTGTCTGGGGAGGCCTTACAAATAGCTGTGAAAAGCAAAGGAGAAAAGGAAAGATATAAGCATCTGAATGCAGAGTTCCAAAGAATAGCAAGGAGAGATAAGAAAGCCTTCTTCAGCGATCAATGCAAAGAAATAGAGGAAAACAACAGAATGGGAAAGACTAGAGATCTCTTCAAGAAAATTAGAGATACCAAGGGAACATTTCATGCAAAGATGGGCTCGATAAAGGACAGAAATGTTATGGACCTAACAGAAGCAGAAGATATTAAGAATAGGTGGCAAGAATACACAGAAGAACTGTACAAAAAAGATCTTCACAACCAAGATAATCACGATGGTGTGATCACTCACCTAAAGCCAGATATCCTGGAATGTGCAGTCAAGTGGGCCTTAGAAAGCATCACTACGAACAAAGCTAGTGGAGGTGCTGGAATTCCAGTTGAGCTATTTCAAATCCTGAAAGATGATATTGTGAAGGTGCTGTACTCAATATGCCAGCAAATTTGGAAATCTCAGCAGTGGCCATAGGACTGGAAAAGGTCAGTTTTCATTCCAATTCCAAAGAAAGGCAATATCAAAGAATGCTCAAACTACTGCACAGTGGCACTCATCTCACATGCTACTAAAGTAATGNAAGCAGAAGATATTAAGAAGAGGTGGCAAGAATACACGGAAGAACTGTACAAAAAAGATCTTCACGAGCTTATCTATCATCTTCCCCTAAAGACCAAAGAGCAGGTAGGAGGCAGTGGTTCGGGATTTTGAAGGGGAGAAACGCGTTGAGATGGAGATGGAGAGCAGATGTTTGGCAAACAAATGTTTACTGAGTAATGAAGAGAAACCTGGACAGAATGAGGAATATTAACAGACTTTGCTTTGTTCTCTGGGTCTGAGAGATCCCCTGAAGGAAGACATGGCAATGCTCACCAGTATTCTTGCCTGGGAAATTCAATGAATGGAGAAGCCTGGTGGGTTATAGTCCATTGTTTGCAAGGAGTTGGACATGACTAAAGCGACTAACACACACCCTTGCTTTGTTCCTCCCTGTCATTCATATCTAGTTGATGCTACAGTTATCTGTGGTGATAGTGCGCTTCCTGGACCAGGTCCTCTGCATAGGCTCTTGTAGGCAGTTAAGGGGTAGGTTAAAGTTTCTACCTGAGACTTTGGGGCCTTGACTGTTTTCGGTTCAAAGTAACTCACATGCTAAACAGCCATTTTAGGTGGCAAATTTTCCTCTCCTACAATATACATGATGATTTTTTATCATTGTACGCTTTATATGTTATTTTTGAGGCTGGCCATCCAAGACATGTTAGGCATAAAATTGCTCATTCCAGAGACAAGCTTTTTGGTGTGCATATGCAACTTCTATCCTGAAATTAGCGTTTATACTTTATATGTTCATGAAAAATATGCAATCAACCTATATAAAGTTCAATATTTAAAACCTCTCCTAAAGCTAATGATTAAACTCACATTGAAAAAATTGCATAAAGAGGTTGTTTTTTTTTTTTCTGTTCACATGTTATAGGAGTTGTCTGTGAGATATTATTTGCCCAAATTATCATTTAGGCTTACATTTATTATTCTCTGTATGTTAAATACTAATTAACACCATTTTTATTAACTGGGGATATTATATTAAAATTGCAGATCCAGCTCCATTCTGAATAGTTTGTGAAACTGTCAGGAATTATTTAGTGAACTAATGAAAGCCCATTTCCAGGGATACCTCTAAGTTATGATGTCTCAACACATTGTAGGAAAAACTGACTCCAAAGATTTCATGAAATATTTATAAATTTTTGTTTTAACTTCTATATGATGGATAATGAAAAAGTAACTTACTTGTAATCCTCAGATTCTTTCCATTTTTTTTAAACCTCTTCATTCTCTTTTCTTACCTCCTCAAATTTTTATTCTAAGGCAAGAAAAATATGAATCAAAGGCAGAAATATGAATCATAGACAAAAACTTTTGTCTATGAATTCCATAAGTTTCCTGGTGAGAAAATAGTTCTTAAAACTTTTAAATGAAACCCAGTTAAAATGCAAAAGCTGACATTGAAATTAACCTTGCAAATGTAAGTTCTTCTTGGATTTCACTAAATATCTTTCACTAATCTTTAGAACAGTGACCTTAAAAAAACAGTTACACATTTTGATTTTTACTTTCAAGGGCTACTAGCCCACCATTTTACATTTTCCAAGCTGAATCTCATTTTGTGGCTGCCCTTTAATTACCGATCTCGTTTTTACCATTTCTGCACTAATTGGTGTTAAAACACGACAATTTATTGTGATTTAAGTTTCATTCGCTTGTATTTCTTTCCCCACTAGATGATTAACAAAGATGTTAAATAGAATTACAACCTAATAAAAATGCCCTCTCTACCCTGACTGCATCTCACCTCAACTAGATAATATGTTTTCTTGATGGTTTCAGTATGTGTCTTGTGAAGAATCAGGCTGCTTGTCTTAGATAATTTGAGGATTTGTAATCTTCCTTCAGGCTATGATATGTATAAGTTCAGGGTAAAATTGTCACTCATTTGATATAAATTTATATTAGCATTTGTAGAAAATCAAATACTATTTAAGTTTCATAACTCTTCAGCTTTTAATATACGAACCTTATTTCCAAAAATAATTTTTTTCATATGCACACATACACACACACACACTCCTTAAGACACAGATATTTTTCAAGCTAATTTATAATTTCAATTTACATTTTTAAATTTCTTGAAGATATCAACATGGATTTACTCTAAAAGGTGGGCTTCAATTAACCTCATCTCAGGCTGACAATTCTTGCACCATTTCAAAAAACTGCTTAATTGAGATAAGATTCATACATCATGAGATTCACCCTGTGAATTTTTAAAAAGTCATTCTAACCTACAACTCAGACTTTTTTCTGTATACTCACTGTTGTTCAACAATCACTCATATCTTTAGCTTTATACTATAAATTTTCATATGCACTGTTATGATATTTTTAATATTACTTGATTATACTATTGATGGTAGCTTATATATTTTCCTCTTAGTTATTTTATGTAGACATTATTTTCTTGACAAGACTCTAAGTTTATTATTGGTTGAACATATATACTTATAAGGAAACAGTTAATTGGAAGTTTTCAGTGTAGTAACAAGGTAAAATAGATGTTAAATGTCAAAGCGCATATCAGTAAGAGGATCTCAAGCTGATTACAACTCATTACTTCATACTCAGATACCATCCTTTGACCTCGATAGGTGCAGCCTTCATCTAAGGTGGTATGTCTCAGAAACTGCCCTTGCTTAAATAAAATCTCCATCAAATTCAGGTCTAACTGGAACTTCAAAATGTGATCTTATTTGTAAATAGGATATTTGCTGATGTTATCAAGTTGAGATGAGATCATAACGGATTAATGAGTGCCCCCTAAATGTAATTGTGTCCTTATGTTAAAAAAAAAAAAAAAATTGGACCCAGAGACAGAAACGTGAAGGCCACTTAAAGACAGAGGCAGAGACTAACGTGATGCATCTACCAGCTAAGTTCCATCAAAGATTGCCAGCAATTATCCTCAGCTAGAAGAGTCAAGGATTCTTCTCCAAAGCCTTCAGAGGGAGTATGGCTTTGTGGAAACATTGGTTTCAGGCTTCTAGCTTGTAGGACTGCAAAACAATAAATTTTTACTGCTTTATCTAATCTGTTGATGTGGTCCTTTTTTGCGACCCCTTGGACAGTAGCCCACCAGGCTCCTCTGTCCATGGGATTTCCCAGACAAGAATATTGGAGTTGGTTGCCATTTCCTTCTCCAGGGGATCTTCTCAACCCAGGCATCAAACTTGCATCTCCTGTGTTGGCAGGTGGAATCTTTACCACTGAGACACCAGGGAGGCCCACCTAATCTGTGGCACTTTGTTATAGCAGATTGAGAAAACTGATCCAGGGACTCAACACTTTGGAATGCCTTCCTCAAAGTGTTCTAAGTTCCTCCTTGGTATTCAGGTGCAGTATATATGGGAAACAGGATGGATGATATAGTATCTTGTATAATGATATAAACCAGATTAAATACATAATACTGGGGAACTTTAGAGGCAAGAAAATCTATATTGTTTTGATATGAACAGTTTACAAAGAGCCAGAGCACTCTGGGAAACAATTATACTGCTACTTTTCTCTTTAGGGGGAAAATAGAAAAGTAACTATGAATGGTGGGTTTAACAATAATGAACATGAAAAGATGATGCCTGGACTTGAAATGAGGAAAGAAATGTGGTACTGAATGGTACATTTAGTATTTAGGTGCCTTGACTGGAAAATTAAGAAAAAATTTGTTTTCTTTCTGATTATTCTAAATGTTCTTTGATAAATCATTATATATCTCAAGGACCCATGAATTTTATAACATGAAAAACTGAAAGTGTTAGTTGCTCAGTCATGCCTAACTCTTTGCAATCCCATGGACTATAGCCTGCCAAGCTCCTCTGTACATGGGATTCTCCAGGAAAGTATACTGGAGTGGGTAGCCATTCCTTTCTCCAGGGATCTTCCCAACCCAGAGATTTAACCCAGGTCGCCTGCATGGCAGACAGAATATGTTTATAAGCAAATGCTTTTATAGACAGAATCCTCTCAAAAACTATTGACTCAGGGGCCCACGCAACTTAGAAATGGCCCATCCATACCCATATGAAATATCAGATATTAAAGGGGAGAAAATTTGTAAAGATAGATGTTTGAAAAGATATGTCCTCTACAACTCACCCATCCAAACTTCCAACAGAAAATAAGATCATTTTCTCCTCTTCTAGATAAGATGTTAGATTTCCACAAGGTAAGAGGTTCATATTTATCTTCTGGCTTTTGGAGGGTCATACTGTGTCTGATATGTGGCTGAGGAGTCTGAAAGTGAGAGGCTCTTTGCATTGGCTTGGGTCAAGAAGGGAAGAGATGATACAGATAGAAATGATAGAAACAGGGATGGGGAGATGAGAGAGAGAAATAGAGACTGAGAGAGAAACAAAACTTTATTGAGAAATAACTGAAATCCTGCCAATGTAGAATAAAAGTTAATTTAGAGTTTTCTGTGGCCCTAAGACAACATACAGGCCTCCTTGGTGGTTCAGATGATAAAGAATCTGCCTGCAGTGAAGGAGACCTGTGTTCAATCCTTGGGAATGGCTATCCACTCCTCTATTCTTGCCTGGAGAATTCCATGGACAGAGAAGCCTAGTGGGCTACAGTCCACAGGATGGCAAAAAGTCAGACACGACTGAGCAGCTAATACACACACAAACCACACACAAGGCAACCTGCAGGAGAAGAGGAAAGAGCCGCATGGATATCATTTGGTATTTCTTGTCTTAACAGAGGAGAAAGAAGCTAGGAGTTGACTACTGATCATCCTGTAGGCAATCACAAAAAAGTAAACACCAAAGAACCATATTTATTCCACTTAAGGGAAATAATAAAGAAAGACTCATAGTAATATTAGCTTCTCTGAAGACCATAGTGTAATAAATGCACCGTGGTAGAGTGTTAGATTTACAATTGGATCAGGCCCAAAGATCACAAATAAAATTTGAAAATATCAGTCAATGAAGAACTTTCTGCTACCCTTACCATGGCTCCCTCCCCTTGATTTTTGTTTTTCCAGGAAGGTGAAAATGGCCTCTAGTAATAAAAGTGGAAATAGGCTTGAAAAAAGAAAATTGGCAATCTCTTCATATAGACCAAGACACAACTTGGTGATTAAAAAAGTCATCTTCATAGTGTTACTTATTTGCTGAATTGAATCTGTTCTTAACTTAAAATTAAAATTACAAAATCTTTTTTTTTAACTGAGAGTGATCAGCAGTGTTGAGGGGCTGCCTGAGTGTCATCTGTGATGAAAGACAGACTGCCCTTTATTATGAGATTTAAAGAGTATATGCAGGAAAAATTCCTTTTGGTTACATTCCATAAATTTTGTTAAATAGGGATGCCAATCAAAATATGTCTTAATATGGCAGAGGTTGTGCTTTGCTAGCACACAGCATGATACAGTTAGTTGCTAAGTTGTATCTGACTCTTGTAATGCCATGGACTGTAGTCTACCAGTCTCCTCTGCCCATAGGATTTCCCAGCAAAAATACTGGAGTGTGTTGACAATTCCTTTTCCAGGGGATCTTCCCGGGACTTGAACCCAGGTCTCCTGCCTTGCAGGCAGATTCTGTACCAAATGAGCCACCAGGGAAGCTCACAGGCCATGGCATATAGTATTAAATGGAAGGAGGGAATTAAAACTTTCTTCAAAATTTTTACAATACATTTTTTTAATTTCTAGCTTAAATTCCACAGCCCAATACTTCAAGGCCTCCCTGAAGAATTTCTAAACAAACTTGACCTGGTGTTTTTCATCCCACCTGCCTTTCAAGTGTCTAGTGGTGGGTGAATCTTTGTCTGTACACAGACTTCTGAGGCTGCTACAGAAAATCACATACCTGAGCCAACTGGTGACACTCCACATTTATGGTCACCTGTTTAATCAGTGTCTAACAGGGATTTCAATTGAATTATATTTTACTAGGCAACGTCCCTTTCTCCTGTAATATAAGAGATATTTTATCTTCTACACGTGTCTCTTTTTCTTCCAAAATCCCTTTTTCAATAGATGATGTAGTCCCTCATTTCACAAAGGAAATAGAGTACATTGAGAAGTCCACTTTTGGCTTCTAAAAACCCAGCATTCCTATCTGCACCAGAACACACATGTTCCTTTCATTAAAGTGAAAGTACCCTCAACAGTGTCAGGCCCATATTTGCTCCTCTATGTATGAGTGGTGCACTGTCCTGACTCTTTAGGATATAACATTATCAATTAATGTTATTAAATATTATCTAATTTATTAATAATGTGATTAATTAACTCATATACATTTAGAATATCAAATCCCTTTTATCCAGGAAACATTTATATCTTCATATGAATTTGCTCAAATTCTCAAAGCAGTAGCAAATAGAGAAAAAGGAAAAGGCAAACTCTTTCATGTTAAAAAAATAGAGCAATGCCAACACACACAAACTTCAGAAAAAGAGTACAGAAATAAATAAAAACAGAAACAGACACTCATATATTGCTAGTGGGAGTATGAATTATTCAGCTTCCATTGGGAGACACTTTTGACAATACTTGTCAAATTTACAAAAGTATATATCCTTTTCCCTATAACCCTAAATCTAGGAATGATCATACCATATTTGTAGATACATAAATGGAATATGTACAAGTTATTTATTGCAACGCTGTCAGTGATAAAAAAAGTAAGTGAAATCAACCTGCTGCTTAAAGCATGCAATGAATGGTTCTGGCATTTCACTCAAAGAATTATTCCAGTATTGCCAGTGGCTGCTCTTTGTTTCTTTCTTCATTGTCTACCATTCTCCTTTCACCTACCATGTTCCAGGCACAGTCACTTTCTTGCTCTTCTTCCAAAATACCACGCATGTGCTGAAATAAGGTCCTTCTCTTTGATTGGAACACTGTTACCATACTACTTGTCTCTTACATCTAGAATAGGAATTCCATGAAGTTTTAATCTTTATCTGGTTTATTCATAGATAAAATTTTGAAATAATCCTGCAACCTAGTAGGCACTTAATAAATGGTTGTTTAATTAATGAATAACCCCAGGTAATTTATTAAAGCTGAGTGCTTAGTAAAATATAATAACTCTCTAAAACAAAATACTGCACACTACAAAAAGTCAAACAATGACTCTACTTTTTATGTTCTGTGGAATAGCAATGCTGCTGCTAAGCGCTTCAGTCGTGTCCGACTCTGTGTGACCCCGTAGACGGCAGCCCACTAGGCTCCCCTGTCCCTGGGAGTCTCCAGGCAAGAGTGCTGGAGTGGGGTGCCATTGCCTTCTCCTGGAATAGCAATAAGACATGTTAAATGAATAAAAGGATACAGAAGTGGATATTATAATTGTGGAAACTGTGGAAAAAGAGTATATTGGTTTATAGTTGTCCTCATTTTCATTTAAAATCCCTAGCAATACATTAAGAGGTTAAAATTTTTAATAATTTGGCTCATAACCATTGTTTTGAATTTGGTCACATGGTCATATCTAACTATCAGGGGAACTGAAAAATGTTGACTAGCTGGACAGCCTTGAATCCAGCTCTTCATTGAGAGGGCAAATGAGGAGAATGAGCTTTTACGGACAGTTGGAAGTCTCTCTATGGCCTCTGTTGTCATTCAGTCGCTCAGTTGTGTCCAACTCTTTGCAACCCTGTGAACTGCAGCATACCAGCCTTCACTGTCCTCACCATCTCCCAGAGTATGCTCAAACTCATGTCCACTGAGTCAGTGATGCCATCCAACCATCTCATCCTCTGTTGTCCCCTTCTCCTCCTTAAAAGTACCATGAATCTACATAGGCCATAGAACATAAATATCCTGATTTCTCCCAGAATTTCTAAACCTCAGATTTTTTTGTTTTGGTTTTTAGTCTTATACTGGAATGGCACTGCTCCTTAAACCTTTAAATAATGCCAAGTGCTAAAAGCTCCTCCTTGTCTTGTGTCTTCCTTTAAATTATTCATAGAAATCTACAATGGCGCTTCTGTTAATATCTCCAAAAACGGGCCTTTCTGCAGCTTTAAATTTCATAGGCTTTGAATAATTTGGCCTACTTCAATAGCAGACAAACGTTTCTTCTTGCTACCTCTTTGACTGAATCCTAGGAAACCTGCATATAACTTAGAGTATATGTTTCCTCTGTCTCATCTTCTTCTATTGTTTTTCTAGTCACTTCAAGCCCTAATTTTAATCTGACTACTTCTGAAACTTACTTGCTTACATGCCTTTCAAGTAATGCAGGGTCAAGAAATGAAAAATGATCTCCTTGCTCTCCATTGTCACTTTCAAGTCATTTCTCGCTTCTTACTCCAAAAAACTTAGATCCTTTGGCATCTGACAAACCATGTCAACAACCCATATCCTGGTCCCACAACTTTATTCACTGAAAATCTTAGCTTCTATCCCACAGTATTCCTCTGACTCTGCCCCATATGTGGTTATTCCTTTTGACATCTTGACGTTCAGTGTTTTGATAGGTCTATCAGTTGGAGTCTCTACAGGAAACATTATCACTACTTAAAGATTTTTAGGAAGAGATTTTAATGAAAGGAAAGCTTATGAAAGGGAAGATAGTTTTAGGAGAAAGAGTGAAATAACCTGCAAAATGTCAAAAAAATAAAAGAAACAGAAAACAGCAAACAAGCAAGCAAGAATACAATAATTAAGAAAGAAAGCATCCAGGAGGAAAGAAATAATAGATTATGTAGACAAAGATTCAGATCTCAGGTCTGCCATTAATCAGCTATGAGTGAGTGCTCACTTGCTCAGTTGTATCCCACTCTTTGTGGTTCCATGGGCTGTAGTACAGGAGGATCTTCTATCCATGTAATCTTCCCAGCCAGAACCCATTCCCAACCCTAATGGGTTGCCATTTCCTCCTCCAGAGGATCTTCCTAACTCAGGGATCAAACCCATATCTCTTGCGTCTCCTACCTTGCAGGCTGATTCTTTACTGCTGAGTCACCAGGGAAAACCTTATCAGCTATAGATTGTGATTATATCATGAGCAAGGCTCAATAGTTAGAATTCTGGTCCTAGGTTGACCAATCCAGCTCTTACTTCCTTCTGAACATGAAACCTCCTAAATTTTCCCAGTAAGTTTGTAGTTTATAGAGCTGAGTCAAAGACAAGACCTTTTAAGAAAATTGCCACACATCTCTCAGTACTGTGCTGACAATGCAATCACCCAAACACTCTGTAAAACCCATGTGTCACAGATCTCATTCATATGTGACTAGAAAGTAAAGTTGACCCACATTTAATCACTAAGCTATTCAGTTCAGTTCAGTTCAGTTCAGTTCAGTTCAGTCCAGTCGCTCAGTCTTGTCTGACTCTTTGCGACCCCATGAACTGCAGCACAGCAGGCCTCTCTGTCCATCACCAACTCCCAGAGTCCACCTAAACCCATATTCATTGTGTCGGTGATGCCATCCAACAATCTCACCCTTCTCCTCCTGACCTCAATCTTTCCCAGCATCAGGGTCTTTTCCAATGAGTCAGCTCTTTGCATCAGGTGGCCAAAGTATTGGAGTTTCAGCTTCAATATCAGTCCCTCCAATGAACACCCAGGACTGATCTCCTTTAGGCTGGACTCTTTGGATCTCCTTGCAGTCCAAGCTATTACTGATCAAGAATTTTTAATCAATAGAAAAGCTTTAGAACTTAAAAGAAATTTAAGAAATTTCTTTGCTAGAAATTACTTCTCAAAGAGCACTAAAAAAAGATGACTAACTGATCTTCCAACCACAATTGACCCTGTTTTTGACCTCCTTGTCTAGCTCCCACTTACCCACTTCAGCTACCTTATTATCTTTACACTTGCTCATCCTACATTCTGAACTTTTTTTCACCAAGGAATTTTGAGTCAGTGATCTTTCTCATTTTTTGGCTTACAACTCAGATACTGTCTTCTCAGAGAAAACTCACTACTTGCCCTATTCAAAGTAGGCCCTCTCTAACCTGTCATGCTGAGGAAGGCTTTCTTATCTCTCCTTGTTATTCTTTGGAACGCTGCATTCAGATGCTTATATCTTTTGTTTTCTCCTTTGCTTTTTGCTTGTCTTCTTTTCACAGCTATTTGTAAGGCCTCTTAAGACAGCTGTTTGCTTTTTTTTTTTTTTTTTGCATTTCTTTTCCATGGGGATGGCCTTGATCCCTGTCTCCTGTACAATGTCATGAACCTCCGTCCATAGTTCATCAGGCACTCTATCTATCAGACTTAGTCCATTAAATCTATTTCTCACTCCCACTGTATAATCATAAGGGATTTAATTTAGGTCATATATGAACAATCTAGTGGTTTTCTCTACTTTCTTCAATGCAAAGAAATAGAGGAAAACAACAGGATGGGAAAGAGTAGAGATCTCTTCAAGAATATTAGAGATACCGAGGGGATATTTCATGCAAAGATGGGCTCGATAAAGGACAGAAATGACATGGACATAACAGAAGCAGAAGATATTAAGAAGAGGTGGCATGAATACACAGACAAACTGTATAAAAAAGATCTTCACGACCCAGGTAATCACGATGGTGTGATCACTCATCTAGAGCCAGACATCCCGGAATGTGAAGTCAAGTGGGCCTTAGAAAGCATCACTACGAACAAAGCTAGTGGAGGTGATGGAATTTCAGTAGAGCTATTTCAAATCCTGAAAGATGATGCTGTGAAAGTGCTACACTCAATATGCCAGCAAATATGGAAAACTCAACAGTGGCCACAGGACTGGAAAAGGCCGGTTTTCACTCCAATCCCAAAGAAAGGCAATGCCAAAGAATGCGCAAACTACTGCACAATTGCACTCATCTCACATGCTAGCTAAAGTAATGCTCAAAATTCTCCAAGCCAGGCTTCAGCAGTATGTGAATCATGAACTTCCAGATGTTCAAGCTGGTTTTAGAAAAGGCAGAGGAACCAGAGATCAAATTGCCAACATCTACTGGATCATGGAAAAAGCAAGACAGTTCCAGAAAAACATCTATTTATGCTTTATTGACTATGCTAAAGTCTTTGTGTGGATCACAAGAAACTGTGGAAAATTCTCAAAGAGATGGGAATACCAGACCACCTGACCTGCCTCTTGAGAAACCTATATGCAGGTCAGGAAGCAACAGTTAAGACTGGTCATGGAACAACAGATTGGTTCCAAATAGGAAAAGGAGTATGTCAAGGCTATATATTGTCACCCTGCTTATTTAACTTACATGCAGAGTACATCATGAGAAATGCTGGGCTGGAAGAAACACAAGCTGGAATCAAGCTTGCTGGGAGAAGTATCAATAACCTCAGATATTCAGATGACACCACCTTTATGGCAGAAAGTGAAGAGGAGCTAGGAGCCTCTTGATGAAAGTGAAAGAAGAGAATGAAAAGTTTGGCTTAAAGCTCAATATTCAGAAAACTAAGATCATGGCATTTGGTCCCATCACTTCATGGGACGTAGATGGGGAAATAGTGGAAGCAGTGTCAGACTTTATTTATTTATTTTTTGGCTCCAAAATTACTGTAGATGGTGACTGCAGCCATGAAAAAAAGACACTTACTCCTTAGAAGGAAAGTTATGACCAACGTAGATAACATATTAAGAAGCAGAAACATTACTTTGCCAACCAAGGTCTATCTAGTCAAGGCTATGGTTTTTCCAGTGGTCGTGTATAGATGTGAGAGTTGGACTGTGAAGAAGGCTGAGCGCCAAAGAACTGATGCTTTTGAACTGTGGTGTTGGAGAAGACTCTTTGAAAGTCCCTTGGACTGCAAAGAGATCCAACCAGTCCATTCTAAAGGAGATCAGTCCTGGGAGTTCATTGGAAGGACTGATGCTGTAGCTGAAACTCCAATACTTTGGCCACCTCATACGAAGAGCTCACTCACTGGAAAAGCCTCTGATGCCGGGAGGGACTGGGGGCAGGAGGAGAAGGGGACGACAGAGGATGAGATGGCTATATGGCATCATTGACTCCATGGACATGAGTTTGAGTAACTTCTGGGAGTTGGTGATGCACAGGGAGGCCTGGTGTGCTGTGATTCATGGGGTCGCAAAGTGTTGGACACGACTAAGCGACTGAACTGAGCTGAACCAAACTGAAACTGTTTTGCTAGACATAAGAGTATCATTTTATAGACTTTATTATAATCTTCAATAGTTAATTTTATGTTTACCTATTTAAATTTTTAAATATACAAAGTTTTACTTAAAGTTTTTCTCCCTTTACTAAGTTATAAATTTCTCATGGAGAAGACTGTCTTGCTTACTGCTGAATTCCCATAGTCTAGAATTATGTGTTCCTTTAAACATCATGTATAGGCTGTTTCTATCATACATTTACCTAAGAGAAAAATTGTAAAACTCAGCAATAGCCTATACTCATTATATCTATCATACATATACCTATGCATATCATATGATATACAAGTATATAGACAGTGATATAAAAAAGTATTGATTGCATCCATTCTCCCTCAGACTCCCTTCTTCCTATGATGGCTGAGTCCCTTCACTGTTTATTTGAAAGTATCACTATGCTCTTAATTGGCTCTACCCCAATACAAAATTAAAAAAAAAAACCCAACTTTTAAAAAATGTATTGATTGAACATTACTTTCCTTTCCAAGTAGGAAAAGACTATATTTTGAGAAAGCACAAACAAGAGGAAGATACTCGGGAGAAGAAAATGGCAACCCATTCCAATATGCTTGCTTGGGAAATCCCAAGGACAGATGAGCCTGGTGGGCTACAGTCCATGGGATCACAAAAGAGTTTGAAACAACCTAGCAAACTCTTCCTATGAAAATGTTCTTCATATGAAAAAATATATATATTTTAGAATAGCCTTTTAAAAATAAATATTTCCTTGTCTTTAGATTACATAATACAGAAGCATCAGATGCATTTCTGATTTTTACCTCTTAAGTTATGATTAGTAGAGTTTGAGCTCTCATATAAAACATCATTGCATCAGACAAAGAATAAAGAAATCTCATGTTTTTTACCCTCAAGGCTTGAAGAGTAAAAATTTAGTCACTGAAATATATAATTCTTATTAGCTTAAGGAGAAACAAGTTCTATGTGTTTTCTTATAAAACACATCCTTTAAATAGAAAAACCACAATCACCTAACAGTACAATGGAAATTAATGCCTACTATCTGCCATCTAACATATCTGCATTTTGTATTCAACTTTTAATGTTTTGTGTAATGATATGGAACAATACCATGTCTTTTATTTTGGGGGGGTGGCTAAGCATTTCAGGTTGTTGCTGATAAAATATGATATCCTTAGTTGCTCTAATGAAGTCCACTCATAACTCTTTCTCTGACGAATTGGCCCTTATTACTCTATAATCCATGAAGGACTCCAGTATAGCATTATGGATCGCTTAGGTCCAGAATGCCAATAAAATCTGAAAAAGGGAATGTATGTTTCCTTTATGTCTCAGATTTCTGATGTATCCCATCAAATCCTTTTCTTGTTCTCCCTTCATGGTACTATATAACATTTTACCTTCAGAGCGGCTTGCAATTTTCATGCCAAACTTCTCCCTCAAAGTTTTACTAACCTAGAGATTTAAGAAGGGAGATAAAATAGACTAGTAAAGATTGGCCTTGTAGTCAGTGTTCTTTTAGTGATATGATTTAGACAAGGGAATTTCTATGATGTCAGGATCAAGCAGAAACTGTCAACTACTTAAAGAAAATACAAACAACTATATGTAGATAATAAATCTCTATATGCCAGTTTTATTAAATGAGCCCTTTCAGCATAGATGTAAATGCCTATTATGTTTAACATCTTGTAAGTTTTTCAGACACCTATCTCAAAAGTTATGTAGAAATGAGGTGTTAATATTCTTGCCGGGCTATAGTTAACTTTCTAAAATCTGCCACACAGATTTCCTATATTAGAAGTTGATGCTGCTCTTGAGGGAGGAGTTTAATTGTGACTTTGCTGAAACTTGAATTGGTGAAAAGGATATAAGCAACTTCTTTTCAAGTGAGTTGAGGCAGTAACCCAGTCAGTGAAACAATTCAGTTCTGGTCTTAAGTTGGTGGTTTGAAATAGACCAAGTTTTCTGCCAGCTCTGACAGTGGATGGATTGGCCCATAATACTGCACATAATCCATGACATTTTATGAAAGACACTAATAACAGAGGGCAAAGCTAGTCATCCGACAGTTGAACAGGGCACATATCAGTAGCTTGGTCTTTGGGCTTGCAAATACATGGAACTCTCAGCAAACTTTTAGTAAAAGTTCTAAATCACTAAGGGCTTGAAAGCATGTGGTAATTTTAGAGTCTTTTTAGTCTCTCTCCTCTTAGATAAGTACTTATGGGAGTTTTGCTGATTAGCTAGTAAACTCTCAGCCTGAGGAAAAGCCTAAAAAAGAAAATGCTAAGTCAGGAAGGTTTTTTTTTTTTTTAATACACGGCAAAATGTTCTTATTTAGAGGAATGGAAAAGCTACTGAATATTTTACCCTGAAAATGGTTTTACTAAATGTTTATTTTCATTCAATATCCTATTGAAACACTCAAATAACATATACAAAATCAAATATCAAGTAGTTATATTATCCTTATGGGTAACATACATCCTTGTACTTTTGAACAGAGTTATTGAGAAATATGGATAAATCATTGCTAGCAAAGGACTTATATTTTTCTGTTTTTTATTTTTTATGTATATATGAAAATCATTGGTAAATGTTTAATGCTGTTCAGTCACTCAGTCATCTGTGACTGTGACCCCATGGACTGCAGCAGGTCAGGCTTCCCTATCCTTCACTATCCGCTGGAGTTTCCGCAGACTCATGTCCATTGAGTTGATGATGCCATCCAACATCTCATCCTGTCACACTCTCTTCTGCCCTCAGTCATTCCCAGCATCAGTGTCTTTTCCGATGAGTCAGCTCTTTGCATCAGATGGCCAAAGTACTGGAGCTTCAGTTTCAGCATCTGTTCTTCTAACGAATATCAGAGTTGATTTCCATTAGGATTGACTGGTTTGACCTCTTGAGTATCCCAGGGACTCTCAAGGTACCACAGTTAAAGCACCGCTTTAGTACTACAGTTTGAAAGCATCAACTCTTCAGCATTAAGCCTTTTTTATGGTCTGCCACATCTGTACAAGAATACTTAATAGAAAAGGTAATTTAAAAGAATAGAAAGTTTCTTGTTTCAATGTAAACTTGGAATAAAAATTTTAAAGTAAAAAATAGCTTATATGTTTGAGCTTTGATCTATGTACAAAATTTACATTTTTATCTATTAAGTATTTTTATTAAGAAAAAATCACTATATCAAAAAATCATGAGTGAAGGAAAGAGAAACACCTTTATAATTACCACTAGCAGGAGATTTCTGTGGCCAGAAGTAGAAAATTGCTAGAGTACTAAGGACCTAGAGAAGTGAAAGACAAGACAACTGTCATATTTGTTTAAACTGTGCAAGAGTAACTGTTAGAACCTATCTTCTACTATATTTTGGTGAAGGGGAATATGATCACATTCCAAATGCATACTCAGGACTGTTTTGGACTAAAAAAGCAACAAGAAGCAAGCATACTCTTTTCCTCATGATTAGGCAAGATGGGAATTAATGCTGTAATTTCAGTAAAATCCTTTATTTTAGGATTATCAGAAATACTCTAATTCCTTTCATAGTTTGTAAAATTAGGCTAAACAATACAAAATCCTTTCTAATGTTTCATATCCAATTTGGAATGCAAATACTGAGGGCACCTGATTGCATAAATTATAATACATTTACCTTGTTTCTTTGGTTAAGTTCCTAACATTTAATTCTCTATAGTATAGCCTCATCATTGACACCATGACAAGTAATTCTCCAGACAATGAAAGCTATACAACTTAAGTACCTTTCCAACTAAGAGTATTTGGAATCTATAGTAGACATGGCAACATGCTGCCCAAACCCTGCTTCATGCAAGAGCTCAGAGACCCACTGCCAGGAATGATAGCTTTCAGCTGCCAATCCAATCTGAGAAGTCATGCCCTTTGCAGTCTGCAACTAATGTCTAATGGAGGCAAGGTATAAAGCAGCAATGATGGAGACATAGACATAGGAAACAGACTTATGGACAACTGGGGAAAAGAGAGGTTGGGAAGAAATGAGAGAGTAGTTTGGAAACATATACATCACCATATGTAAAACAGATGGCAGGTGGGAATTTTCAGTGTGACACAGGGAGCTCAACCCAGTGCTCTGTGACAACCAAGTGAGGTGGGATGGGAAGGGAGATGGGAGTGGGGTTCAGGAGAGAGGGGACCTGTGGCTGATTCATGTCGATGTGTGGCAGAAACCAATATAATAAAGCAATTCTTCTCCAATAAAAAGTAAATAAATACAAAAGAGAGAGACAGAAATGTTTACAAAACTAAAAACAAAACCCTAGTATTATATGGAATTATATTTGGGACAACCCTGGTAGGTCATGTAGCATCAGACCTCTTAAGGGTTCAATCAAAGCTGTTGCTAGACTTGTATTACAGCTGAACCTACATCTTGCATTCTAAACTCCACCCCAGAATCTGTTTCAAAAAAACACAACCTTCGGTAGAATCTAAAACATTAAGATTAATCAAACGTGGATACAAATGACCAGAATACATGTAATAAAACTTTTAAGATATGCAAAAACACATTCTACTAAGAAAGTAGTAACTTATTCTCCCTGTAAAAGAGCTTCTCCTTCAATTGATTATGCCATTTTGAATTAAAATAACCCATTTGCTGATAATGGAAAGTGTCAGTGTCAATGTCAGTACACATTTCAAAAGCATGCTTAGAATAGTGTATTGAGTAAAGACTTGATAAATGTACACTGACTTGCTAGATAATGCTGCTGCCTTATAATGTAGTGGCAAATCAAATTGTTAGAAGTGCTGTAAAATATATGATAGTTTTCCTTTATGCAAGGTAAAAGACAAGCTTTAACAGCAACAACAAAAAAAANAGGAAATCCTGTTGGATCTTGCCTCAAGTTCATACAGAACACAATTTCTTACCTTCATCTCTGCTAGTATCAAGTATCTATCATTTCTCTCAGTCTCTGCTGCCAAGTCCCTATCATCTTTTCCAGGATTTCATTAGTCCACTCCAAAATGACTAAATGAGTTTCCTAAAATACCATTACAGGTCTTCCTTGATATTTCTATGAAAACCTGAAGTTAAGTTATTCTAGCCTTCTTATCCTTAGCCCTGCTTTAATTTTCTCCCTAATACTCTCATTCTCTGAAACACTATAACTTATTTAGTTAGTTATCTTTATATTATTCCTAAAATCATGATGATGGCAATTTTCATTTGTGTCCTGCTTTGTATTCCAGAGTACAAACAGTGCCTGGGTAATTAAGATTAATACATACCTGCTGAATAAGTGAAGGTAACTGTTGTACAGTGGATGAAATATAAATTATGTGTCTACAAAGATATCTGCAGTAGGAAATCAAACAACTTATTTCAAGAATCCTTTATTCTATTAAGAATTTGAAGTGTGTGATACCACAGGAGATGAGGATAAAATAGTATGTGAAGAAGAAGAGTTATTTCGTTCCCACCTCTTCTCTGGTGGCGCAGATGGTAAAAACAAACAAACAAACAAAAAAAACTGCCTACAATGCAGGAGACCTAGGTTTGATATCTGGATCAGGAAGATCTCCTGGTGAAGGGAATGTCAACCAGAATTCATGCCTGGAGAATTCCATGGACAGAGGAGCCTGGTGGGCTATATTCCACAGTGTCAAAAAGAGTCAGAAACAACTGAGAAATGAACATACCCCCCCACCTCCTGGGATGAACAATTCAATTACTACTCCCCTACCACCTCAGGTTTAAACAGGTTCATTCTTTGAGAAATGCCCAAGGTATTGGCAAGGTTGACAGTAAGAGTGTGGCTGTGGGTTGAAACTACAGAAATTTAAATTAAAATATGTACATTAAATATAGAATCCCCCAAGCTTTCCTCCCTCTCCTGGTTTCCAAAATGTTGGCAGCCAAGCTTAAACACTCAGGCAATAGGTAAGAAGCTTCCTTGGAGAAATGGTGACCAGAGAGAAAAGACACATATCAGGTCCAATAAAAGTCCACTCTCTAAAAAAATCCAGCCCAACTTACAGAGACAAAACTAATATTTTAAAGGCTCCCTTTTAAACATTAATGGATAATCAAGGACATTCAAAGAAAGCACATAAATTGAAAGACCAAAAGCAGAAACAGGAACACCAGAAGTAAGAGAAGCAGGCCAGGGCAGAGGAAGAAAGATAAGCAAGGAGAAAAGCTTCAGCCTCACTCTAAGAGTGTTCTGGAGCAAGAGTTTTTGCTGAATGTTTCTTCCCCAAAACATCTATCATTAAGTGGGGACATAACCTTTGGGGTAAGGCTATTTCCATTAAGCCAGGAGCACAGCTACTTGCAGCAGCTAGGAAAGTGTGCCCAGGTCCAGTGAGAAGAGTCTGGGTAGGGAAATAAGTGTGCTTTGCTTTGTTTCAATAAATATGTCAGTGTATTTTACCATTTCTATTTATGTGGCTAAAATGACAAAAATAAATATTTTTAACATGCTACAGGAGCACAGAGGAAGGAATTTGTGAATTTTTGATGGTCAGGGCAAAACTTCCTCAGTCATTTGGGCTAGGACAAACAATATGTGTCATTATAGAAATTCCCCTACCTAAATCATAAAATTATGCATAATGAAGTAGTTTAGAAATTATAATAGTTCTCTTTCATATGACAAAGATAACTTGGGATGGCATCAGAAAAAAATTCTGTTCTTGATAAAAATTACATCTTACAGTTTAGCCAAGATAATTGCCTCCTGAATTTTTAGATTTGAAGAGAATTCAAAGCCCAAGATATTAGATTTATAATTTTAAGAAAAAAGTTTTAAGTCTTTTATCTGTATTGGAACAAAGATAGATGTCTCAACCATATAAGCTGACAAAAAATTTCAAAATTCTAAGAAAAATATTTATTGACTTTTAAGGATATTTTCTTGTTTAATCACACACTATTGGAAAACTTTTAAAGACAGACTAGAAGAGGCCCTTTTTTTTTTCATTGTAAAATGAGTTGTAACATTTCAGATAAAATAAGGCCACTTGAGTACACTTAGGGAAGATAATATTCTTATAAGTTGCTGGCATCATTTCTTTTTCTTAGAAAAAAACAGACAACAGAAAAAATGTTTTTTTGAGAAAATACTTTTGTGGCTATTATATTTTGTCCTAGCTGGAGTAGAAATTCTCTTTAGTTCTTCCAGAATTAGATTTGCTTCTCTTACTGTGGGTGTGCTTAGTAGCTACCCCATGGACTGTAGCTCACCAGGCTCCTCTGTCCATGGGGTTCTCTGGGCAAGAATGCTGGAGTGAGTTGCCATTTCCTTCTCCAGAGTATTTTCCTGACCCACGGATTGAACTTGGGTCTCCTTCATTGCAGGCAGATTCTTTACTGTCTGAGCCATCAGAGAAGCTCATTTCTCTCATTATTTTCTTTCAAAACTCACTTCTATTTTCACCCATAAATACAGTCAGTGACTGTGCTCTTGCTATTACAGTTTTCTTTGAACCATCAAAGTACTCTTTGTAGAAATATTCTGCTAACTTGCAGTTTATTAAAAATTGCCAAACTGGATATTTATGTAAACATTTGAGAGAAAAAAAGGACATATAAAATGCACATTTTCATTTCTTGACAATTATTATTCAATTTTAATGATTTATATTAATAACTGCATTTCAAAGCAAATTGCTACATAAATTGTTGCATTTGTGTCTTTAAAAATATAAATTCTTCATGATATCTGATCTCATTACTGGTTACCATTACTAAAATCATAGTAAGATTTTCAAAGGCTGTCATTATTTTCAGTTAAATATAAAGATATGAGTAAAAACTACTATCTGGAATACCTGAGAAGATGGAATAAAAATTGAGCCATTGTCTGGGAAAACTGATCTATGTGGGCTCATTCAAATTTAGAAAAAAATTTCCATCAATTAAGAATAGCTAAATATTTGCTTTAACCTTTCCATTGACATTGTATGGTTAATATGACTGGTGCTTTGAATGGCAAATAAACATACTAAGAAAAGAAAAAAAATTCTTCCATAAAACTGATATGTATGGAATAGACTGTAAAAGGATGCTTTTAGATACATACATTTGCTTTTAATAAAATAAATGGGGTATTATCAGAAGCAACTAAAGAGAGAATTAAAACCTGAAGAGACATGTGGCAATCAAATTGACCCTGTGAACTCCTATGGGGGAGATGGTGAGTTTTGTCCAAGTGTCTGTGTTTTAAAGCCAGTGCCTAGTAGAGGTGAGGTAGGACACTGTGCTTCAAGTTGTGGGAGCTGGAAGTGAGAAAACATGCAAGATTTTGGTCACCAGAGTGCTCTGTCACCAATGAAAATGAGAGAATTAAAATTTTCCTCTTTCAACCCAATGTATGAAAATGATATTTAGGATGTTTATATGAGTTCTGAATGGAGGCAAAGAAGACTCCTTGAGAATTCATACCCAGAGGCTTCTCCCTCATGTTAATTTGAAGTTCAACTTTAGATTACCCAGGTCATCTAGTAACACAAAAAATAAAACATAGTCACAAAATTTTAATTTCACAGTTGCTATTACCCTTGAGTCTTCCCCAGACAGAAAAGCGAGACTTCTTTGGAATGGCATACCTGGAACTCAAGCCCTGCAGAATTTCAATGAATTAATGACCTCCTATAGGTATGATTGGAGAAGGCAATGGCACCCCACTCCAGTACTCTTGCCTGGAAAATCCCATGGATGGAGGAGCCTGGTAGGCTGCAGTCCATGGCGTCGCTAAGAGTCGGACACGACTGAGTGACTTCACTTTCACATTTCACTTTCATGCATTGGAGAAGGAAATGGCAACCCTCTCCAGTGTTCTTGCCTAGAGAATCCCAGGGATGGGGGAGCCTGATGGGCTGCCGTCTATGGTGTTGCACAGAGTCGGACACGACTGAAGCGACTTAGCAGTAGCAGCAGCATAGATATGTTGTTGCTGTTTAGTAACTAAGTTGTATCTGACTCTTTTGTGACCCTGTGGACTGTAGTCTACCAGACTCCTCTGTCCCTGAGATTTTCTAGGCAAGGATACTGAAGTGTGTTGCCATTTCCTTGCTCTGGGGACCTCCCTGACCCATATCTCCTGCGCTGGCAGGTGAATTCTTTAGCACTGATTCACCACAAGTCCACTGTAGGTATGTACCATAGCTAAAATGACACAAGATAAAAATCAATCCTCAATGACTAAAGAGCAGTAGGCAAGAAAGCAGAGGATTATATACTAAAGAACTTCAAATAACAGAACACTCTCTGATAATGAGTATAAAATTAATAACATGAGAAAATAATAACACACTATGAAGCCAAATGTGTGATTTTCAAAATAATAAAATAGATGTTCTAGAAATAAAAATGGCATTATCAAAATGAAAACTCAGTGGGGAAGAAGGACTAAACAGCAGATCTGAGACAACTGCAGAGAGAATTGATGAACTGGGAAATTTAAAAAGATGTTTACCAAAAAGTCATGCAGAAAAATAACATAAAGAATAGGATAAGATTCAATATATACTAATGAGAAATTCCAGAAGTACAGAACAAAGAAAATGAGCAAGAGAAAATATTCAAAGAGTTATAAATAAGGATTTTTCAGATTCCTAAATTCCACAGATACTAATAAGCCCACCTCCAGGCAAGATACTGCAACTCTTCATTTTGAGAAATGAAGTTTCTCAAAAATTATTCTCAAATTTAAGTAAGTTAAACTGACTGCAGAGTCTCCAACAGGAAAGAAATATAAGATGCTGTGATGATATCTTAAAAATAATGAAAAAATTAATTCTCAACATAGAAGCTTGTATTTATTTAAATAATCATTCAGAGCTGAAGATGAAATAAGTACATTTTCAGGGAAACAAGTGCATCTGGTATTGAAAGAATCACTAGAGGATGTGTTTGAGAAAGAAGAGGAAATATCCCAGAAGAGATGAGTGCCAGAAGCAGTGGGAGTTAAGATATTGGCAAGCAAATGGGCACATGTAAATAAGACTTTGCTATTTAAAATGCAATAATGAAATTACTTCCTTGAGAATAAATGTTTAATTTATATTTCATAGCTGTGTAATAATAATGGCTGTTTGGTAAAATTAAATATAACTTATGATGAATCAGGATCAAGGTCAAACTAAAATACTAAACAGAAATCTGCAAAGAAGTGATGGGAGAATTTGACTTTAGACTATCATGTTGTAAATTTCTTAGTTTTGAGAGAATAAAGTGAGAGATACTGATTAAGTACAGATAGATTAAGCTGAATACACATATACTCACTAAAATATAGAGAAATTATGTCTATGTGACAGAAAAATAGTAATAATAACTTAACCAATAGATGTGAACACAATAAAAAAGTCATAAACAGAAAGAGAAAGGAAGCACAAAATGAAACAGTGTCTAAACACATCAGAAGATGAAAGCTAATGCATTTCAGATTGGTCAAAAGATAAAATTTGGCTTTTTTTCCTCTGTTTATAGGAGACGTGACTAAAGAGCAAGGAAAATCTGTCACTAAAAAGAAAACTAAAGGGATACAAAACTAAAGGGATATTTATTTATATAAATAACAGAAAAATAGGCATAAAGGAAAAATAAAATTCTTGATATGACAATATAAACATTTCAAAATTTACATGACACACACAAAAAAATCACAGAATTACAATGAGGAAATTGATGCAACCACAGTGGTTATGGCACATTTTAACAGCCTCTGATAGTAATTGATACATAAGAAAAATAAAATTTTTCTAAGGAGTACACAAGAAAATCCAAAGAACATGTATCTATAGTAAACAAAAATAGGACCTATGTGATTACTTTTAAGCTTAAATAAACATGCTTAATATACAATAATATATATAACTGCAATAAAAAAAGTAATACTCAAAATTCTCCAAGCCAAATTTCAACAGTACCTGAACAGTGAACTACCAGATGTTCAAGCTGGATTTAGAAAAGGCAGAGGAGTTCAGTTCAGTCGCTCAGTCCTGTCTGACTCTTCGTGATCCCACAAAGGCAGAGGAACGAGAGATCAAATTGCCAACATCCACTGGATCATCGAAAAAGGAAGAGAGTTCCAGAAAAACATCTATTTTTGCTTTATAGACTACGCCAAAGCCTTTGACTGTGTGGATCAAACACTGTGGAAAATTCTTAAAGAGATGGGAATACCAGACCACCTAACCTGCCTCCAGAGAAAACTGTATGCAGGTCAAGAAGCAACAGCTAGAATGGGACATGAACAACAGAATGATTCCAAATTGGGAAAGGAGTACATCAAGGCTATATATTGTCACCCTGCTTATTTAGCTCATATGCAGACTACATCATGAAAAACGCCAGAATGGACGAAGTACATGCTGGAATCAAGATTGCTGGGAGAAATATCAATAACTTCAGATATGCAGATGACACCACCCTTATGGCAAAAAGTGAAGAAGAACTAAAGAGCCTCTTGATGAAAGTGAAAGGGAGAGTGAAAAAGTAGGCTTAAAGCTCAACATTCAGAAAACTAAGATCATGGCATCCACTCCCATCATTTCATGGGAAATAGATGGGGAAACAGTGGAAACAGTGTCAGACTTTATTTTGGGGGGGTTCCAAAATCACTGCAGATGGTGACTGCAGCCATGAAATTAAAAGATGCTTGCTCCTTGGATGAGAAGTTGTGACCAACATAGACAGCATATTAAAAAGCAGAGATATTACTTTGCCAACAAAGGTCCATCTAGTCAAAGGTTATGGTTTTTCCTGTAATCATGTATGGATGTGAGAGTTGGACTGTGAAGAAAGCTGAGCGTCGAAGAATTGATGCGTTTGAACTGTGGTATTGGAGAAGACTCTTGAGAGTCCCTTGGACTGCAAGGCGATCCAACCAGTCCATTCTAAAGGAGATCAGTCCTGGGTGTTCTTTGGAAGGAATGATGCTAAAGCTGAAACTCCAGTAGTTTGGCCACCTCATGTGAAGAGTTGACTCATTGGAAAAGACCCTAATGCTGGGAGGGATTGGGGGCAAGAGGAGAAGGGGATGACAGAGGACAAGATGTTTGGATGGCATCACCGACTCAGTGGACTTGAGTTAGAGCAAGCTCCGGCAGTTGGTGATGAACAGGGAGGCCTGGCGTGCTGCATTCCATGGGGTTGCTGATAGTTGGACATGACTGAGCAATTGAACTCACCTGAATAAATAAATATAATTTCTGAAGAAATGGTTGTCTTAAATACTTAAATGATTATATTATTACATTTACCAAATCTTATATCTCCCTATTCATTAGTAAAACTTGGCAGAAAATTGTATCTGTGACAGGAAAAAAGATGCAAAATTTAATTCTAGAAAAATTTCACTTCATTTATTCCAGCTTTTTCCTCTGATGTAACTGAAATAAAAATTTTCTCTAATTTTTCTCTTCTCATATTGATGAGGTAGCCTAGCATTAGATTTCAAAAGGCTTACTTTATAACCAAAACTTACAAGTCTATATCTCTGCATATTATTAAAAAAAAAACATTTTCTTATACTTTCAAAACAAAAAACACAAACACATTTACTTTCCATTTCTGTTCCCCTCACTACCTCTGACCTCTCAAACTGATTCTCTCACACATGTGCAGTTGCAAATGGACAGTCTTTAATAAACAATTTGTCTTGGTATTTCTATGTCTTTTTCACTTAAACCAATCCAGAAGTTTGAAATTATTAGGAGTTTCTTTTTAATAGTGAATTATTCCCAATATCAAACAACTGCCAGCATTTTTAATCATAAAGTTACACATCAGACAGGGAGCACTCACACTATTTAAAACAAAACAAAAATTTCTCATAGTATCAAGAGCATATCTAATATAACATAAAGTGTTAAACCTCACATTATTAAAAACAAAACAAAGTAAAAATATTCTGAAAGTGCTGATAGCATGTCTAACATAACACAAGGTGTTAAACATTCACTCATTACTAGAGAACTTTTATGACTTGTCAACTCCTATACAGATCCTGTACAGCTGACTTGAATGGCATTTTATGGCATGTGCCCATGAATGGCAACCCACTCCAGTGTTCTTGCCTGGAGAATCCCAGGGACAGTGAAGCCTGGTGGGCTGCCGTCTACTGAGGTTGCACAGAGTCGGACACGACTGAAGTGACTTAGCAGTAGCAGCCCATGAATGCTGTAGTTGTCTACTGTCTTGAAAAATTTTGCAATAACTGCAATGCAAAGGCAACAATGATAAAGAAAATTATCTTCAACACATTTACAAGACAATCTCTGCAAGGAAGAACTATATTTCAGTATCTTCAAACAAAATTGATTGGCTTAGACATCTACTGCCATACTGTTGTCAGATTGGGTTCAGGGGAAGAGTGCACTGGATCTCTGGAGGGGGTTTCTCGATTCAAGAGGCTTAAAAGGCAAGTCTGTGACTTCCTGTCTGTAGCTGGGGTTGTCTGTGTGCATTATGCATGGCAATGCTGCCGTGAGGAGTAGCCAAGAGTGATGGAAGTGAAAGGGTTTGACATCACGGAACTGGTATATTATCTAGCCTGGAGCAGCCCCAATTTGAGGCTCATATTTCTGTGATATAACAACTGTCTACAATTGTAGGACAATGCTGGTTGTGTATTCTGTAGCTTGAGGTCCAATGCAGCCTCACGGATACAGGGCCATTGCTGAAAGAAGTAAACATGCGATTATTTTTTTAACCAAACATTTTACCAGTATGTTACTGTAGAAAGGAAGCCAAAGCGTGCTGCCTCTCTCTGTTTCAAACTTTTGTATGAGTTTATGAAGATGTTATACAGCTTTTCTGAGGCGTAGTTTTCTAATTCTTCAAAAAGTAATAACACGTCCTTTGAATTCCTGTCCCTGAAGGTGTGAAATCAAATGATGAAATCACTTGTAAAGTTTTTTTTACATGGATTTAACAAGCTGTGCAAAGCTATGTTAGGAAGGGAATATGAGTCATTGGATGTGACTGAAAAGATAACAGCAGGAATAATTGGTTTTTGTTTTTGTGGTAAAGAATCTGCCTGCCAAGCAGGAGACACAGGTTCAATCCCTGGGTTGGGAAGATCTCTTGGAAATGAGATCTTCCAAGGAAGATGGCAACCCACACCAGTATTCTTGCCTGGGAAATCCCATGAACAGAGGAGCCTGGAGGGCTACAGTCCATGGGGTCACAAATAGACACTACTTAGCCACTGAACAACAATTACTCCCATTATAGCAGGGCTGTGAAGCATCCACACACTTGTTGGTTTGAAAGGAATCACACACAGGAGCAGTGGAGACTGCTTCCCTCTACAGTAGCCCAAAAGAGTCAGATGGTCCTTCTCCCACTCTCTGGGATGTACATGCTCACCTATGACAGGGTTTGGCCAACTGGATCCATAAACTTGGGACTGGATTCTTCAAGAATCTAAACTGTCATGGGTAGTCAGAGTTTACTAACACACCTATGAAGAGGTTAAGATCTGGCAGCCAGGACTAGACTCCCAGACTGGAGCAACCAGACCAGACAATGGAGCAGCAGCACGATCTCTTTCTATAGCCCATGCTTGGGAGCTCCTGTCTTGTCTGGATCTTTTAGACTGAAAGCTCTAATATTTTCTGATGGGTTTCTTTTTAAGTTAGTCACATGAGGTTTCTGTTATTTGCAGTCAAGAAGCATCTGATCACATCTACAAGTTTTTAATGCACAATTAAAAATGCAAGGCAGATTAAAATTTTACTTGTAAAAAATATGTCCTAGACTCTATTAACTGTGTTCTGTCTAAGCCTATTGTTCATGGAACAGCTCATGATTTGAAAAATTGAAAATGTGAAAGTCAAAAAACTATGTGTAGCATAATGTTATCTATTTTGCTTTTGTCTCCTCCTTTATTTAAATCAAACTTAGCTAAGAAAATTAGCTGTTTTACTAATATTGGTGTTACTGTAGAAGTTGATCAAAACTACCTGATTTAAAAGCAGATTAGAGTTTTTATCTATGAGTTTGAATAGAGTTCTCTAAGCTTTTGTGTAAATCACAAGAAGGCAGGCTAGGAAATTGGAATAGCTTTCTACATGTCATTCTAACTGGGTGTTAGAATGTAATTTTCCTAAACGCTCTGTCAATGTTCTTCAAAAAAGGAAAAATAAACAGAGGAGGAAAAAGTAGATATTTTAAGGCTATTTTTTACACAGGTGGATGTGTTTACATTATATAGTATGTATGTGCTAAGTCACTTCAGTCAGGTACGACTCTGTGACCCTGTGGACTGTAGCCCGCCAGGCTCCTCTGTCCATGGGGTTCTCCAGGCAAGAATAGTGGAGTGGGTTGCCATGCCCTCCTCCAGGGGGATCTTCCTCACCCAGGGATTGAACCCATGTCTCTTATGTCTCCTGCATTGGCAGGTGGGTTCTTTACCACTAGTGCCACCTAGGAAGCCCCACATTATATAGTATGTGTATTATATTACATATTGGAAATGGTTGCAATAAGGACTCAAAAACAATTTCCCAAAGAATGATCCCAGAATAACACTAATAGAATCACCTGGAAACTGGTAACATGAAAATTCTCAGACCTCACCCTGGACTTATAGGTTCAAAGGCTCTGAAGGTGTCCTAGCAGCTTCTGTTAGAGTGAACTCCCCAGGTGGTTCTGCTACATGTTAAATTTTGAAAACTGTTAGGCTGCGCAGTTCGGTATAAGAAAGCCAAAAGAATGGAAGTAACTCATTCACTTCTGCTTCTGCATCTCGTACTCTGTTGTAATTTATTTGTTAACAGTTCTGTGTCCCCTAACTGGTTATATTTATATCAGCAGTTGTGTCTTACTTCTGTGAATCTCTGTCACATGCCAAAATATATCTATCAGTAACAGATATCAAACAAACTAAACATTTCAGATGAACTCTGAAGAGGAAACACACATTGGCAATTGAATAAAACTTTTATAAAGTAGCTACTGTCATATATTTATTTTCACTACTATGAAACGTTCTGTTTTCCTGAAAAAAATCTGAAGTCATACAGAAAAAGTATTCATAGAGAAAAAGTAGGAGCACCAGCTGTTTATTGTTTCATTCAGTTCTTGTTTGACTTCTGAGCTCAAAGTGAAGAAAGAGATGGTTCTACACTCTAAATAGTAAAATGTCATGATGGCTTTGTTACTAAGTGGTATCTGACTATTGCTACTCGATGGACTGCAGTCTACCAGGTACCTTTGTCCATGTGATTCTCCAGGCAAGAACACTGGAGTGGGTTGCCATTCCTTTCTCCAGGGGATCTTCCTGAACCAGGAATCGAACCCAGGCCTCCTGCATTGAAGGCAGATTCTTTACCCATCTGAGCCACCAGGGAAGCCCACTCAATAAATATGTTGGCTAAATATTTGGGGGGGAAAAATGTTGCTCTTGGGAAGAAGTTTCATTGATGTGATAAAGTACTGAAATACTCTTCCAAACAATATCTATTTTTGCACATCTATTGAAAAATCGACTATAAAAGGAACTTGGAGTATGATAGGAAATGTTTTAAGGGAGGGGCTTCATAGGTGGCTCAGTGGTAAAGAACTCGCCTCCCAATACAAGAGATGCATGTTCAATCCTTATGTTGGGAAGATCCCCTGAGGAGAAAATGCCAACCCACTCTAGTACTCTTGCCTGGAAAATTCCAAAGACAGAGGACCCTGGTGGACTACAGTTCATAGGGCTGCAATGAACCCTGGGGTACATGTACCTTTTTGAATTACGGTTTTCTCAGGGGATATTCCAGTAGTGGGATTGCTGTGTCATGTATATACTACCATGGGTAAAATAGATAGCTAGTGGGAGCCTGCTATAAAGCACAGGAAGCTCAGCTTTGGTGCTCTGTAATGACCTAGATGGGTGGGATAGGGGTGGGGAGTGGGAGAGAGTTCTAAGAGGGAGGATTTTTTATGACTCTCTTCATATATATATATATGAAGAGAGTCAGTATCTACATACACTGACTCTCTTCATCATACTGCAGAAATGAACACAACATTGTAAGGCAATTATATATTAATTATAAAAAAAGAAAAACACAACATTACAAATGACTTCACAAAACACTCAGAAATGAAAAATTATACTGATATACCACCACTCACTTGCCAAATAGGAAATACAGATATGTGCCTAAATAGACTGTGTTACACATGACTGGTAGGAATACAAATGGCTCCAAAGCTATGGAGTGGAATCTGGAAACACATAACAAAATTACACAGTCCAGCCTAAGAATTTTCTCATAAAGACTAAGGTTAGGGTGAGGAGTGTAAAAGTAGCTGTGGCATTATTAGGGGTGTCATAAAATAAGAAGTTAAGAAAAATTAATGAGCATGAAAAAAGGCTGTAAAGCTTACTTGAAGGAACTTCCATTAGTCAAATCTGACAATTTAAGCACCAAAAAGATATATATATACAGTAATGAAAACCCAAGGGAAAAAAATAAGAATCCACGAAGCTCAAATTTATAAATAAGTACATAAATAGAAGTGAAAGTGAAAGACACTTAGTTGTGTCCAACTCTTTGTGACCCCATGGACTATATAGGCCAGAATACCGGAGTGGGTAGACTTTCCCTTCTCCAGGGTATCTTCCTAATCCAGGGATCGAACTCAGGTCTCCCGCATTGCAGGCGGATTCTTTACCAACTGAGCCACAAATGAAGCCCACATTAACAGATGAATTAGCTAATTAATAAGAAAATTGGAAGAGTTCTTTCTTACAGTGACATATAAATTACTAACTGGAGAAAGAATTAAACAGTGATAAAATCATCTTTTTATCATCACTAACCATCAATATCATAATTAATTTAGCCAAGAATCATCAATAAATGCTAAAAATATTGGGTGAAAATTTGGTGAAGAATAAAACATTCTGTAAATTTTAAGTTGTTTTTCTCCCAGATTTCAAACAGAAAGTGGTAACTTTATGATGAGATACTTGGCAGGCACCAACTTCGCAAGCGTGAAGTTAACATCAATATTGTACCAATATTGAGTACAAACTGGCATGACGTGCCTCTTAATGTGATACTCTGAGAAGATCACACCACTTATGCCGTGTTCTTGCCAAAAAAGCATAACCTGAACATAATCACAAACAAACATCAGACAAGCCCTGTCTACAAAAAGAGCAAGTCTGTATCTTCAAAGACAGAAATGTCATGAAAGACAATTCAGATTAAAGGAGGCTACAGAGATGACATCTCAATGCAGAGGGTAGTCTTGGTTTGGATTCTGATTTGGGAAAAGAAACACCCAGAGGGAATTATTGGACCATCAGGAAAATATGATACAAACTATACATTAGGTAATAATATGTACACACTTTAAATTTGATGCATTTGATAATCATACTGATGGTATAGAAGTGAATGTATTTATTCTTAAGAGATACTTATTCCAGTTCGATTCAGTTGAGTTCAGTCACTCAGTCATGTCCAACTCTTTGCGAGCCCATGGACTGCAGCATGCCGAGCTTCCCTGTCCATCACCAACTCCCGGAGCTTACTCAAACTCATGTCCATTGAGTCAGTGATGCCATCCAACCATCTCATCCTCTGTCATCCCTTTCTCCTCCTGCCTTCAGTCTTTCCCAGCATCAGGGTCTTTTCCAATGAGTCAGTTCTTTGCATCAGGTGACCAAAGTATTGCAGTTACTTTCAGATAATTCAGCAACAATAGTTCATAAATAATAATGATAATAATAAAGAAAAGAGAATGTGCCAAAATGCTAATAATTAGTGAATCTATATGATGGATAAGAGGCAGTATGCTTTACTGTGCTCACAACTTTTCACTAAATTTGATGTTACTTCAAAATCAAAAATTAAAATTAAAACAATCTCACTACAAAGGACTTTTCCAGAAGACTGATCTTTAGAAACTTGTAACTACATCAGATCTTTCAGCAATGTTTATGCATTGCTGTTTCTGCAGTTTGCTTCAACTTACTAAATTATTGGTTAAGCATTGCCATGCAATTGTGTCATTATTGATATGTAATGTGACATGCCATCTGGGTAACCTCAGCATTTTGGTTGCTAGTTGTAGCACTAATGATATTTTGCTTATATTTTGAATAATTGTGTAGGACAATGTTCCCCCAAATGGGGCCAAGAGTGATAATTGAAGAAAAAAATAAAACTCTGTTATCCTCCGTCATGTGGTTGAACATCTAGTGGGGAATACTAACATACAAACAAATATGCTTAATACGATTTTTGAAAACTTAAGAAAGAATTATATAGAATATACTGAGGACACAAGAGAGGTGTCTAACCTAATTGAATAGGTTGGAAAGAGGCAGGTTAGGACAGGTAAGGTATGAGAAGGAAAGGCTTTACAACTGAGCAACTAACACTTTCATTTTCACTCCTGGTAGGACTGATTAAATGCTGCCTTGGCCAAACCAGATATTTCATATGAATCTGTTTATGGATGGCCTTAAAAAAAAGTGTGTGAGACAATATATCAGGATAACATAGATGGTCAAAAGTTAATTCATTGTGTTAAATACAAAAAGCTTATTTTTGATATATAGATGAGCATTCTGCATAGTAATTTATAATTTCTATATTATTTACAAGGATAAATTGAATCTAATTTGCTTATATTGCTTTTGCCTCAACAAATACGAAGAATTAATCTCTGAGTTAAAAGCATCCAAGAAGCGATCATGCGGCAAGGACTATGGGATCATGAGTGTCCATATATTTTTCTTGTTAAATAAATGGAAACATCAGAGATAGCCACAATTCACAGTGAAGGTCTGTCAAAGCAGGGCTAATTCTTCAGGTCAAAATACATGGGTCTCAGGGACAATTATCTATCACATTCATCATTTTTCCTACTCTCCAAACACAGGCCTATAAAGTATAACAAATGTCCCATGAGTCAGGTCTTAATCACCATCTTTTAAGCTTTAAAAGTTCTTGTTTTGTGCTGCTTTTTTTTTTAGATGCACACCAAGAAGAACAAAGTAGAAGGACGTGCAAAACAGAAAATCCATGACTGCCTTGACAATTTTTGCCTTCAGAAAAGATGCTTGTCTTCAGCTTAGAGGTTTTCATTTATTAATGACAATATATCTTAGTGGCAAATTCTAATGACTTCTGAAAATATAACAAGAACCTAAAGTGGTTTGTTTTAGGCTACATACATACTTTTAATTTTATAAAACAGACCCATGCTTGAAAGACTGTGTAATTATATTCTCTTTCACATACTGTCTATATCTCAGTTCAATAAGACTTGCCAAATGGTAATAAATTAGGGCTCTTGCAAAACAAATGTATTTAAGCCACCACTTAAACAGAGAAAACAAATGCAGGATTATATTGTTTTGTTTTTACTTAGTGTTTTGCCTGTCTTCATAAGCAAATTTAATCTGCATTATTAGTAACTGTCAACAGCGTACTTTTAACATAAGGCAAATACAGCAGGTGGTTTAGAAAATGGCTGACAGCAAAAATGCAAAACAAATGATTGCTAGGAAATGCTCATCTATTTTTGCATAAATTTAAGATAAAACACATGTGAAGCTCCCACTGAAGGTTAACACTGGAGAGAAAAGAAAATAAATTAATAACCAACTTTTGTTCTTAGATCATTTGTCTAAAAGCTAAAGTGCTAAATATTTTATGATGTACTAATTGTTTTGATTCAAGAAGTCCGAGTTACTTGCTTATATTTATAATATATCAGAAAATAAAATTTAGAGTGTATAACCATTCTTTATGCTAGCAAATTTGAAAGTTGTTGCTTTGGTTGTTAACACATATTTGATTATTTTAAAAAATAGCACCAATTTGAACTAAAAAGAAATGATGAAAAATACAAACAGGAAATGCACATGAGATTGTTCTTATTCTCATATAATTTTTATTGAGCTACCCTGGTGGCTCAGATAGAAAAGAATCTGCCTGCAATGTGGGAGATATCCTGGTTCAGTCCCTGGGTTGGAAAGATCCTCTGGAGAAGGGAATGGCTTCCTACTCTAGGATTCTTGCCTGGAGAATTTCATGGCTGGGGTGACCGGCAGGCTACAGTCCAAGGGACCTCAAAGAGTTGGACACGATTGAGCAACTAACACTTTTGAGTCAATTTATGATTACCTTTCTGATTTGGACGGAAGCCAGGTAAGGCATGTTATCGAAGTTACCCTAGACCTGTTAAGATCATGACATGTGATTATTTGGAAGTAAATGATAATGTAAAAGAGAAATAATTTTATGGCTCTCCACCCACTCTTTTCTTATCTGTAGGGTGGGGGAAGCACCAGGAGATGTCTTCTGAGTTTGCTATAGGTTTATAGATATCACAGAAACCATCATTTGAATCCATGCTGCCAGATATCTGACAGGTACTTAGATGATGGAAGCAGTTTCATTGCTAAAAAGAATGTCACTCTGTATAACCTTTTATCCACCTACCAAACTAGATACAGGAATATCAAAGAGTCTCTTGTTATTTCAGTCTTCTGAAAAATTAAAAGGTATGATAAAACATTTGAGACCAGGGACTTTGCATTGATTAACTTAAATGTTTTTCAGTTTGAGTAGGGACAAGTACGGAGAAGGCAATGACACCCCACTCCAGTACTCTTGCCTGGAAAATCCCATGGATGGAGGAGCCTGGTAGGCTGCAGTCTATGGGGTCACTAGGAGTCAGACACGACTGAGTGACTTCACTTTCACTTTCATGCATTGGAGAAGGAAATGGCAACCCACTCCAGTGTTCTTGCCTGGAGAATCCCAGGGGCGGGGGAGCCTGGTGGGCTGCTGTCTATGGGGTCGCACAGAGTTGGACACAACTGAAGCGACTTAGCAGCAGCAGCAGCAGGGACAAGTATGTGAAAATTCAAGTGAAATGCATTTAAATCATCAGTTAAAGTTTAGATACCCACAGGATACAGACCTAAGTATGGAGAACCCCTTGAGAGAGGAGAGTTGGTTAGACAAAACAGAATTTTTCCAGCTGCAAAGAATTTTATGTTGAATGGATACTTCTCAGTTTTATGCAAAGTATATAAAATCGTTTCAATCAAAACAAAAGACATTGGCATTAACCGAGGTATGGTTTCTTTGAAAAAAGTCTATGAAAATTGTCTTTTCTAAATATGGTGGAACTTAAAATGAGACCTGATTTGATCCAATGGCAACTAATACTGATTCAAAGAGCATATCTACAGGGGTCTTTCAACAATATTAGTGCAAGGATAAAAGATGTAGTAAAATGTACTTCAGCATATTTGTATTCCATCTTTAATCCTCCCTGCTCATTCATCCCCTATATAAAATGGCATCTTCTTCCTCCAGTCTCTCTACTCCCTTACAAAACTTCTGTCACCAGTTATTAATATTAAACCTTTAATTTCATTAAAGATTCCAAATATTTCATGCTATCTTCTCTATTGGCAATAACTTTTATATATTTTACTTATATATATGTTTAAATACTC
>SJYA01002869.1:982975-1005502 GCA_006410615.1 Neotragus moschatus
TTGTATATTTTATTCATTTTATATAATTATATATAATTTTGAATTATATTTTATACCTTTGTTCTAAGAATTGTCATTTTCATCTTTATTAAAATCCACCTTAAATTAAGAATATAACACTTTAAAACAAGCCTTACATCAAATTAATTCCATTTATAACACTTCTATCCTTTGTACTATAGTTATCATATTTTATTTTTGTTTATAATATTAACTCCATGCTCCATTGCTATTATTGTTTGTTCTAAGTAGTAAATTGATTTCAATGAATTTAAAAAATGAGTATTTTGTAATTATTCAAGTTTACCATTTCCAGCGTTCTTCATTTTTTCTTATACACCAACTTTTACTTGGTATCATAACCTTCAGAGGGACTAAAATCTATATCTATGGCTATGATTATATATTAATTTTTATATATTGAAGCTCTAGTTTTGAAAAAATACTACCAGCTTTAATTTTTCTGAAATATCATTATTTGCTTGAGATACATAGTTTTGATGGATATATGATATGCCTAAGAATATTTTTATTTGTGTTTATTCTTTTGGAGTTTGTTGAGCTTCCTAGACATAGGGACTACTTTGTAAGTAAATTTCGAAAAGTTTTTGACCTAACAATTATATTCAGTTTTAATGATTTTTACTGATTTCTCTTTGAGTTAACCAGTCTTTTCCTCTCTTGTGTTTATCCCACACAATACATATTTTCTTTTCAATTATTGGTTAATGTTTTGTTTTAGGATGTCCATTTGTTTCTTTTTCAGTGCTCATATCTCTCTTGAAATTATCCTTCACTCAATATGTTTCTGATAGCTCAGTTGGTAAAGAATCTGCCTGCAGTGCAGGAGACCCCGGTTCGATTCCTGGGTTGGGAAGATTCCCTGGAGCAGGGATAGGCTAACCACTCCAGTATTCTCGGGCTTCCCTTGTAGCTCAGCAGGTCAAGAATCCGCCTGCAATGTGGGAGACCTGGGTTCAATCCCTGGGTTGGGAAGATCCCCTGGAGAAGGGAAAGGCTACCCAGTCCAGTGTTCCGGCCTGGAGAATTCCATGGACTCCATAGTCTATTGGGTCACAAAGAGTCAGACACAACTGAGCCACTTTCACTTTCAATATGCTTATTACTTCCTGCAGATTCTCCAGCATATTTACTGTAGCTGTCTCTCCATGTTGTTCTGCTAATTTCAACATCCAGTGTCTACTGACAGTTTTCTCTTGACTCTACCTCATATGTTTTGTTTCTTTGCATGTCTAGTAGGCTTTTAATTGTATAATGGACACGGTGAATGATATACTACAGAGATCCTGGATTTTGTTATCTTTCTCTGAAGAGCTTTGTGTTTTGTCCTAGCAAATAGATAAATTACTGGAGTATCACCTTGAACTTTTAGATGCTTACTTTTAGGTTTTTGTTTTTTCTAAACCATATTTCTGGACTTAATATTTACTTCTAAGGCTTGATCTTTATTTATTTTGATTTACAAATGCTTTCAATAGACATTTTTCAATTTTTGTTTAGAACTGTATTTGGCAGAAGTGTTAGTCCATGATTAATTACTCCATCATTACTGGTAGCTGGAAAATCAGTGCCTTGAATTTAAGAAATTGGAAGTCATAGTTTATGTGTTAAGAGTGTTTTCTGAATGCAGGAAGAATAGGCTGGTAGCAGTCAACTGAAAAACAAGCAGCTTTTAACTAAGTAAACACACTTAGCACTAAAAAAATTCTGTGAAGAAGTTTGAGTGTGAATGGATAGGGACATGACTTGAGTAGAATTTGAAGGATGAAAGAGGGTCTGTTGTTTGTTTACTAGTAAGATTAATACTCAAAAATATTATTCTTTATACATTATAAAAATAGAGCATGTTTTTTATAAGATGGTAAAAAAAACTGTAAGACATACATTTCCCTCTATCACCACCTCACCAACAAAATTATCAGTAACTATAAGATCTTTCCCAATATTTGTGCAAATGTACTTTTATAATAATGGGATTATAATATAGCATACGTGTTCTTGTGTGCATGGGTGCTATTGCTTTAGTCATGTCCAACTCTTTGCAATCCCATGGACTGAAGCCCACAAGGCTCCTCTGTCCATGGGATTTCCCCGGTAAGAATACAGGAGTGGGTTGCCATTCCCTTCTTAAGTGAAATCTTTCCAACCCAGGGATGGAACCCTACCTCTCTTACATCTCCTGCACCAGCAGGAGGATTGTTTACTACTGAGCCACATATGAACCCCATAAGTATTCTTAACATGGGCTAAATAACTCCCTGGATAAATGTCTATAAATGGGCTTTCTAGAGAAACAATCATCCTTTGAATGTCACAGAAATTTGTGTTTATTTGCAAATTGCATTTTTCTGTATCAAATCATAGTCCCATTAGTTTCTCCAAATGGTATGTTAGGGAAACATAGTTAGATGTTGATTTAAAATGATATAGTGTTTTACTTTCTAGGAATGAAGTCTAAGAAAAGTAATCAGAAATATAACCAAAAATATATGTGCAAGGCTCTTCACTGTAACATTGTTTAAAATGGCAAGATATTAAATAAATGTCAAAAATATTTGACTTCTGTATAAGAATTGCTATATATTAATTGTATGCATGTTTATAAAGATAATATAGACTATATTTATTGATGTGGAAAATATATTTTCACAATTCAATATATTCTCACTTGAAAACAGCAATGTTGAAATAGACTATATTATAAAGAGATATCAATTATATAGATATATATTTACATAGATCTACATCAGCATGTATCTTGGATTGTAGAATTTGGAGCTTACAATATATTCTTATTTTCTGGTTTTATTTTTCCTAAAGTAAATATGAATATTCATGACAAAATTTGAAGAGAGAATGACTACATTTTCTGGGGATTCTACTCACTCCTTGCTGGAAGCCCAATGAATAGCATGAAGCTGTTGGAAATGTCAATCATCCTGAAGCAGCCTAAGTCAGCTTGTGGGGATCTTTTACTGCTAATGCTCTTTTATGTTACTTTGCCATTGTTTATTAGACTTGTCAATCTTCCCATCTTCAATTTTGTGGCCATTTCTAAAGATCCAGATCTTAAGTTTATCACTATGGAAATTTCATTCATTTCCCTATACAATGAATGTTTCCATCACTCATATTTATACATGTGGGAAAATCATCTTGGTTGAAAGCCTCATTTTTAAATGATTCTTTTTTCATGACATCTCTTTGTGAAAATCTAACTGATCAGATAAAAATGACCATAAAATTACATTGCTGAAAAATCCAAATAACTTTCCTGATGGAAATGTTTATTACAAGTTGATGCGTAGATATTTCTAATTTAGCAGTGACTTGTAATATACAAGTGATAAAAAGCTTTATTTGAGGAATGAAAATCAACAATAGGCATGCCACTTTTGTTCTAATTTAAGCCTCTCATATCCTTCTCTGAAGAGTTTTAATTATGATGCTCAGATACTGCAACTTTCACATCATTTGATTTCCTAATAATTAAGCTTGGAGTTACTTCTAAACTGTTTCCTTATAACATAAACTATTTATATTACTTCTAGAGGTTGTGGCTGAACCAGACACTGTAGGAAAACAGACAGCATTCCATGTGTTTAAAAAGACAAGTATGACTATCCAGTCTTTAAACACAGGGATTTCTTTGGGCTTCCTTGTACTGATATTGGAGAAGGGAATGGCAACCCACTGCAGTATTCTTGCCTGGAGAACCCCACGGATAGAGGAGTCTGGTGGGCTGCAGTCTATGGGGTTGCAAAGAGTTGGACACAAGTGAGTGACTAACACTTGTGTATTGATATATAGTGAGCTTTAGATCCTTACTTCCAGGGTCTTGCCCTTGGCTTACTGCCCTGATCCCTGAAAATTTTTAATACTTCCTAGACAAGGGACCTTGCATTTTTATTTTGAAGTAGACCCTGCAAATTATATAGCCAATTCTCCTTTCCTCATTGTCTCACCATTGTAAAAAATCTCTTTGAGAGAATTTGCTGGCCATCTGGTGGTTAAGACTTCACCTTTCAATGGCAGGGGTGTGAGTTCAATCCCTGGTTGGGTTAAGTTCCCAAATGCCTTGTGGCCAAAAAACCAAACATAAAACAGAAACCATATTGTAATACTTTCAATAAAGACTTTAAAAAAATCCTAAGATATACTGCTTGATTTTTTAATTCTATGGGCATTTTGAAGTCTTCTCTTTTTTTGACTCATGTAGCATTTAATACCATTGCTCATTTAGTCTTTGAGATGCTTTTGTATCTCCCTTTACCCTGCTTTCTTTTTTCTCTTACATCTCAGTCTATGCATTCTCCCTATCAAGCTCGGGACCATTTGTGGATGTACAAGCTGCATATCCATGAAGCTGGTCCACAGTGCAAAATGCATGAAGTGTAAAAGAACAAATTTATGACTGATGCTTGTGTTTTAAAGTGTTTTTTTATGAGAGAGAGAAAGAGCAATATGTAAAGGAGATATATCTATGGAGAAACAGATTTTTTTTTAGGTAGAAATAAACAAGTTTATTTGTATTAAAATGTGAATAGAGTCTAAAGTCACAAGTGAGAGAATGGTAAGAGTATGTAGAGTAGGTATCATCCCTGTATTGCAGGGTTTCTCAAACTGTGGGCCATGTACTTCCTGCATTGAAAATCCTTAGAGATCATTTTTTAAAAAAATTCAGAATCCTATGCCTCAACCTGGGCTTCCCTAGTGGCTCAAGTGGTAAAGAATCTGTAATACAGGAGAGCCAGGTTTGATCCCTGGGTTGGGAATATCCCCCGGAGACAGGAATGGCAACCCACTCCAGTATTCTTACCAGAGAATCCCATGGATAGAGGAGCCTGGGGAGCTATATAGTTCATGGGTCTGCACAGAGTCAGACATGACTGAGCAACTAACACACACACACTTCATCCTACCCTTCGAACAAAGAATCTATGAAGATAGGATTGAAAATAAGCAGTTTAACTAGTTCTTCACGTTGTTTTTATGAACTATTGCTTCATAAAAGATGACAGTATGCTTTAACCTTGGCAATACACTGAAATAATCTGGAGCACTTTTAAAAATGTACTGTGTGTCTGTGTCCACTCTAGGAGGTTTTTAATTAGTCTAGAGTGCAACGTGGGCACAGAGAATTTCTTAAGTTACTCATTGGTTCGAAGCCGCTACCTAAGAGTTTCTGAACAGAGTTCAATAAGCTTCTACAAAACTATGAATACTGCTTTTAAATCAAGAGGGATAGGTGAGGAAATGAGAAGGGATGATGGAGGAGATGAAGTTGAGAAGAAATAGAATTGGAAAGAGTGCTCACCAAGTGGTTTTGCTTTAAAACTTCTAAAATATATACCAGCAATTCATCACAATGGACCCGTAGGTCAGGAGTATTTCTGGGAGTTTTATCAGAATCATTGCTTCAGATGGATAGAGGAGGAGAGGGTTAACTTCTTGGGAAAATCACTCAAATTTAAAAACACAACGAGCTGTCAGATTATTTAAAAATCCTCAACACTTATTTTTATGATTTTTGATTTGACTGAGACTTTTCTTTTAATTAAAATAACCTATTAAGTGAAATCAACTAATTTCTAAATCAGTTTGAGTTATGACAATCAAATTGGTACCATACCTAGAAAAATGTCATAGAAATATGGTAATCAAATTGATAACCTACTAACAAAATGTCATAAGAATGTTTCTTTGTTCAATACATAATTCTAAATTAAACAAATTTGTATTAGCTGTAACGACAGATTTGCCAATCTGTCATGGCATAATGTACATAGTTCCAAATGTTCAACAAAATTGATACAATTCAACAGTGTGGGAAAGGAAAAGTTGGATTTCCCCCCCATTTTCTTGTAGATGTGGCTCTAATAGTAGTAGACCCAAACATAAGGTGAAGCATGTGATTGGGAATGGATTATTTTAGCATTAAAATTACATTAAGGAAGTGCTCAACAAATTAACTGAATGAATATTTCCACCTGACCTGTGGATCATGCATTCCATGAAAAGATGCAGATTTTTCTTGGTCTCATCTTCTCACATACTTCATTTCACTTCTTCATTATTTTGTAACTCTTGATATTGACAGCTGTTTAATGAAAAGATAAATTCTATTTTATTGTAAAGCTGTGCTATTCCATTATTGCTCTTAATTCTGTCTTTTTAAATTTATTTTGGTATTTGCCAGAGCAATATATGTTGGAAATGGTTGGAGGATTAACAATTCTGATTCTGTATCATGGGGAGTTATCCCCTGAAACCTAGTCCAGAGCAATGACTGGCCATGCTGTGACGTTTTCAGGAATACACAGGAGCACAAGAATGAAGAAATATACAATATACCATCTGATATAATCCAAAAATATATGTGTGAAATTTAGAAAAATGTAGCAAAGATGACTCAGACTTATCATCTCAGCATTTTTCTACTAGACTAAGTTTTCTGGATTTAGAAGTGTCTCCCTCACCCTCCCATAGAACTTTCCACATCAGGCACGTTTTACACAATCTATGACTCCCAAGAAATATTAAATAGAAACAGACATTTGGAAGGGAAGTACAGTATGTTTGGACTACCTTTCTCATTGCTGTCAGCTTCCTAGCTGATATTATTGAACATGGATAGACTCTGATATATTCTACACTGTAGCTTCAAGTCAAGTAACAGATGGTACAATTTAATAAATGTGAAGAAGTCACAGTCAGGAAATATGAGATTGTTTTTCTTTTAATATATTAAGTAGGCTGAACATGTAAGACAGTGCTCTTCAATCAGTTGTTCATTTCTAGCAAATCACTTTATCTGCTAAGTTTACTATTTAATAAAATAGAACTAAACTTATTTATATAATTATATATTAAACTTATTTATATATAACTTGCTTATATATGTTTTCTATAAGCATAATGCTAATAGTTTGACCTTTAAATATAAAATACTTAACAAAAATTTGTCAGTATTAATCATGAAATTGTTCTTTAAAACGTTTCTGTTAGAGCTGATGATTCCATCAGTTGCAGCAGAGATTTGAATTTGTATGTTGACATTGTTTGTTGGAAGACATTTCCAGTGAAGTTACTCTAATGATTTGGGAGTAAAATCAAGGATTGGTTTCCAGTTGTGACTAGACAGAGTTCCTATTAGCCAAGAAGCTGTGTGTTCACCATTTTTAATACTGCAGAAGCTATGCTGCAGCTTGAGGAAACAGTCTACTTTACTAGCTCTGGCTAGGAACCCAAATTGAAGTGATTTAGTCACTAAGTTGTATCTGATTCTTACAACCACATGACTGTAGACCGCCAGGCTCCTCTGTCCATGGGATTTCCCAGGCAAGAATACTGGAGTGGGTTGCCATTTCCTTCTCCAGGGGATCTTCTGACCCAGGCATCGAATCCACCTCTCCTGCATTGCAGGCAGTCTCCTGCATGACAGGTGAATTATTTACCTACTAAGCCATCAGGTGATCCACTGGAAACCCAGGCTGAGCCTTAAAGCAAAGCAGGTGTTAGAGAGTGAGGAAACATCTCAGTTTTTGATTAACATATAGTGTAAGAGCATAAATTTTTAGTGAACGTTATATGGGCTTCTACTTCTGATAATGAAAAAGAAGAAATGTAGGCCAGAGCTCCTCCTGAGATCACACAGAACATCTGAACAATATATTAAGAAAAAAAAAAAATCTGTTTGAAGGAACAAGGGAGCTAAAAGATGATAAAGAATTGCAAATTTGAGATCCTGAAGAACAAAGAAATCCGAGTAAATGAGCCTTACCTTTGAGATGTGTCTCCCCCACAGACTTTTGCTAGTTCTGGAAGAATTGGCTAAGACACTAGAGCCTGAATCATAAGTCTGAAACTTCAGTAGTCAGGGGGACAAAATGTGGAGTCCAGGCATCATAAAGAGATTCCCTGGGAAACTCGCTGTGTTTAGGATTGGTTTACTCAAGTGTTGGAGGTTTAGGAATAAAAATGAAAATGGAAATTAAATCATCACAGTTACTTAAATTGGAATAAGTTAATCTCCGAAATCTAAGGGAGATGGATACCTGGAAAAAATAAAATTATGTCACTTTAAGATTCAAATTATTCCTATAAACCACTTTTTGAATACGGTGTCCACTACACAATAGAAAATAATAACCTGGTAAAATCTAAATATCAGAACTAAACCATAAGAATTCTAGCAAGATAAAAAAAATAGCGTAGATCTTCTTAACTTTGGATTTGCCAGTGAATTTTTAGGTAGGATATCAAAAGCATGAGTAATTTAAAAAAATTAGTAACTAGGTTTCATCAAAATTAAAACAAATGGAAGCTTCAAGGGACATTGTTAGGAAAGTAAAGTAAAAAGACAACTTAGAGAATTGGAAAAAATATAAGAAAATAACAATCTGCTAAGAATCTAATATCCAAATATATAAAGAACTCTTGCAACTCAATGATAATCAAACAAACAAAAAAGGTTTTAATGGGCAAATTATTTGTATAGACTTTTCTCCAAAAAGATGTATGAATGGCCAGTAAACATGTAAAAAAATTGTGAAACAAAGAATTATCACATGGCTCAGCAATGTCGTGCCTAGGCATATACCCAGGATTGAAAATGGAACAAATAGATACTTATATGTCAGTGTTCACTGAAGCATTATTCACAATAGCCAAAAGGTAAAAAAGTGAAGTCGCTCAGTCATGTCCGACTCTTTGCAACCCCATGGATTGTTTACCAAGCTCCTCCATCCAAGGAATTTTCCAGACAAGAGGACTAGAGTGGATTGCCATTTCCTTCTCCAGGGGATCTTCCCGACCCAGGGATCGAACCCGGGTCTCCCACATTGCAGGCAGACACTTTACCTTCCAAGCCACCAGGGAAAGGTAAAAAACATTGTATTAAACACAGATTTGACTATTCTTATTAACATTTTCCAGAATCACATTAGTCAAATGTCTTTACTGAAGTTGATGCAGAGTTTGTTCATTGAAATTTCTTCTGAAATTTAAGTCTTACATTAACTTTATTACTGATTTTTGTTATCAATAAACCACTACATAAAAACTTAAAGGTATAAAGTTACTTAATTTATGTACTTAATCTTTATATTTAACATAATTTTAAAATATAAATTATATTTGTAGCATGCAATTTACTGAATAAAATGACATACATAAAATTAAAGAAGATTTAGTCATAAGAATTTATGTTGATAAAATTTTTACGTTTGTCACATACTCAAGGAGACTTTCAGTTCAGTTCAGTTCAATCGCTCAGTCGTGTCCGACTCTTTGCGACCTCATGAATCACAGCACACAAGGCCTCCCTGTCCAACACCAACCCCCCGGAGTTCACTCAAACTCATGTCCATTGAGTCAGTGATGCCATCCAGCCATCTCATTCTCTGTCATCCTCTTCTGCTCCTGCTCCCAATCCCTCCCAGCTCTGCTCCTGCTCCCAATCCCTCACAACATCAGAGTCTTTTCCAGTGAGTCAACTTTTCACATGAAGTGACCAAAGTACTGGAGTTTCAGCTTTAACATCATTCCTTCCAAAGAACACCCAAGACTGATCTCCTTGAGGATGGACTGGTTGGATCTCTTTGCAGTGCAAGTGACTCTCAAGAGTCTTTTCCAACACCACAGTTCAAAAGCATCAGTTCTTTGGCGCTCAGCCTTCTTCACAGTCCAACTCTCACATCCATACATGACTACTGGAAAAACCATAGCCTTGACTAGATGGACTTAGTCGGCAAAGTAATGTCTCTGCTTTTGAATATGCTATCTAGGTTGCTCATAATTTTTCTTCCAAGGCATAAGCATCTTTTAATTTCATGGCTGCAGTCACCATCTGCAGTGATTTTGGAGCTTTAGCAAATCTTATTTCCAATATTTACATCTGAAGATGTACTTTTAAAATCAAATCTTTGTATTCTTTCAAAAATTTACCAAAATAAACCCCAAACCCACAATATAATTCTTATATCAGACTTCAAAAAGTGTAATCTTTCCTCTTGTGAAAATTTCCCAGAATTGTAAAGCATATTATGCTATGTAAAGTTGTCTTTAATGAAGTTATTCTTATGATTTTCTTTCCTTCATAAAAATGACCTGCATTTTAATACTATTCAGTACAAAGGCAATATGATAATACTTACTAAAAAATTTTTTTAAGACTCTGCTTTACATAGGTTTATGGATATGTTAGAAGTAAACCTTAAAACAATTTAAATTGTTTCAAAACATATTTTGAATTCAACTGTTGTCCACCAATCTGACAAATATAGATTAAAATATTTGGATATATTGGAATGATAAAATTGAATTAGTCTTAGTAATGTCCTGTGATCAAATTTCGAAAAAAAGAAATAAATGTCCAACTTTAAAGACCAAGTGTTCCAGACATATATTAATAGATTGGCAGATTTATCTGAGAAATTCATAAAGTTAGAAACAGTAAAACAGAACTACTGATTACTTCCTTTGTGTCTGTCTACATTCTTATCAAATAATAAAAATGCATCTTAAAAAATGTTTCACTTGTATGAACATTCAGAGGATGAGATGGTTGGGTAGCATCACCCACTCGATGGATATGAGTTTGAGCAAGCTCTGAGAATTACTGATGGACAGGGAAACCTGGTGTGCTGCAGTCCATGGGGTTGCAAAGAGCCTGACATGACTGAGCGACTGAACTGAACTGAACTGAACTGTACGAATATTACTACTATTTTTTTTAATATTTGTTTTATGCTGGCAAAAATTTCACACACAGATGAGTACCTATGATTTTAGATCATATTTACATGTTCTCTTTAAGGTTATTGATTATTCACAGATTAAAATAAGCTAAGGTTGTAGGTGTGACAGTTTATTTTAAAATATTTGATATGATTTTTGGTATTTCATTATTATTAAGGGTCTATTCAAAAGCAGACATGAGATTTTTCTTTGGAAACTTGTCTTTCAGTAAGCACAGGTATTGTTTAATATAATTGTTTCTTAAAGTCATGAACAGTCAGCTATGGAAAATGATCTGCTTTACATAACTGTGATTTTCAAAATAATAGTCAGTTCTCTCTGGAAAATAATTTGGCTTTTATTGTAAATTTAGTTAAGTTAAAAATTACTTTGGCACTTCCCTAGCAGGCCAGCCCACTGCAGGGGGCATGGGCTTGATACATGGTCAGGGAATTAAGATCCCTCATGCTGCTTAGCAAACAGATAAATAAATGAAAATTAAAATAATAAACATATAGGGCCAAGATATTTAAAAAACTGTTAAAAATACTTTTTGTTAGATTCAATTTTTTCTTTTTTTACTTCACTATTTTTAAAAATGTCAAAAGAAGAATTTTGTATATAGGTGGTTTAAAACATTATTAGCACAGAAAACTGATGGAATTATGTATACTATTTTGGAAGACTTTTTTTTTCTTGATGATTTGTATTTTTCCTATTTGATCTTATTCCAAATATCCAGCACATCAATGGTCCACTTAGTGATCACTAAATAAGAATGCCAAAAAAGCCCAAGGCTATATTAGAAGTTGGAACCACCTCAGATATTCATAGTTGTTTGCATTGCTCTCGTAACGGTAACAACAGTGTGTCTTAATTTAGATTTTTTTATAGTTTCTCATTATAAATGATCATGTATTCAATATTAGTGAAATATTATATTAAATATCGATGGAAATAAGTATACATGTCAAGTGCACATTTAAATGTGTATATTTTATTTAAAGGGCTTCCCCTGTGGCTCAGCTGGTGAAGAATCCACCTGCAATGCGGGAGACTTGGGTTCAATCCCTAGGTTGGGAAGATCCCCTGAAGAAGGGAAAGCCTACTCAGAATTATCTAACCTGGAGAATTCCATGGACTGTATTGTCCATGGTGTCGCAAAGAGGACATGATTGAGCGACTTTCACTTTCACTTTTCATTTTATTTAAAAGTTTATATTTAAACTCCTATGTTCATAAGTGTAACACAGTCAGCTAATTTAGCCACATATTCACATATATAAGTATGCCATTTGGAGACTTTTATCACTTTAAGTTAAAAAATTGAAATATCTTTATTAACACTGGAAAACAACCAAGGTATGAAGAACAGAAAGTCGTGATTCTAGAATCTGGGAAGTCACTGTTATCATCTTGATATAGTTACTTCCAGAATTCTACTGGGTACTCTACTTCACATTAGATCAAATTATATTTCACCATTTAAAAAGTTTTTATTTATTAACCTGCTTTCAGAATTATTAAAAATTCAATAATATTCTATAATTAAAAAATTATACTATTATTTTAGATAATATTTTGTGACAAAAATATTACTTTAGTGGATATTTGTTGAGCTGAAATTGTGTAAATGTTTTGGATGGTTTCTCTTAAATTTTGAGATATAAGAATACAATATCAATTATTGTGTATATTTTGTGGTTTTTAAGTTTCCAGGCTGACTTCCCAAAGGGGGCAAAGATTTACTCTTATTTAAGTGTGTATCCTTTTTGTGTCAGACATTTTTATATTATCTTAACTATTTTTAAGTGTAAGTCCAGCGGTATTAAAAATATTCACAACTACCATCCACAAGAACACAAACCATGGTGTTTGCAACTACCATTCTTACCCATTTTCAAGATCTCTTCATCTTGTAAAACTGAAAATCTATACTCAAAACAAAACTACCCATTTCTCTCTGCCACAGCTACTGGCAGATACCATTCTTCCATATATCAGTGACTTTGACTACTTAAGCATTAATAATTTATTAAATGGAATCATACAGTGTCTTTTTACTACAAACTAATTTTCACTTAGCATAATGTTCTCCAGGCTCATTTATGTTGTAACGTATTTAGGAATTTCTTTTCTTTCTGAAGCTGAGTAACTTTCCATTAAATGTATACACCACATTTTGCCTATCCAGTCATTCATCAGGCAAGAGTTAGGTTGCTTCCAAGTGTCCACTGATGGATGTAAACATGCTTCCAAATAGTTAGGTTATAGCTATCATGATCTATGCTCCTACAAACATGGGTATACAAATTTCTCTTCCCGATCTTCCTCTCAGTTATCTTGGATATATTTTCAGAAGTGGATTCCTGGATTATATGGTAATTTTACTTTATTTCAGGAACTATCATGCTGTTTTCCACAATGACCACATAATTTTATATTACCATCAATAGTGTGCAAGGATTCCAATTACTCCACAGTCTCTCCAACTCTTGTTATTTTAAGGTTTTTGATAGCAGCCATTCTACTAGGTAAGAAGTGATATCCCACTGCAGTTTTGATTTGTATTTCTCTGCTGATAAATAATGTTAAGCATCTTTTCACTTATTTTTTAGCCATTTTTATCGATATATCTTCTTTGAAGCTATAAACAATTTAATGCTGCAAAAAAACCAAAGACATCACTTTCTACCTTATATTTAGAGATTATTATTTAAATAATGCCATTGATTTTTTAAGTTGCCTGTATTTTAATATAGTCATTTATTTATGAATTAATTATGCAAAATAATCTGGACATGAAAGGGCTCTGCATGAACATCATGAATTAACTTTTCATCTTCCTTCAGAGAATCAGTTAGAATAGGAAGCTGTTGAAAACTAAATCTAAGACAGTTAGCATGTTTTAGTTTTTCTTAGAGGAATCTTTCACACTTTAGAGTTTGAAAAGCCGATTTCTAGTTTTATGTGGATCTTTAGATATTCCTAATTTACATTTAAAAAATATGAAAACATTCAGCCCTCATAGAAAAATTTCCTTGTCTCTTGCCTTCACAAATTCACCCTCTGTCTCCAAATCTTTTACATGTGTTGGTCTTAATATTTATAAACTCATTAAGTTAAAGTAACTTACCCACTTGGATTTTATGAAATATCTAATTCAAAACAAGAAACAGCTTGAATTTAAGCATCACCAATCAAACTTTCCTTCTGGACTACTGTCTGTGAATTTAAATGTGAATATTTAAATTCCCTAATATTTGCACAAAGGGTCTTTTTTTTTCTTTTTCTTTCTTTCTGACAGCCCCTACATCCCACATATAGCTATATCAGAATATCAAAAGAAAGAGTGAGACAAAGGAAAGAAGGAAGAACTGAAGAGACAGAGGGAGGGATGGAAGGAGGGAGAAAAAAAAAAACTGCACTGTAATGAGGACTGAATAATGGTGAGAGCAGACTGTTGCTCAGTTCGGACAAGAATAGCTTATGGTACAATGTAGCTTTAATGTAAGAGGAACTTTTATATTCATAACTGAATACAATGCATGCTTTTGTGAAACGCTCAAACATGTACATCTATAAAATGTTGTCTCTCATGAATTTGAGAAAAAAAAATCACTTTATAATTGACAGAATGATGAAGCTAAGTGAGGTCAAGTGCTTTGGCCAACATTTCCCAGCTAGTGAGTGGCAAGGCTTGGGACCTCAACATTCTGCCTACAGCCTTGGACTTACACTCTGTAACCTGCCACACTGCACAAGTCAAGAGGAGTATCAGAGCCTGACATAGCTCTTACTACTCATCCTGCTTGCTTATCTTTTAGTCATTACTTTGATATTGTTGTACATGTGTACTCTCCCTGCTTTTATCTAATTGTAATCAAGACCTCTTCAGATTTTATTCAGGAGCTGATTAGAATAATAGATCAACAAAGGAATTTACTCTCTTGGATTTTATAGAAGGTAACCTTTCATGATTCTCTAATAAAAATTAAAGTAGTTGTGTTATTTAATTATGAAATATGTAACCTCATTTCAGCTTTCCTATCAGGCAAGTATTGAAGCTGACACTTCAATTGAGTTTACCCAAGGGTTCACAAGCTTGGAGAGTTAAACACAAGCAGCTATCAAAGCACAGGAATCATCACAGGCTCCCCATACCTAATTACTACAAGTAAAAATTTCCTCCAGAGAGAGACCACTTTCCTTCCAAATCTGACAGGTAGAAATTAGTTGCCTAATGGAATGGAATAGGTCCGCAAATTGAAGGAATTAAGTGTGCTTTTTTAATTTAAGCTCCCTCTAAATTAGATTTTAATTTGGATCCAAATGTAAAGAAGTTGATGGCATGAAGCAGCTTAGTTTGGCCCAGAGCCAATCACTTTATGTTGCCCTTCTCTAGATACCATGTGTCTCTTTTACAGCCACCAGCCATTGTGGGCCAGAAAAATGGTCATGCTTTAATCAAGAGAAGTTTTCCTGAGAGCGCTTGTCCCCACATTCGCAATACTGCTAATTGATTTGCTTCTATCTCTAAGCAATTTCACTGGCACAGAGACATCAAAGGATGAATTTGTGTGTGTGTGTGTCTGTTTAATATTATCAAGATTGTGAAGAAAATACTAGCCCATCAGAAGTGGAATACAATAGACAACTTATTCAGCCTTGGTTCAACCGTAGTGCGATTCCTCTCTCAAGTGATAAAACAGTAACATGAAACAATAACACAGAAGAAATCAAAACGGAGATTCTTATAATAGGTGATACTCCAGCAGAGTAAAGGGACTAATGGGAGACTCTGTAGAACATCGACTTCATTCAATAAACATAACATGCTGCAGGCCATGGGGTTGCAAAAGTTGGACATGACTTAGCTACTGAACAACAACAATACCAAGAGTATGTCTAATGATATTCAGGGGTTAGCTGTGGATGTTTTGAGAATATCTATGAATTGAGAACTGTAGCTTACACTCCAAATGAATACATAAATTATATTTGAGGACATATCACATTTAACTCCAGTAGATACAAACTTTTTCTAAATATTTTTTAAAACTTTCAGTTGAAAAACCCTGATAACCATGAAACAGCCCAATGAGTTATACACATCTATTAATACACATATAATGAAAATGATATGTTATCATTATGCCAATATTGCTGGGAAGTCCAACTGATGAAATGGTGATAGGGAAGGAAGGCTTGTGTTAGGTATAAGAGAACAGGCAAAGGTATTTCACAGGTAATGACCACACAATAAATGTCTCTGGGCANTACACATCTATTAATACACATATAATGAAAATGATATGTTATCATTATGCCAATATTGCTGGGAAGTCCAACTGATGAAATGGTGATAGGGAAGGAAGGCTTGTGTTAGGTATAAGAGAACAGGCAAAGGTATTTCACAGGTAATGACCACACAATAAATGTCTCTGGGCAGTAGGGTTTAAAAAATGTCATTTCACACTCAAACTGGAAAATATTCTTCATTTTTTTAATAAAAGCCACGTCAGCCTATTGCTTCTCTATACTAATGACCAAGAACTGTGTCATTCATAGGTAACCGATCATTTCCAGAGCATTCTTCAGAAGGAAGAATCTCTTTAATATCCAGCATTAACAATGACTTGCTTAAGGAGGTGGGTAATAAGTATTGGTGTGAGAGAAAACCGACTTCAATAGAAGGGTTCTGATCAGGTTAGATTTTCAGACAGATGAGTCTCACCTTTTCCCTGAGAGGCTTTACTGGTAAGAGGAAATGTGTANATTCTTCAGAAGGAAGAATCTCTTTAATATCCAGCATTAACAATGACTTGCTTAAGGAGGTGGGTAATAAGTATTGGTGTGAGAGAAAACCGACTTCAATAGAAGGGTTCTGATCAGGTTAGATTTTCAGACAGATGAGTCTCACCTTTTCCCTGAGAGGCTTTACTGGTAAGAGGAAATGTGTACCTGTTTTACAAAGTGAGACGATAAGAAACCAAGGCCCAGTGCTGACACAGGAGTGAAGCTTAACCTAATGAAGCAGGACTCTAGAAGGGTCTGTGCTCAGGATATGTGGGAACCTGATGGCCACGTACCACCATACACCTTGACTATAATGGTCTATGAAGAAGGGCTTTCTGTTGATTCACTTCTTTGTGTTGCTTGTTTTGCTCTGTGCTGCTGTTTCCTTTGGCATTAAATGCACCAGATATGAAACAGTAAAGATAAAAACAGTGTCCCTGAGAAGCTATGACCACAGTACAGCCACGAGCCCTCTAGCAGACATCCATAGCCTGGATAAGTTAGGTATTTTAAAGCCACACTTGGTTTGAGGTCGTTCTCAACAGTTTTTGTGCACAGTTGGACAGAATGGAATCAAACATAAATCTTCTGTGGTTGGAAATCTTTTAGTCTGGGCCCAGAGAATTCTCAGTTTCAAGCATAGCAATCCCAGCACTCAGTCAAAAAATACCATCAATGAGCTCANAAGAGACTTAGGTTCAGTCCTTGCGGCAGGAAGATCCCCGGGAGGAGGGCATGGCAACCCACTCCAGGATTCTTGCCTGGAAAATTGCACGGACAGACAGCCCTGGAGAGCTACAGTCCATGGGGTCACAAGGATTCGGACACGACTGAAGCAACTTCATGCACACATGCATTTATCGTAAATATGTAGGTGAAATGAAAGACATGTGTTTTTATATTTAAAATTTTATTTATAATTTTGCGTTATAAATTTATAAAATTTTATAAATTTATAATTTATTTATAAATTTGCAAATTTTATACCTTTGCTATCCTTATTGCCACAATAGAATTATTTAAAATGCAAGAAACTGTAAGAATGTCTTAAGAAAAGTCACAGAAATATAAAGCATATGAAACGGCAGTATTTTAACTTACACTGTCTCAGACGGCTTATTACTTTTCAAAATGTCAAATATAATTAGTCACAATTTTGAATTTTTCTAAACGNTACCTTTGCTATCCTTATTGCCACAATAGAATTATTTAAAATGCAAGAAACTGTAAGAATGTCTTAAGAAAAGTCACAGAAATATAAAGCATATGAAACGGCAGTATTTTAACTTACACTGTCTCAGACGGCTTATTACTTTTCAAAATGTCAAATATAATTAGTCACAATTTTGAATTTTTCTAAACGGACAGGCACAATGTTAAATGGGACACGACTTCTGCAGAATCCTAACTTGTTTTTATAAAAAAAAAATAAATATCACTGATGAAATGTTATCACCTCAATTTTTCAATTTTAATGAGGAAGTATTCACATGGAACAAAGCTAGGTCATTCACTTAACTTGCAGGGGGCTTTTAGATTTAATTAAGACTAGTTTTTAAAAGATATAAAGTATTGAGGTTAAATGCAAACAGAGTTTTATTCTAGTCTGTATAATAATGGAAAATAATACCTTGTAATTAGATTGCCATTAGTGGATTCACTTGGTGGAAGTGGAGGTGGAAGTAGTGAGAGTGAGGTTGGGTTTGGAAGACAGCATTATTAAATGACATATTGAGAAAAGTAAATGTAAAAATGACATACTGAGAAATGTAAATTATAAAGGAAATATAATGACCCTAACATCTTCCTGAAAGTAGTAGCCATGTCAATAAGAAGGAAACAAGAGATGCAATACAAATAGGTCTTTTAAAATGTGTAGTCTAGGCAGTAGGCCAATGTACTTTTTCATTCTTGTATTAAAAAAAAACAACAGCAAAAAACAAAACCATGATCAGGCTTCCCTGCTGTCTAGTGGTAAAAAATCCACCTGCCAATGCGGGAGACGTGAGTTTGATCCCTGATATGGGAAGATCCCACATGCTGTGGAGCAACTAATCCATACACCACAACTATTGAACTTGTGCTCCAGAGCCAGGGAATCACAGCTACTGAAGCTCACACACCCTAGAGCCTGTGCTCCACAACAAGAGGAGCCCTGGCACTGCGACCAGAGGGTAGCCCCACTGGCCACAACTAGAGGAAAGCCTGAGCAGAAACGAAGACCCAGTCAAGACAAAAATAAACAAAATTACGAAGAAAAGTGATCAAAATACAATTATGTCCAATGAAGGATTTGAAATTTCCCAATAACTATGCTGCAGGGATAAAAGACATACATAAACTGATCAGGGAGTAGGGGGTTAAGCTGTACAAAATTCACTCATCAGAGAAAAGGTCATGGACTGATATTACCAAAATTTGATTAGACTCAGCATCCACGTACTAGAAATCAGTGTGTTCTTGGCTTCTGCTGTTTCCTCTGTAATATGTCATTCTCCAGGGTCCTCCCTTCTAATAGGAGGGCGTACGAGTGTTATATCCTCTCTGGTGCACAAACACAGCAAGAAATTGGGAAGGATTTGCAGGTTAAAACAGACAGAGATTGTACTTCCTACAGCTGAGGGACTTGGAAAGCAGAAATGGGGAAAAAAGGGCTGTGACTGTGAAGTTAAAAGATTTGTCATGCTGGTCAATGCCCACAGGAAGAAGAAAACTGGTCCTGGGAACTTAGAGTGTTTTGCAACCTTCCAAGTACAATCTAGTAAAATTAGAATAAATCCACAAAGGGCCTTGCACTTCAAATTGCCGCAAAGTGGTTGTAGAACAGGGAATTACCAAAGTAATCGGATTTAACAAATTAAGATACAAAAACAATGAATACAAAAATAAATAAGTAAATAAATATAAATCCACTTCAAAGCAGGATTAAGTTTCACAGGCTTTAGTTTCATGTGATCTTAAAGACACTAAGAGGAGCAGAAATATCTATTTTTCTTACTGAAATTGTATTTATCTCATTTAAATAAAGTGGTATATGCATGCTCAGTCACTCAGTTTTGTTTGACTCTTTGAAACCCCATTGACTGTAGCCCTTCAGGCTTCTTTGTCCATGGGATTCTATAGGCAAGAATACTGGAGTGAGTTGCCATGTTCTCCTCCAGAGGCTCTTCTAGCCAGACTCAGGGATCAAACTCACGTCTCCTGCAGTGGCAAGTGGATTCTTTACCCCTGAGCCACCTGGGAAGTTCCAAATAAAGTGGTAGACAGCGTTTATTATACTTTTACTACCAAACAGGACAAAACATTATACATTTTAAGGTGCATTAACTCATTTTTATTTTCATTATCACAATAGTCCTATGACATAGACATTGTTACTCCCATTTCGTAGATGAGTACACTCAGTCTTAGATAAATAGCTTGCCCATGGCCACACAGCTCACAGGTCTGTATCACTAAAGTTCTTATTTATAAACACTGCCCATGTTGATTGAATACTGATCACTTGATAAACTTGTTTCATCCTGGTTGCAGTTTACTGTCAATTCTACTTTTAACTTCACCTGTTATTTGGTGGCTCAGTTGGTAAAGTGTCTGTCTGAAATGTGGAAGACTGAAGACCTGGGTTTGATCCCTGGGTTGGGAAGATCCCCTGGAGAAGGAAACGGCAACCCACTCCAGTATTCTTGCCTGGAAAATCCCATGGACAGAGGAACCTGGGAGTCTACAGTCCATGGGGTCGCAAAGACTCAGACACGACTGAGCGACTTCACTTTCTTTTCTTTCTTTCACTTTCTTCCACAGATTCTCTTTGAACTATAGCCATATTCCTTTCTATTCTATTTCCTTTCTTTTTTTTAGTAGTTGCTCTTTATTTCTCTAACAACCTATACACATTTACACCCTCCCCTCCCAACAAACACACACCCCTCAAAGTACCTGGTCTCCTTTGCATTTTTCTAACCATGAAGATTTTTACTACTAGGTTTCTCCTCACACAAATCTCAGCCCAATTTCAGCTCAAATACCACGTTCTCAAGGAGACTATCTTTGACTATCCAATCTACATATCTTGAAGCCTCTACTATATTATCATGTTTTATTTTCTCTATGAGTGAGTGAAGTCGCTCAGTCGTGTCCAACTTTTTGTGACCCCGTGGACAGTAGCCAACCAGGCTCCTCTGTCCATGGAATTTTTCAGGCAAGAAGGCTGGAGTGGGTTGCCATTTCCTTTTGCAGGGGATCTTCCTGACTCAGAGATCAAACCCAGGTCTCCTGCATTGTAGGTAGACGCTTTACCGTCTGAGCCACCAGGGAAGCCCGTCCTATTTTCTCTATAGGACTTACTAATAGTTAAAACTATTTTGTCTTTGTTTGGTGGTTAGAATGCAATATCCATGAGATTATTTTAACTCATAGAAGAATAGTTCATGATGTGCGGTAATACATTAATAAATATTTGGGGATAAATGGGGCTGTCATGGTTCAAATACCAAGCTTGCAGGTGAAGCAAGTTGAATAACACATTTTTTTTTTCATGATGTAAATAAGTAAATCCTCTTTCGTTTTCTCCAAGATTTTGGTCTATGTTTTTGTGAGTACTTATTTTTGTTCTTTTTCAAGATGATATTTGGGTCAGTTTTCTTTTTACTGCAAGTGCAAGAACTTCAAACTCTCAGGAGAAAATATTTGGAAATTCTTCAAGGCAGTTGCTATACCATTTGGGAAAAATAGCTGAAGCTAAGCAGGATATGAAGTGGAAACTTTGCAACTTTCCTTTCAGTTCACTTCACTGGAATTCAGTTCCTAATAGACCCAAAGCACTTTATGTATTTTAGAACTGCAGGCAAATCATACCGTCCTCTGGACATTCTTTGAAGGCAGAAAAATGTAATATTGGGAAGAAACATAACATTATATAATTATTCACTCCTTTGCTCTGAAAATAATGCTGTTGGAATCTTCTAAGTATTCTACTTATGTTGCAGGCATTTAGTGCATATGCCCAGGGCATTGTGTGTGACACTGAAATTATTAACATCAAAGCTTCAAGCTTCATCTTTCCTGGAGTTCACGCTCCTATTGGCATGGCTGGGGACAGCACTTAATGTTCTTTTCCTGAATCCTTAAGGAATTTCTTGCAAGACAGAGAACCTTGTTCTAGGTATTAACTACCTTACATGTCCTACCATGTGGATAATTATGCTTGATGATAGAATGGCCTGGGATGTACATCCAAATGGAAAAAAAAAAAAACTGGCACAGAAAATTGATCATCAGAAGTAATAATGATAAAAAAATTTATTTATAGTAACATGTATACCTTTATTGGGCTTCCCTGGTGGTTTAGCTGATAAATAATCTGCATGCAATCTGGGAGATCTGGGTTCAGTCCCTGCGCTGGGAAGATCCCTTGAAGAAGAGAATGGCTATCCACTCCAGTATTCTGGCCTGGAGAATTCCATGGACTGTACAGCTATTTGGGGGAATTTGTATATATTTTTCATGAACAAATTAGCATAACCAACCAAGTAGCCTTAAATATTAGTGAGTAATGGGAAAATTTGTAATCAAATCTATACAAATCAAATCAAACAAGTCAATCTATTAAAAATTGGTTAATACTGTTCCATAATCAGAAGCCATACTATTGAACAGAGATGTCCTAATATACTCACTACTTTAAAATCACGGTTTGTCGAATACCAATCAATGAAAAGTTTCCCTCCTAGAAAGTCAAGTGATTCTTATTAAGGAAAAATAAATTATTAAAATATGGTACTGATGAGTATGAACATGATTGCATTTGATTTAACTAAAAATGGGGAAAATGAGACATAAACGTTATTTTACTATAAAAAATATTACTTATATGACTATTGCTACTAGTAATTTTATTACTAATATAAAACTTGCAATACCACTTTTTTTAAAGTGTGTATATATTATTTTTTAAATAAGAAAAAA
>SJYA01002870.1:0-46498 GCA_006410615.1 Neotragus moschatus
CTACAAGGATAAAATTGAGTAAGATTTTTGGTATTTCATAATCATCATGATTATATCCTACTAAAGAATCTTATTTTGGAAATAAATAGTCTTAACTAAGATCTCTCTTTTCTGTGTCTCCATATTAATAATATTATTTCTATTGAAGTCATTTAACTCCTTAATAATTTCATATCCTTTGCTATTTTCTGTCTTTGTTTCTTTCTCTAAATCTGGCAAACACTTAATCATCAAAAAAATATTTCAGAGTCATGAAAACGCAATGAATAGCAATTTAAAAACAGCTTCTTTTCTTTTGGAGGTGCCTATCTAGGGTGGAATTTGGACAAACCAACAATTGCAATAAAGCTTCAGGATAGTAACAGAAAAACAAAGAATGGCTGGGGGCTGTCCAGTACACCAGGAGGAGTCCATAACCCAGATGGCGGTGTTGGGAAGTCTGGGGAAGTGATACTTATCCATATATAAATATATATACTCATACACAATGTATGAGTGAATCTTTTCATGGCTAACAGGGTAGGAGGTAAAGGAAGCCTGAAGGCAAGGTCACGCACAGGAATAACAGCGTGCATGAAAGCCCAGGGGAGAGAGTGAACTTTGTGAGAACTTAAAGAAGCTCAGCATGCCTGTGGGTAGTCAGGAGATAAAGCTGGATAGAGGAGCAAGGGTCAGTTCATGCAGAGCCTTGGCGGATTATTGAAAAGTTCAGTCACTATCTTTAGAGCCAGGTATCATCATCTAACATTTTTAGCAGAGGATTTATGGACTCGATAGGAAGAAATCGGGGAACAAGAGGACCCAAACAACACTGGAGGCAGGAAGCCTGTTGAGAACGCTGTCGAAATTATCCTGGTGGAAGATAAGGGCCTCGAAACTAGAGTAGTGGCAGGGTACGTGGAGAGAAATGAGAGGGTCAGGAGATATTTGCTGATTGCTTGTATACAATAGGTGAAGGAGAAGGAGGTGGTGGCCCCCAAGGAGGATGGTGATGCCATTGATAGAAAAATCGCAGAGAGGGTGAGTTTGCTTTCAAACATGTGAAGTTGCTGGTGCCTTAGTTTCCTCCAAGTGGAAACACCAACAAGTAATTGGGCGTACAAGTAGCAAGGCAGGAAAGATCTAGACCTATAAACTTGGGGTTCAACATAGGCACCAGGATAACTGAGCCAGCAGTGCAGATGAAATAACCCAGTGGATACGTAGAGGATGAAGGGATCAGGAATGGAACCCAGAGGAAACCCAAGACTCTACAAGTAGGCCAGAACAGGTGACCACAAGATTAGGAGGACATTTAGGACAGATCTGCTTCTCTGCTTCGAGTCCTGTGTCTTTCTTAAAACCAGTTGCCAAATTCACTTCTTTATCAGTATAGCCCAAAGCTTCTCTGGACCCTGTGTGTCGTCTCTGGCTTTGCCCATTGCACACATTGAAGTGGATCTCAGAGCGTCTTCATCTTCCCTGAGGATGTGGGGGGGAGGAGGGTTGGAGCAAGAGAGAGCAAGCACTTACACCGCACATGAGGGAGTGTGTGCTTCAAAATCCTCCCCTAGAAATGAATGTTCTTACGTTCCCTCCTCAACTACTCAGTCTCCCTGCCTCCCCTCCATCCCCCAGTCATAAAGTTTTCTTCTTCTTTTCTTCACTGTCTTTCTTCCTTCTCCTTAAGAGACATGCATGTTTTATCCCCAAAGAGTGTGAATGAAAGCGTTCTCTCGCCAACGTCGTTTTCCCCTACAAAAGAACCCTAGTTCCAGCTGCTGACAAAGTTGTGGCTCTCTGCACATAATCACAGGCACTCATTTTCGGCCTGCCATGTGCTAAGCTTCCTTCTGGCCACAGACAGGAAAATTGAAAAGTAGAAGTTAAAGTCTCAGTCCTGAAGTGCCTTATATTTTAACTGTGGGCCACAAGATGCCTGTGAGCCAAAGAGAGAAGGATTCCAAGAGGCTGTGTAAGCAAGCGTGTGATTGAAGGTTACAGACTCTTGCGTGCGTGCCTGCTGTGGGACGTAAAGCCTCACGGGATCCTAAGTCTACAACCAGATTGTCTCCTCTGACCCTTCAGCAGTCTTTCTGCCCACTCGCCCACTCAGAAGGATGATCCAGAGGGATGCCATGGAGAGTTCATATCTGAAAGGGACATAGTGTCATCTGTATTGTCATCAGAGTATCTGGCGGACTAACTTTCAGAACTGTCCACTGTGTTTTCTTGGCAGATTCCGGAGCCTCACTACAGCATTCTTCAGAGACGCCATGGGTTTCTTATTAATGTTTGACCTCACCAGTCAACAGAGCTTCTTAAATGTCAGAAACTGGATGAGTAAGTGGGACCGAATAACTGCCGTTGGCCACGTTGGGACCCAGCGGCTCTATGTGCTTCTGGGCCTCACAAGATGAGACCAGAAAAAGTCACAGGTTTCCAGTGGCCTGTGTCACCTTCAAAGTGGTGGCTCATGTGTGGCTCACCCAGAGGGGCTTGGAATTGGTTTTTCCTTTGACACCTTAGACAAATCACCACCTATGCCTAAGGACTTTATGATTGCAATGGACGGGCCATTCATTCCACTTGTGCAGTAAGTCTTGAAGGACTTCTTACAACTCAGTGAGCAGTCACTTCTACTTTGTCTAGTCTGGAGTGGACACAGAGAAAGCATAGCATTTTCTGAGTAGGCACACTGGCACCTACAGTGTGTGCCCTTGCACATGGGTTAACTAAATAGTTAATTAACTCAGGGGTCAGTTAACTGAAAAACTGTTTCAGAGCAGAGCAGCCACATGAAGATGTCTCTGTCTGTCAATAAGCTCATGTTGAAATTTTACAATAAGCTAACATTGCAATTTTACTTTTTTTGGACAAGTGTTCGGATGTAAGAAAGACTGGTATAGAAAAATCTCCAGCTTTCATGGCAATTTAAACACAGTAAAGCTTCAAATTAACCTAATCAGTTATTAAAGCCAGATTGATGTATGTCAGGGCAGAAGAGTGGTATTTCGTTTTTCCTTTCTTTAAAATGGATGTAGCACTAAAGACCATATTTAAGATTACAAATACCAGTTTTGAACGCACTGGGACACACTAGCAATCCCATGGGGCTGGTACTACTTATTTCTAGAGTTGTCAGGGCTGTCTGTGGCCAGAGGGTTATTTTTTCAAAGATCTGATCATGTTATCCCCCTGCTCCAAGTCCTTCTGGGGTTTCCCACTTGGAATAAAATCCAGAGTCCTTTGCTGACCTCTAAGGCCATCGTGGAAGCCTGGCGTGCTGCAAGCGTGGGGTCCCGAAGAGTCAGACCCGACTTAGCGACTAAACAACGGCAAAGACCATCACTGTCGCTTCCTCTGTAGTTCACTCTCACTCCGCCCCCATCACTGGCCTCCAGCCAAAGGTCTCTCCTGAACAAGCGCCGTCCTGCCGTGGGGCCTTTGCTCTCTGTTTCCTCCTGCCTTGATTTCTGTTTTCCCATTTACACCATTGTTAATTCTTTCCCCTCCTTCTTGTTCAAACCTCATTTATCTCTTGGGAGAAGCTTTCCTGACTGCTCCATCTAAAACCGTTCTTCATCACTCTGTGTGCGCTTAGGACACTTTCTGCTTCATTTGGTCACTGCCCCCACCAGACAACATCATACATATTATATCATATCATATATCATACCATATATCTCTTTGTCTTGTGGTAAGTTGTATACAACCCTTTGTGATCTCATGGACTGCAGCATGCCAGGCTTCCCTGTCCTTCATTATCTCCAGGAGCTAGTACTCAATTCCACGTCCACTGAGTCGGTGGTGCCATCCAACCATCTCATCCTCTGCCACCCCCTTCTTCTTTCTTTGCTTGCTTGAGGTGTTAATTCTTTCCACCTCTAGAATGTGAGCTCTGAAACTTGTTCTGCTTGTCCTGTTGCGATACCCCGGAGCACCCTGCTGAGTATCTGGCTGTGTAGATTCTCAAATATGTGCATATCTTATTATTTCACATTACATGTAGTATATATAAGTATATAATACTTATATATATATATACACACACACATGTATATATAATGGCTTTAAATGTAAGCTCGCTGACACAGTTGTGCTAGTGGAGAAAAATACCAACAAACTCTGACTGACCTATTTGCTTCTCCAAATGCGTGTTCATCCTAGGATCTGTCTCCATTTTCTTTTATTATTATATTTCTTTATCCAAAGTGCTATTATTAGATGATAGATAATGTTTTGTTTTTATTATTAGATAAAATTGTTAGATATCACACCAAATGTTATTATTAGATTCTGGGAGATAAGGAGATAATAAGGTTATTCAGTTCTTTCAGAGTGATTTATTCATCATTTTTCAAGGTAGATGAGATGTTCCCTTGCGTCTAAAATTTTCCAGGATACTGTTGGAATTTAAGACAATTAATTGTCATTTCTGATAAGGCTTTAATTTCTAATATCCAAATAACGGTGTCACAGAGTCACTTCCTCGTCTGGCCTCAACAAGGTTGCACTTAGCATGCCTTGAGGGAGACAGTAAAATAGTCCCATGACCTTGAAAATGTAGGTTGGCAAGGTTTTTCTTTTTTTAATCATTTCTTTCCTTCCTCCCTCCATTCCTTCTCCTCCTCCCCCACCTTCTTTTGGAAAATAGAGAAAAACAAATAACCTGTCCTAATATTGTTTCTACATGAATTCGTGGTAGTTCAAAAACGCTCTGCCCTTATGAATCATTACCTTGGCTTTCAGGAAAGAAAAATGTAGCAGCCTCCTGAAGGAAAGAGCAGACAGCCCCTATACTTGAAGGGGCTTCCCGGGTGGCATTAGTGGCGAAGAAAACACCTGCTAATGCAGGAGACATACGAGACGTGGGTGTCCGACTCCTGGGAGGGGGCAAGATCCCCTAAAGAAGAGGTGCCAGCCCACTCCAGTCTTCCTGCCTGGAGAATCCCGTGGACAGAGGAGCCTGGCGGGCTACAGTCCAGAGGGTCGCAGAGAGTCAGACACGACTGAAGTGACTTAGCACACACGCACATGTGCTTTAAGACCATGTTCTCTTATCTTCACTTATATTTGAAGAATAAATGGTCTGAAAAGCAGTATATTCAACTCAGGCGAACATTCCCAGATGTTCATTTCCACAGGGCGTGGTAAGAATCTGCCTGCCAATGCAGGAGACATGGGAGACACAGGTTCAATCCCTGGGTTGAGACGATCCCCTGGAGAAGGGAAAGGCTACCCACTCCAGTCTTCTTGCCTGGAGAATCCCATGGACAGAGGAGCCTGCCAGGCTATGGTCCGTGGGGTCTCAAAGGACTGGACATGGCGGAGCACACATCACCTCATCCNGGAGACATGGGAGACACAGGTTCAATCCCTGGGTTGAGACGATCCCCTGGAGAAGGGAAAGGCTACCCACTCCAGTCTTCTTGCCTGGAGAATCCCATGGACAGAGGAGCCTGCCAGGCTATGGTCCGTAGGGTCTCAAAGGACTGGACATGACTGACCACACATCACCTCATCCGTGCTCATCTCAGAGGACATTCCCCGGATGCAGAAGATCATTGACAGGTGCTTCATATACACTCTTACCAGTCTTCACAGCCCACCACCTGTGAGGCAGTATCTCCGCTTTCCAGATGGGGAGACTGTAGCTGGGAAGTTAAGCACCTGGGCTAATTTAACTCGTAAACAGCCAAACTGGAGATGAACAATTCAATTAGGACCCTGANGGGGTCTCAAAGGACTGGACATGGCGGAGCACACATCACCTCATCCGTGCTCATCTCAGAGGACATTCCGCGGATGCAGAAGATCACTGTCAGGTGCTTCATATACACTCTTACCAGTCTTCACAGCCCGCCACCTGTGAGGCAGTATCTCCACTTTCCAGATGGGGAGACTGTGGCTGGGAAGAGTTAAGCACCTGGGCTAATTTAACTCGTAAACAGCCAAACTGGAGATGAACAATTCAATTAGGACCCTGAAGTATGAGCAGTCTTTTGACATCACTTGTTTATAACTAACTTGCTGGTTCCATCTGTTTTCTTTCCAAGGCCAACTGCAAGCAAATGCTTATTGTGAAAATCCAGATATAGTATTAATTGGCAACAAGGCGGACCTGCCAGACCAGAGGGAAGTCAATGAACGGCAAGCCCGGGACCTGGCTGAAAAATACAGGTAAGTCAGCTACGTGGAAATATCCCCTGACCTCACACACTGCTGCTTAGTTAGGGGCCAAGGTCATGAGACCGATAGAGAGATCCCCTCGATTCAGGAATGACAGATGAATGAAAAAGATCTCCCAGAGAAATATGTGATTCTTTTAGTGAGACTGTTTAACATTAATAACCACTCACATTTACTGAATGCTTACTGTGTGTTAGCAACTATTCCTAGACTTTAATTTATCTAACCTCTGTAATTATATATATGAGATTTAGAGTTATTCCATTTGATANTGAGACCGATAGAGAGATCCCCTCGATTCAGGAATGACAGATGAATGAAAAAGATCTCCCAGAGGAATATGTGATTCTTTTAGTGAGACTGTTTAACACTAATAACCACTCACATTTACTGAATGCTTACTGTGTGTTAGCAGCTATTCCTAGACTTTAATTTATCTAACCTCTGTAATTATATATATGAGATTTAGAGTTATTCCATTTGATATATGAGGAATTGAGACACAGAGAAGCTGAGTAACTTATGGAAGGCCACATATCTGGTGAGCAGTAGAGCTTGAATTGAACCCAGGCTGTCTGAAATCAGAGCCTATCCTTTTTCAATATTGTATTCTACAGCCTCTCAATAGCTACAAAACTCTAAGGAATAATACCTGACCTGGATGTAATACTGCAATTATCATCCTGAAAGTGAAAGTGTTAGTCACTCAGTCTTGTCTGACTCTTTGCGACCCCATGAACTGTGACCCACCAGGCTCCTTTGTCCATGGAATTCTCCAGGCAAGAATACTGGAGTGGGTTGCCATTGCCTTCTCCAGGAGGTCTTTCTGACCCAGGGATTGAACCCAGGTCTCATGCATTACAGGCAGATTTTTTACCATTTGAGCCACCAGGGAAGCCCAATTATTATTATCCTAGCTAGCTTAAATGTCAGAGTAAAAATACATTTAAACACCCCAAGTAATTAGAAACTGNCCTGAAAGTGAAAGTGTTAGTCACTCAGTCTTGTCTGACTCTTTGCGACCCCATGAACTGTGGCCCGCCAGGCTCCTTTGTCCATGGAATTCTCCAGGCAAGAATACTGGAGTGGGTTGCCATTCCCTTTTCCAGGAGGTCTTTCTGACCCAGGGATTGAACTCAGGTCTCATGCATTGCAGGCAGATTTTTTACCATTTGAGCCACCAGGGAAGCCCAGTTATTATTATCCTAGCTAGCTTAAATGTCAGAGTAAAAATACATTTAAACACCCCAAGTAATTAGAAACTGACTCCCAAGGCAGAAATTGTCATTCTTTTTCAAATTTAAGTACTTTGCCAAATGTGACAGTTCTGTACCTCCTTGAGAGTTTTACAAATAAATGTACGTGTCTTCTTGAAACTTTGAATTCTAAATAAATGTAGATTGTATTCACATGAATATCCTATGCAATGCCTGCCTAATTTCTGAATCAGACTTCTAGATAACTGACTGGAGGGAAGTAATTGTTTAATAGGCTTCCCTGGTGGCTCAGATGGTGAAGAACCTGCCCTGCAATGTGGGAGACCTGGGTTCGATCCCTGGGTCAGGAAATCCCCTGGAGAAGGGAATGGCAACCCACTCCAGTATTCTTGCTTGGAGAAACCCAGACAGAGGAGGCTGGTGGGTTAGAGTTCATGGGGTCGCAAAGAGTTGGACACGACTGAGGGACTAACACACTAACAGTTTAATGGCAGCATTGATCACTAGTCTGGCATATTTGCCCTCTTCATTTTTAAAAAGTCAGTAATGATGCCTGGCTTCAAGTACCTGAGCACCTCTTGTCACAGTTTCCTTGCCCGTAATGCTGGTTACACCCACGCGAAAAAGCAACTCACCAGTTTTCACTCACTGAGGAAAACCAAGGATATTTTCCAACTCAGCCGGCAAAATCGTGATTATTTCACAATCTCTCAGCCAGCCATGTTTTCGCACGTGTGACTCACTGGCACATCTTGTTGTATCTTTTCTGGTTCCTTCCTTGCAAAAATATTTGTCATCTCTTCCATGCTAGCATACCATATTTTGAAACAAGTGCGGCGACTGGCCAGGATGTGGAAAAAGCTGTGGAAACCCTTCTGGACTTAATAATGAAACGAATGGAGCAGTGTGTGGAGAAGACCCACATCCCCGACACGGTCAATGGGAGCAGCTCCGGAAAGCTGGGTGGGGAGAAGTCAGCAGAGAAGAAATGTGCCTGTTAGACTTTACCCCAGCCTCTGATCGTCCAGAACCCCAGGCAAACGTCACTTCCAAAAAGAGTGACAAACCCCACCATTGTTGTCGAGTAAACCGTGTATAATGGCATGTCTTCTTTTCTGCCAGAAATTTTAAAAAACCTGACTAGTCAACAGTGTTCAGAAGAGTTGACCAGTAATCCCTGAAGCCCCTCCAAACAAGATCAAAGAGTTCCCAGGGTCATCGTACTTTCATGGGTACTCAGTTTGTTTTTTCATAAAGAAGATGAACATAGAAAAGAGTGTAGAAGAAGGGATATCAGTGGGTTTTCCATTAGAACCAAAATTACCTTGTCACACTGGGGACAAAAATAGGTTTCTGAAGGGAGAACACAAAAGGATGACTTTTTTTTTAAAGGTTGGATTTACTTGTTATATAGAATCTGATTTGGACTTTTAGGTTTGCATTGAAGGGGACGTATTAGCTAAAAGTGCATACACAATAAAGAATTCTTAGTGGTTCATTTAGAGTGACGTTGCTATGTGCATCCTATGAGCTGTGCTAGAATGACAACATTGCTGATGAGGTTACCAGAGCATGAACATCCGACATCTGAGAATATGTAGGAGACTATAATAATGCCATTTGTATATTCTTAGTAATTGGCAGATAGACGAGAATAGGACTGTGAGTGACAGGGGACAAGAAAAAGGCCCAGAGAGAGAGAGGAAGGTATGGGAAAAGGCATTTGGACAACTGAAATTAAATGTGTCTCTTACAGATGTCTGGGAGAGTTACTTAGCCAAATTTCAATCAAGCCAATTGGAAGCTGACATCATCAGGTGGCATTAAGAGAGTGCCCAGAGGTTTCCATTTCCAGCACAGTTTTAGAAACTGGTCTAGTGTTCAGCTTCTGGTGTAGTGTTCAGCTTCACATTTCACATTTCTTTGCAAATCATGATAAATAGTCACAAGGAGAAATGAAAGATTGCTGTTTATTAAATGTCTCTCTATGAACTCAAGAGAAACTACTTAGCCTTAATTTTTTAGGTAAAATATGCTGGTGATATGACATAAAAAGTGACTATTAATTCTAAGTTTCTAATTTACGAAGTACTAGAAACTCTATATCACATGGCTCCCCTCCAGCCTACAACCACCCCTGGCTTTGATTCAACTGTAAAAACACAGGTGTGTCACTTTGTAGATCAACAACTTCAGAATAATGATGGATCAATTTTATGGTCACTGAATTTTCATGTCATTCATCACGAAAATGTTGATGATACCTCATGCCATATTGCAGTGTATTTAGCATCTATTTTTATTTTGCCTGAGGCAAAATACCTATGGGTGAACTATATTTGGGGGTTGGCAGAGATGAGTCTCTCTATCCTGTCTCACCAAAATTTGGTTAATGGCTTTATTTTTCCCATAATGCTGTCTTTTCTTTCTAAAAATGATCACGAAAGCATTTTCCATTGCCTATTCTTATGACTGTGTCTAATATTACACTGGTGTTTTATTTTAGCTTCTGATAAGCATAAGCCATTCCTTTTAAATTTAAGTGTTTCGGTCAAGTTTATCAATAACAAAGTCATCATACTCTGTTTCCTCTGTTTATTATGAGTATATGATTTTTCTAAAGGGTAGTTCCTCTTTGTAGAAAATTTTGCCAATTAAACTGCACTTATCTAGACTCTGTATATTTTTTGTTAAGTTACAAATGTAGGAAACTTCAAATCCCAGTCCCCCGCCTTTAACCTCCTGTATCAACCTCCGTCTGGTATGAATCAGTTTTTGGAACACGGATCAAAGGTAGTATCCAGCTGTAAGACCTAGAAATGTGCCATGAATCAGGTAATTTGGAAGCTTTCAAGTCAGTCCCTTAACAGACTAATACAATCTCAGTGTTGCCTGCCCAAATCCTGTGATTTCTGCATGATGCCAACTTCTGAAATTGGTCATGGGTGGGGTATCCCCTCCCATGATGCATTGCTCCTTGATGCTCTTCGTGACCTCAGTGCCTGTGCCAAAAGGATATTAGATATTAGCAAACATCAAAGATGTTTCCTCTGGAAGGAATATGAGCAAAACCAATGTAACCATTGATGTGGCAAATTTTGGTGAATTCTTATGGTCATTAGATCGATTTCTCCTTTGGATTCGAATTGTGATGTCCCCTGCATTTCCATAATAGGAAATATTTAGACTTTCTAAAATCCAAGAAGCATTCTATTTTGGATATTTATTTTTTTCTATTTATTTTCCAGTAATATGATTGATTTGCTTATGCCAAGATTCTGTCATCGTCAGTTATTTAACAAGCTTTTTATTTAGGAGCTATTTTAAGATTATTATTTGATAGCCGTAGCATGAAGCAGAGGGTGATGATGCCTATAATTATAGAACTATTCCTATAAAAATAGCAATTATTGGGTAATAATATCAAGAGGAACAAAATTAAAAAGTCAAGAAAATTATTTTAAAATAGTATCCTACTTATAAATATTTGATCTAAAATATTTTATTCTCTGTTGAGTTTGACTTAAGACCCCAAAGTCTATGTAACCATTACTCTTTCATTAGTTCAGAATTATTTATTCCATATAATTCATTTTATAATTTTAAATTGATCTGGAGCCATGAAGTATAAGACTGCTTTTGAAAAATTGCATTATTAACACACAGCAACATGTGTTACTTATTATCTCCCAAATGCTTTAGTAAGCCATATTTTATTTTGGAGAATTATTTAAAATGTACATGAAATTCTTTCTGATATAGAAACCATTTCTGAAGTGTTTACACTGGTTTGATGTTTACATCGTCCTAATACAGTGCCTCGGATTCCTCCATGACCAAATTTGTCTATAGCCACATAGCTCATTTCCTATAATACCATAGTATAGGAAGGGCTCACAGAGACATTAGTGCAGCTAAAGTTATTTTGATGTCTTCAGCAAAGGGTATAAGGATATTATTCAAATCTGAAGATTATTACCACCATCTCTTGGTCACTTTTTTGGAAATAGACATTTCTTGAGACTCTAACTGTGATTAGGTACAAGATTACCTTTTAGTAAAAAAAATAATCCTTTGGAAAATGTATCAAAGGTTAGTTGAGAGAACATGTCTGTCTTGTTGTGATGAGGATAAGAAGTCACAGATTGGCAGAAAAAATGCTGAATACTGGAAATTTAACTTGTGGGTCTTGACATAAGACTTTTAAAACTCTGGCCAGTGACCACTCTAGCCAAGTTGCTATCATTTCCATATTATCAGCTATCATGCTACAAATAATTCAAAACCAGCATTTTACTAAAGTAAATATTTTCCCTGTTGTTTTTAACCAGGTGGGACATTCTGTGTATCAGTGAGTGCTTTTGTTATGTTTCTAGTACAAGTTATTCTCTGCCAACCCATTCTGGTAAGAATTGGGCAAGAGTTTTTACCAGCTCTTTCTTGTTTCCTTTATAAAAGAGAGAAGCTTTGACCATAAAGAAGGACTGACCACATTAAAAAACATTTTAATAACAGCTGAAGCATTCTTTAAAGTGTAAACTTTGTGCACTGCAAATCAACAAATTTGATAAAGCTCATACAGTTCTCACCAATGGAGTGGGTGCACTGGCTAGAAGGAGAAGCAATATGTGTGAAGAGATATAACTAGGTGTGGTATATAACCTGGAACTACAAATATGAGGGAGAATCCTCACCCATAAAGAATTTTAGAGTTTAAAACAAATTGTAAAGAGATCATATTGAAGTTTCTAGTTTCCTAACGTACTTAATAATTTTTTAAAAGGAATATCTGTAAACTATGTTAGCCAAAGCAATAGAAAAGTTGTCCTTCACCTTCTACTCCCCAAGCTTTAAAGCATTAAAAGATATCTAATGTTTTTGAATATTTTAGGGAAAGCTTTATCATTTTTAAAGACACCAAGATGCTGTCTATATTTAAAACTATTGTCTAGGAATTTGCCAAAAGCTATATTTTCTTCTTCATCTTTGACCAAAATGGTCTAAGCTTATTTCTGGGAAGAGTGCTGAGCTCTTAAACATGGAAAGTAGAGAATATGCTCGGAGTTGAGTGTTGTCTCAATGTTGTATAAATCTATAGAGACACTTGCCTCATAAATTAGAACTGTTAGATGAATAGGGAATTTTAGGAACTTATTGCCTTGGAGTTCTTGGGTAGAGACTCAACCATGACGACACTGTTGAGTAAGAACTATAAAGAAAGATTAGAGATTCAAGTTGTCTAAATAGAGTTTGGAGAAGACCATACTTAAAAGGGTGATTTTTATGTAGGGAAAAAAAAAGAACAGAGAAAGAGTTAAATATTTGGGGCTTCCCTTTTAGCTCAGTGAGTAAAGAATCTGCCTGCAAGGCAGGAGACCTGGGTTTGAATCCTGAGTTGGAAAGATTCCCTGGAGAAGGAAATGGCAACTCACTCCAGTATTCTTGCCTGGAGAATCCCTTGGACAGAGGAGCCTGGCTGGCTACAGTCAATGGGGTTGCTAAGAGTCAGACACGACTTAGTGACTAAACAAGCAGCATGGCAAATATTTACCTATTATTTTTATCTTCCAAGTAGAAGTTCAGGCCCTTAGAACTAAGCTAATAAAAATATTTAAATACCAAGTATTTCATGATTGGCATCAAAATTTGAGATGCTTAGAACCATTTTATTTACCCTATCTGAATCTAATTTCCTCATAAAGTCACTTTAATGTTTTAAGAAGTGGCATCACAAAGGGCTTTCTGTAGAGCTCCTTTTACCAACAGTCTATGTTTAAGATATTTTCTAATCCATATTTAGTGAGAATAACAGGCAAACAAACAAAAAGATGAGTGCCAAAATAACATGGTTATTTAAAAGCATGTCATCTTCCAAAGAAAAAAAAAATACGAAGAAATCATCTTTGAATTGAGTTATTTAAATTTGCTCCCCAGTTCCTTTTCTTTCCAATGGGTCTTGGAAGTCATGGCTTTTATCCCTCAGCAGACTCAGTCATTGGCAAATTCTGTCAGAGTGCACGTCCGTTCTTATACCGATGGATCCCTTATTTAACCAGTGGCTATTACTGACACATCAAAATATTATTTGTTCCTAGCAAAGCAATAACATATGCTTATCCTTACTCTTCTCTTCTCCAGGTTATTTTTTCAAATACTCTTTGAGAGGAAGACTAGTATTATGGAAAGGAAAGTAGCCAGATAGAACAGTTTGGGAGCTGTGGGTATGTCATTAAACATGGCTTCTCCTCACGTGAGGCTTATAAATCCTGTGTAACTCACAGGGTTCATTTCAGGCTCCAAAGAGAACATATGTAGAAACTGGTTTATAAATTATGTTCCATTTCACAAACTGACACTATTATCCCAAGCTAAGAATAATAAAAATATCACAGCCATACTTTCACAACCATATGTTCACAAGTGTTACAGCAGGCACAAAACACTAATTCTAGTAGAGATATCAGAAACTTGAAACAGGTAGTCGGCTCTGGTCATTGTCTTTGATTGAAAATGTTTAATATATCTCAAGTTATTGAAAAAACAAATATGAGTTCTATTTCATTCTGTAGGTCATCTTGTATTTCTTTCAAGGAATCCAATTACATATAGTACATTAGAATTTGGTCAAAATCCTCCTTGTATAAACAGGGCTTTGTGTCCACAACCTTGTAAAGGATACTGACTGTATCTGAAATTACTTGAGGAAAGTAAGTTATCCTGCTTAATGTGTTAAAAGTAGACAGCATTTTGGTCTAACACTGCACTGCTTCCCTGTATCTCAACAGCCTACATTTAAGTGATATTACCCTCANGTTGGAAAGATTCCCTGGAGAAGGAAATGGCAACTCACTCCAGTATTCTTGCCTGGAGAATCCCTTGGACAGAGGAGCCTGGCTGGCTACAGTCAATGGGGTTGCTAAGAGTCAGACACGACTTAGTGACTAAACAAGCAGCATGGCAAATATTTACCTATTATTTTTATCTTCCAAGTAGAAGTTCAGGCCCTTAGAACTAAGCTAATAAAAATATTTAAATACCAAGTATTTCATGATTGGCATCAAAATTTGAGATGCTTAGAACCATTTTATTTACCCTATCTGAATCTAATTTCCTCATAAAGTCACTTTAATGTTTTAAGAAGTGGCATCACAAAGGGCTTTCTGTAGAGCTCCTTTTACCAACAGTCTATGTTTAAGATATTTTCTAATCCATATTTAGTGAGAATAACAGGCAAACAAACAAAAAGATGAGTGCCAAAATAACATGGTTATTTAAAAGCATGTCATCTTCCAAAGAAAAAAAAAATACGAAGAAATCATCTTTGAATTGAGTTATTTAAATTTGCTCCCCAGTTCCTTTTCTTTCCAATGGGTCTTGGAAGTCATGGCTTTTATCCCTCAGCAGACTCAGTCATTGGCAAATTCTGTCAGAGTGCACGTCCGTTCTTATACCGATGGATCCCTTATTTAACCAGTGGCTATTACTGACACATCAAAATATTATTTGTTCCTAGCAAAGCAATAACATATGCTTATCCTTACTCTTCTCTTCTCCAGGTTATTTTTTCAAATACTCTTTGAGAGGAAGACTAGTATTATGGAAAGGAAAGTAGCCAGATAGAACAGTTTGGGAGCTGTGGGTATGTCATTAAACATGGCTTCTCCTCATGTGAGGCTTATAAATCCTGTGTAACTCACAGGGTTCATTTCAGGCTCCAAAGAGAACATATGTAGAAACTGGTTTATAAATTATGTTCCATTTCACAAACTGACACTATTATCCCAAGCTAAGAATAATAAAAATATCACAGCCATACTTTCACAACCATATGTTCACAAGTGTTACAGCAGGCACAAAACACTAATTCTAGTAGAGATATCAGAAACTTGAAACAGGTAGTCGGCTCTGGTCATTGTCTTTGATTGAAAATGTTTAATATATCTCAAGTTATTGAAAAAACAAATATGAGTTCTATTTCATTCTGTAGGTCATCTTGTATTTCTTTCAAGGAATCCAATTACATATAGTACATTAGAATTTGGTCAAAATCCTCCTTGTATAAACAGGGCTTTGTGTCCACAACCTTGTAAAGGATACTGACTGTATCTGAAATTACTTGAGGAAAGTAAGTTATCCTGCTTAATGTGTTAAAAGTAGACAGCATTTTGGTCTAACACTGCACTGCTTCCCTGTATCTCAACAGCCTACATTTAAGTGATATTACCCTCATTTTTAGGCTAAGCACGTTCAATTGTTCTGTCTGTCATCTACTCAGATCTCTGTTTTGTCTAGTGCTATGAATGTAAATTCAAACCTTAAACATGGAGTTTTTATTCTCTGTGCCCTTGAATAGACTGTGGTGCCTGACAGACACTGCCGGTCATTATTTTGTTGTACCAAAGTTCTAGTAGCTTCAGAAATCAGAGCATCCAATGATTTTGTGGTGTGTGGGTTCAAATATTACAGTCGAGAACTGTATTCAGTGATTGTTTCCGCACACTTTTCAAATAAAAATGCATTTTTATCATTATTTTGTGTCCTCAAGGCAATCTTATTTCTGTGCTATAGTCAGATGTTGGGAGGATGGGGAACATTAAGTGAATACCAGTATGGAAACCATATCACATTAAACGTGGTATCCATTAGGAACTAGGAAAGAAATGGTTTGGATTTTGCCAAGTGATTTTTATCCATCTCTCTAAACTTTCTAAAATGTGAAAGTGAAAGTGTTAGTCACTCAGTCGTGTCCAACTCTGCAACCCCATGAACTGCAGCTGTCCAGGCTTCTCTATCCAGGGGATTCTCTAGGCAAGAATACTAGAGTGGGTTGCCATTCACTTCTCCAGGGAATCTTCCTGACACAGGGATCGAACCCAGGGCTCCCACACTGCAGGCAGATTCTTTACCACTTGAGCCACCAGGGAAGGCCACATATTATTTGTTTAAAGACAGATTTTCAAGGGAACTTTTCTAATAATTTTGAAGGATGCACTTATAAAATTGGCAGTTAACATGTTGAAATTCTGTCAAGGTTCGTCAATACTTGAACGTATTATAACCTATTTCTTTCCCATAAGAAAATACTGAAGATGGTCATATCTCCTTTAGTCACAGACTGGGAACAGGACTGATGTTCAAGGCCAGTTCAAGACCACAGCCATACATCTTACGTTTTAATGTTCATTTGCAAAGTTGTTCCCAGAGTTGTTCTTCCTCCATATGTTACATAGATAAGCTTTGCCAAGATAATGATGAGTTTTTAACTTGAAGATAAACAACTCTCCCACAGTAAGCAAATAAATCCTTGGCACCATTCTCTCAACTTTACTCCCTGGTAGCAGTAATGCCTGGAGAAGGAAATGGCAACCCACTGTAGTATGCCTGCCTGGAGAATCCCATGGACAGAGGAGCTTGGAAGGCTACAGTTCATGGGGTCACAAAGAGTTGAACACAGCTGAGTGACGCACCACAGCAGTAATGCCATGTCACACAGGCAGAAGCTTTTTTCCCTGGGTTCATCTTAAATAATTCAAGGTAAGTCATTAGAGATTTGCTTTTCCTAATGGGTTTATAGGGTGTAAAAATCGTCATAGCATCCCCCATACTGAAGAAAAAGTAAGACCACTGAGACATTCAACTGCAGTGGTAGGACTTCTCTTTTTAAAACTGTATGTAAGGTATTCGTATGATCACAGTTCACGATACCAAGGAAAATTTTGTTTCGAATGTGGACTGTTAGCTGTGGTGCAAGAATAGCTATAAGAAGACTGTGAGCATTACTCTTCCGTTAGAAGCTCATGGAGGGGCTTGCATTATGGAAGCCAACACACTAATTATAATTTGACTCAGGCTTTATTGTAAGTACTAGAAAGATTTTCTGATACATGTCAGAGTTCTGAAATCATCATCACTTTGGACCATTTTTGGAGGTTTCTGAGAGAAAGATTTTTTTTTTTTAACCAAAAGTTTCAAAAGAAGCAGCAGACTTCAATCTCTTTAATTTCCTAGAGACATTTACATCATGAGCTCATTCACTCTCGTGAAAAAGTGAACCCAAAGGAGCGATTTGGCATCATCTTAGTTAAGACACTGGATTATGAACCCGTATTACCCAGCTTCATGGGCCCCCTTCTTGTCCCTTGAATTCCGTGCCTGAGTTCTCTAGGCCAGCAGGGTAGGTCAAAACAAGACCTCAACTGAGCCTTTGAAGGGCAGTTTTCTCGTCACTGACCTTTCCACAGAACCTGGGCTTGCTTCATAGTCAGGGAAATGTAGGCAAAGGAGGGAACTGAGACACAGATTCCTGAAAATCATTAGCTTACCACTGCCAGGAAGTCAAAACCGAACTTGAAGGCTAGCTTACTAAACAGATAAAAGGGATGACTTATACAACATAAATGTGAAGGAATACATTGCACGAAAAGCAATTTAGATGATATTGGGGCTTATTCTTCACCTGCCCGTCCAGCTGATGTCCCGGCTATTTCAGAATGCACCTGGCCTGTGGGACTCATTCACCTGTGCCCCCTCTGTCTGGATCCCTCTTCCACCCAGGAATATCTCCTTCCACTCGATTCCCTAGCTTCCTCCTATCTTTGCTGAAATATTACCTTCAAAGAGAGAGGTCTTATTTAAAATCTGCATCCTATGTAACTGACATCCATTCACAGTAATAGTTTCAAAGATCAGTCAATTAAAAATCGGAACTACAGCCCTTCACCCCTGGTCACTCCCTGTGCCTGTCTTCTGCTTCACTTTTCTTCACAGTCCATGGGACTTCCCTGAGTGTGTTATCTGTTCCTCATCAGAAGATATTTCCATGAAGCCTGAGATTTCCCCCTTTTCTTTCTTCCCTATCACGTGCACCCTCTCCCCTCTCCCCATTGCTATTGCCTTGGCATCCAGAAGGGGCCTGGCAAATAGGGAGCCTCAGTAAATATTTAGTGGAATAAGGAATGGATGAATCTTAAAGACATGGTGCTCTCCTGAAATAGAGCCATAGATATAGATCACAGACATGGTCACAAGGGGCTAAGGAAGGGAGGGATAAAACGGGAGACTGGGATTTAAACAGACCCTGCGAGATATAAAATAAAACTAGCAGAAGCCTCCTGCATAGCACAGGGAACTCTCCTCAACATTCTGGAATGGCCGACACGGGAAGATAATCTAAAAAGAGTAGATATATGTATATGTTCCCTGACACACTTTGCTGTACACCTGAAATTAACACAACACGATAAATCAACTACATTGCAATAAAACGTTTAAAATAGAATACATTGGCTAGAACAAAATTTAAGCTACAAACATTACTACTACTTCCCAAGGTTTCTCTGTACCCTTTCACACTCTCTCCCTCTACGCTTACCCTCAGATACTGATTTACACCCTGTCCCCCCAAAATCATGCAGTATTATGTCCTCTTTTTTCTGGATTTTTTTATTTTATAAATAATTTTATATTTATCCATAGTTGCTGTATTTGTGGTTTATTATTGAGTTATATTCCAATATGAAGGAAGGCAGAAATGGAGGAAAGGAATTATAATGATTTTGTTTAAAGAGTTTTTACTTACTGAAAGATTGGGTCCCAACTTTGATATTGATAAAGATCCTATAATTATTTTCAGATCAAGTAAGAATTTTCAAAGTGAAACAATATGAAAGACTCTGATAAATGTCTGTATGTTCTTAATTTTATAATGCTACCATTTTCTCAAATTTAGAATAAAAATGTAATAGATTAGTTTTGCTATCAATTTGGATTCAGAGAAAATTAGGAGAAAAATTCAAGGTGCTGTCTAAATATCTGCTCACTGACAAAAATTATGGATTATATTGTCATGAACAGTCAGGTAATAACTGATTAATTTATGCATAATTATTTTAATGTAAAAAGAAACAAAACCCCAAAATGATATCAGCTTTCTTTATTTTAAGGTATATCATAAGCAATTATTCAAATGGTATACATTACACCAATTTTTAAAATATTTTTTAATGATAATTTATAACAATGTATGTAATGAAGTAAAATGAAACTTCTTTTCATTTCTCACCATCATGTATTTATTTCAAAGGCCACCTCAGACCTTCTTATCCAGTATATTGATTAGTATAATTATAAGTACAAATATTTTGACTACCATTTAGTTAATGGTTTGGTTCTTCGTCTTTGTATTTTCTGTGTGGCACTACTTTTAGACTATTAAATTTCATTCTCCATTGTAATGGTTTGTTTTGTCACTCAGAAATGTTTATTTAAAGAAACAATTCAAATGATAAAGCTGAAATGATGAGGATATAGGAAATAATCCACACATGACAAATAAAAGATCTCCTTATGTTAGTAAAAAGAATACTTTTGTACTTGAAGAGCAGATGTTTTTAGGCTTCTGAAGCTGTTTATTATTATTCTCAAGAGATCCAAATACCATTCCAAAGTGGAGATGAAGATCATGTGAGCAGGCCCTACCTTTATTTTATTGAACTGTACTTCCATGTTCAAAAATCAGTATCAGTTCAGTTCAGTTCAGTCACTCAGTCATGTCTGACTCTTTGCCACCCCATGAATCGCAGCACGCCAGGCCTCCCTGTCCATCACCAACTCCCAGAGTTCACTCACTCACGTCCATCAAGTCAGTGACGCCATCCAGCCATCTCATCCCCTGTCGTCCTCTTCTTCTCCTGCCCTCAATCCCTCCCAGCATCAGAGTCTTTTCCAATGAGTCAACTCTTCGCATGAGGTGGCCAAAGTACTGGAGTTTCAGCTTCAGCATCATTCTTTCCAAAGAAATCCCAGGGCTGATGGAACTCAAATAAAACCCAACAATGTCCTTCCATTTTTGAGTTTAGAATACATTATTTTCATGTAAATCATCAAGGTTGTTAGGTCAGTTAAATGTATCCATTTTAGAAACTCACATTTATTACAACCCAGATTTATTGCAACCCAGCATAATGGTTGGGGTATAAGAGGAACCTAAGTGATCTCCAAGTGAAAAGTGAAATTTCCTACCACTCTGCAGATGCTTAAAGCAGAATTCATGATCCCAATATCCCTACACATGTGCCAGGAAACGTATGAGCAACAGTCCTCAGTGTGGCATAAGGGCGTGAATAATTAAATAGGCAGTGTTAGCAGGGAAGTTTTTCAGAACTAAGTCCTCGCAAGGTAGACCAACAGGTAAAAGACCAATTCTCAGCAAAGTATTTACTCGATGTACTGTTTCTCAGTGTCATCCACAGGGTGGCGAAGAAAGCCAACAGAAGATGTGTGTTGGTTTAAATAGCAAGAAGAGAGACATTTCTATGGTGGCGAGTATCAGAACGGCAAGTGAGCATGAAGATGTATCAGAAGCCAAATCAAAAGGTTCAGATGTTTACTCCATTGTCAGCCGTTAGAAAAATTATTTGCTCACTCACAGTATCCTCCTCTGAATCATGACCTATTTCAGAGGCTTGTTGGGAGGATTAAAGCAATTAATATAGGTGAAGTACTTAGAACTGTTCCTGGCATAAGATAACTGGGCTTCTGTGGTGGCTCAGATGGTAAAGAATCTGCTTGCAATGCAGGAGACCCGGGTTTGATCCCGAGTTGGGAAGATCCCCTGGAGGAGGTCTTGGCAACTCACTCCAGTATTCTTGCCTGGAGAATCCCATGGACAGAGGAGCCTGACAGGCTACAGTCCACGGGGTCGCAAAGAGTCGGACACAACTGAAGCGAATAACACAGAGGGTGACTGTGTCCTAAATGTTATTAGATAACTACACCTTAAAAACTGGAAAGCAATCAAAACAAGAAGTTATGAAACTCACACATAGAGTTAGGTAGCGCTGCAAGGATTACAGTACTTTGCTGAACTTACAAAGACATGAGATGTTTCACATTCCACTTTGAAGCATCTTTCCTGAGAAAACGCTCAGAGTTATACACCAAAGAGAGGGATCAAAAAGCCTACAGGTGATTCACCTTTGAGGACAATGAAGTTCTCCCATTATGCCTTTAGCTGAAGTGTTTTCTGCTTTCCTGAGTGTCAGTGTGTTTGCATTAAGTTAGACTTTTGTTTTACTTATATAACCACAAATTCCACCTGTAATGAATGCATGTATTGAAATACACTTTCACAAAAGCAGTAGACACATCATTCCAAGTTCATGAATTCTGATTCTTCCTCACTGCAGACAACAACCACTGTTCCTTTGAATCCATAGTATTAATAAATATCTTTTTATGGACGTATGAACTCAGGGTATTATGTTCTATTCATCCCCCTAAACATTTGACTTAGATAATATTAACGAAGATCGAAAAGAAAGTTAGTCACAAAGGCAGAATCACAAAGTGCATTTCTTTGTGCTGATATGTGAGTTGCCTCTAGTAACCAAAGATCAATCCCAAGTGAAGAACAATAACCTAAACTGTGGTAAAACAGCCAGGATTCTCAGCTTTGGAGGGTTGCATGGGTGGGGAATTAGTTTAAAAAACTTACTCCTTCTTCTACCCTTAATCCAGTAGAAAATAACTCTCCCAACTAACCATGGGTTAGGAGATGAATTTACATCATGGTAAGATATTACTTATTATCCAAAATTCAACTTTAAAATATATCATTTATTCACACACACACACACACACACACAGACACCTGCACACACATACCCAGAGACATTGCGGCTTTGATTCCAGAGCACCAAAACAATAACAATATCACAATAAAGTGAGTCACACGAAATTTCTGCTTTCCCAGTGCATGTAAAAGTTACATATTACATTATACCACAGCCTGGTAAGTGTGCAATAACATTATGTCTAAAAATATATACATACCTTAACTTAAAAACACTTTATTGTCAAAGAATGCTAACCATCATCTGACAATGCAGAGTTGCCGTGAACCTTCAATTTGTCAGGAAGAAAAAAAAAAAAAAGAGTGTCTGTGAAGCACAATGAAAAGAAGTATGCCTGTACACTCTTCCTTACATTTACAAACAGTCAGCCCTCCGTACCTGCAGGACCCACACCAATGACTGAGTCCACAGGTGTGGAAACTGTGGCACAGAGGGCAAACTGCGCTTCAGCATCTTACATACAGGACTTGACCAGCCACATCCACATGGGGTGGTCAATACCTGTTGGGGCTCCTGGAACCAACCCCCATGGATACCAAGGGATGCTGCTGCTGCCAAGTCGCTTCAGTCGTGTCCAACTCTGTGCAACCCCATAGACGGCAGCCCACCAGGCTTCCCCATCCCTGGGATTCTCCAGGCAAGCACACTGGAGTGGGTTGCCATTTCCTTCTCCGATCAAGGGATGATGACTGTACATAGAAACCACTATCAAAGGGTCAAAGTAGACAACCTTAACCAGTCCCTTAAGCAAATATTTGCAAAAAGTAAAAATAAAGATTCCGTTTTTTTTAAGTGTAAGCAAAATTCATCTTCCATCATGGGAGGGCATCCAGTTTCTTCATCCATTTAATAAATTTTGAAGAAAGAGTTCCTTTCCTTGAATATATATTTCCTTTGTTTGATTTTATCAAACATCTTCCTGCAAAGCTATTGATGTATACATGGAATACAATACAACAAATTCCATTAAATACTGGCATTGAACCATTTTAATATGTGCTTAGACTGTTTCCAGGAACAAATAAGACCCAAGTAGTAGTCTTTCTCATTCCAATGATCTCCAGCCAGCCAGCTCACTTCCGCAGCCTCACCAACATCAAATATGGGGTTGTGTTTTCAGTCTTCAGTTCACTGTAGAAAAGACCACACAATTATCAAAACCGGGCACATAAAACTTTATTGATATAGTCAGAGTATCACCACCATTACCATCACCAGGACTGCTATAATACCAAGGCTTTATTAATTGCTTCAGCCTCAGAAATGATGGTTAATTGATTGATTCTAGTTCCCCATGAGACACAGCAGAAAGCACGTTATGGAAGCCTTGTTGTTGTTCAGTTGCTAACTTGTGTCTGACTCTTTGTGACTCCACACACTGCAGCCCGCCAGGCTCCTCTGTCCATGGGATTTTCCAGGCAAGAGTACCGGAGTCGGGTGCCAACTCTTCATGCCCTCTTCCAGGGAATCTCCCCACCCAGGGACCAACCCATATCTCTTGCAGTGCATGCGGATTTTTTACTGCTGATCTAGGGAAGCCCTACGGAAGCATTACCCTATGTGAATGCATCCAGCTGTAGAGGACAGGGCAAGGAAGAGGGAGAGCGTTATTTGCCCTTCTACTCAGTGAGGACGTGCACCAGAGTGACTTAAGATGGAACACACAAATCAGCTGTTCCCTCAGAACGTTCTAGTTCTGTGGGTTTATCACAGCTTAAGCTTCTCAGTGTGTGAATCTGGTTTAATACATATATATACATATTTATATGCACACACATTGATATCTGTGTGCACACGTGTATATATATATATATATATATATGCATGTTTTATTGTTGCTCTTTTGCTATTTTCAAACAACCTGATCTTTAATATCCAGAAGATCATTTCTCTGGTGTTCACTTCGAGAAACATCTATATGTTTTAATGCTTGAAAAAAAAATCCTTGTTTTTTTTTGTGCTTATTGAAACATAGCAGAGAACTCTATTTCATAAGTGATTAAGAGATTTGCCAAGATAAAATTTAAACGTATGTGATTCTTCTTTTCCTTGCAAGAATGGCCACTTTTATATCCCAGTTCCTCCCTAAAGTTATAATTCCATTTTATTTTGGTGACTCTAGATGTACCAAACCATATCACCACTTACATTCTCAAATAACCCATTGGTCAGATTTCATTTTGCAAATATAAGAGCTACCATTATAGATATATCATTACTATTGGAACTTGATAAAAAATCATAAACCAAAGGACATATTCAGTCCAGTTTCCCTGCTTCATTAGGAGATTTTCCCATTTTGCCTTTCCCAAGTCATAGGAGGAAAAAAGTCTTTAAAACTACCTTTATTAATTAACTGAAGCTAAAGAACTGGCCATAAGAAGTCACTGTCTCAAATTCATCCTTCTTGTACCAGCCTGAGTCTCAGCACTCAATACAGTCAATACAGAGACCACCTGTTGCTCCTTCCTCTGCCCCACTCTTGATCCCATTCCCCCCAGGGTCAGAACAGCTGAGGCTGGCCATGGTGCTTCACAACTCCAAGAGAAGGTGCCCAGCAGGGGAGCTAAAGTTGACCATCCTCCCTTCCCTGGCTTGCTGTTTTCTTTAAGATTTTTTTTTTATGGACCATTTAAAAAGTCTTTTTTGAATTTGTTCCAATATTGCTTCTCTCCTTTATGTTTTGGGTTTTTTTTTTGGCCATGATGTATACAGCATCTCAGCTCCTCAAGCAGGGATAGAACTTGCATCCCCTCCGTTGGAAGGTGAAGTCTTAACCACAAGACCACCAGGGAAGTCACCACGTTTCCCTTTCTAGTCTAAACTCTTCATCTCTTCCCCTCATGAAGTGACTCTAGTTTTTATTCTGTTGCTTCTAAAATGTAGGCATTTCACCTAATATTACACTTCTTAGGCTTAATTTTTCTTTATTAGATGTTGCAGGGCTACTGGCCAAAAAAGTTAATAACTTAGCATCTAGGGACCCAGAGATTTTAGAAAGCTTGATCCTTGATGGGTCCATCTCTAGTCTCTAATTACATACATCATTAGCAAAGTGAAGCATGGTTGCAGGGTGTTTTGAAAAGGCCGATGGATCTGCCTGAATTCCTAGACTGATGCTAATCATAGGGGACCTGATTTCTTCATGTCAGACACTGTGCAGAAGAGAGTTTCAGAAAATGGGTTTCTGCCCTAGAGAGACCAGACGGGGAAATTTAAAAGCTGCCAGAACAGGAAGTTTTTAATCACTTTCAAAATGATTCATGTAATTACAGACTATGTTTTCTTTTAAGTGATAATTTCATGGAGTATTATGGAAATGAGATTTGAACTCAGAAGTCTTTTTTTTCCACCAACCTGTCACTTCAAATTCTGTCAACATTAGAAAGTGATTTGATGGTTTCAACTATCATTTCCATTGCTTTAGGGGTCACTATCACTGCCTCATTCACTCATTATTAGGTAGTTATTAAAGACACTTGTCCTTAACAATACAGGAAATAAAGTGGAAAATAAAGAACTATGCTTGCCCTCTTGACATTTACAATCTCTTTGATTTAAGATACAGACATGGAAACAACTAAATACACACGTTTTATGATTAAAATGCCTATCAATGGCACAGAAAATACAAAGCGATGGAGAAGCAAGAATGGTAGAGGGGATAATCTGTCCTGTTTGGAGTAAATGTTGAAGCCAAGACTGGGCTTGCTTTATACGAAAGAGGAGGGAAACGATACCTAAATTTATTCATTCATTTACTCATAACGTAACTATTCATACATCAGATTTCAGGGATTCAGTCAGTGGTAAGCAAGATCAATATAGTTCCCATTCTCAAAGAACTGGGAGACAGACAGGAAACACAGGATTACATAAGTATTCACGGATTGGATTCTCACTCAAGTGGGATGAAGGTCAAACATGTTCAACAGGGGTCACGAAGTCAGAAGGTGGTGGGGGAAGCAAGGCCTTACCTTGTAGAGACGGCCTTGGACGCCTTCGTCCTAGGAGTTTCAGGCCAGAGCGCCACCTTGGTTTTTAGTTCTTTGTTCTAAAATTGAAAAAAAAAAAAAAAAATGTGCAGAGATCACTCAGGCAGCACCTTTACTGGTCCCATGCTCAGTAATCCTGGTTGACCCATCACCTACATCCTCCTTAGCAGTCAATTTGCTGTTCTAGTCATTCCGTTAGAACACAGAACATAAGCTACTTGAGAGTCCCTAAATATCACTTCCAAAAACACACACCTTGAAAAATGCCTAATTTACCAAGGGATTCAAATTTAGTATTTTGGCTTAGCTTCTGAAATTCAACAGCTGAACTCTGTTTCATTTGACAGTTTCTTTTATATAGACAGATGCAAAGAACTTCATGAAAGAACTTTATTAAAGAACCTTTTGAAAGATATCCACAATATTGATTACATATTTGTCTTTTGGGTGCAATCTCTTGATTAGAAACATCATGAACACAGGCACCATCTGTTCTTTCAGTTCATGGAATCCTTAGTCTCAATTTTCTCATCGAAGCCTCTGCTTCTTCCTCTCTATACTAGTGGTAAATGACACACAGCCTGTCTATCTTATATAAGGTGGAAGAAACATATCATATGATCATATTTCAAATCTGGATGCACTCAGGACGTCCTTGGGTTTACCTGGACCCATAAGACAAGGTGAAATGGGCGAAGTGGAAAAAAGGGAGAGAAAAAGGAAGGAGGCACAGTTCTGAAAACGTAAGCCTGAGATCAACAGTTTTAACATCCCCTGGGAACCTATTAGGACCGCACATCCTCAATTCCCAACCAAGCCATTGAATTTGAAACCCAGGTGGCCAAGTGATAGGTTTTAAGATAGCTGCTCACATAGGAGAGCCTACTGGACTGAAGGAGTGGTTTTCAGTGTTGGTTGTATATTGAGATTACCTGAGAGATTTACAAACTACTGATGCCTGGGTCCTACACCCAAAGTTTCTGCTTCATTTGGTTGCAGTCAGTGTTCTGGAGGTCTCAAAACTCCACAGGTGATCCTAATGTGCAGTTAGGATGAAGACCCACCGAACTAAGGAAAGCCAAAACAAGATCTGAACTTTGCACCTTCTCATCCCTCAGCATCTACATGGAATAACAGTGAAAAGATGGAGCAGAATTCTTCCTACATGAATCATTTCACTGTGGTATTTCAAGAGTTAAATGCCTAAATCTCACCCAGGAAAGGTATTTCGAATTTGACAAACTGATGATAAAAGTGTTCCTTGTATCATGGAGATAAATTGAATATGCATTCCAAACAAGTGCCCGCATTTATTAGGGCCAAGTACAAGATTGAGAAAAACTCCTTTCTGTACAATACTTTATAAGTCATGAAGTACAACCTGGAACTCAATATCATGATGACAACAAGCACTGGAATAAAAATATTGCTGTGGCTGGACAAGTATGTAGAAATTATTGGGAGTTTTCCCCAAACAAACTCCTACTTTCTCAAGTTGTTAGGTTCCAAAAAATACACAAGGGTAAGTGTTATCAACTTAGACTGTCTTTATTTTCACATATTTCAACTTCTGTGGTGATTTACTTCATCAGATAGAATTAGGCCTTTAATTTTTATTCATGGACTTTCATATGCTCTAATTATATCATTAGTTTACAAAATTATAAATAAGTGGCCAGAGTAAGTCCGCCATTATTGAGTCTACCCAAGGATAGTTCACTGACACAATCTTCCAGAAGAACTGAAGTTTTGCATACTTAAACTGCTAGCAAAACAGTCTTGGAAGTAAATTAAATTTTAGAGATGGTGGTGATTACATAAAGTAGGATACTCTTCAAAGTCTAGAAAATGGAATAATTTCTTAAGAGGGATCTCCATATGAGCAGGTCATTAGTGAAGATGTTAGAAATGCATGAAATGTAAGATAAATTTCAGAGCTGTAAATTAAGATGATGAAGATATGCCAAGTAGAAAGAAAAGGAAATAATTTTGGCAGAGTTAAGCAGAAATTTCCTGTTGAGACTTATAAGAGGTTTAAAATCCTCAAAGATTGAAATGAAAAAAGAGAGCAGATTTAGATGAGTGAATTTTTATTCCCCTTGTGGAGGGAGGAAAAAAAAATCCTTGCTAGGTTAGAAAAAAAAAAGTATTTGTTTTCATGATTCAAAATTCTAGAAAATATATAAAAAATTAATATAATAGCTGTGACAAATACATATAAATGACCCTGAAAATTTAACATTATAACTATTCATTTCTAAATATATATGCTAAGTATATAGAAATAAATAGCATTTCTAAATTTATATATCTAAGTATATATTGACACACATGCATATTTGCACATACACACACACTTATTTAATCACTCAGATAAGTAGATAGTTGAGGAAGAAAAGCATGTGCTTCAAGCCAGGAAGACCTGAATGCAGCTGAGTCGTTTTGAACAAGTGTCTTAATTTCTCTGAATCTCAGTTTACTCCCTTAGGGGATGTAGTAATTAATAACTTTCACCCAAAGTAGCTTTGAGGATTAAACAAAATGAAATATGCAGCGTGCCTTCAAAGAGACATGTGTGTTGATTATGGATGAGAAAAAGACGCTGTCTATACGGTTTAGAAAGCTGACGTCTTTAAAACGGTTGTTCAGCTCTGGTGATCAATTTTTCATAAACAGAATCAGCTCACACTGTTATTTCAAAATAGGTCATGATCGTAAGTTTGTAATGCAAGACAGTGCACCCCTGCACATGTCACTCCAGTTTAAGACCTTCATAACAAAGTACTGACCAGGGCTAGACTAGAAACAGGCTCACTCCAGCTCACGCACTCACTCAATTCAGGTAGCTAGTTCAAGAACACAGGCTCAGAGATGCCCTTCCTGACTCCCATCACTGTGTAACTGTCGCACTGTTTTGCTCTTCTTGGAGCAGTTACCCCGCCCTAATTAAGCTGTGCATTTATTTCTTCATGTATTTATGTACTCATCTTCACTTATAAAGCTAGATGCGGTCAGGACAGTCTGTCCTGTTTATACCATATATCTACCTCTGGGAACATTTCCTGGTACATCATAAACACACAAAACTATTTGCTGAATAAATAAATTAATGTGGTTTGGATGAGTTTTATTAAAGCTGAAATGGGCATTATAACATTCCCTGCAGGGCAGGAAGCTATTTATCTGCTTGAAGATAATACATTTCAAAATCACAAAGACATTTGTCAATACTGCTATAATTTGAAGACTTTTTATGTAAAAAAAAGTGTTTAAAAATAGTAGTTTGACTCAGTTTCATACAGAGAATCTTAGGCAGTACTGAGACATGCTGTCCCATCACTGTGGAGTTTTTTTAGGGAAGAGGCTATAGGAATGGCAGCCTTGTATAGATGGACTGCATGCAACCAAGAAGTTTCACGAAGGGAACACAATCTGTTGCTTCCTCCTAATGCACTGAATGGCTAGTCAGCAATTATTTGCTAAATTTGAGGATATGGAAGCAACACAATGGGAACAATACATTTTTCTGGTTTAACTATTACACCAAGAGGCCAATTGGTCTTAGTAGTGTATGGACTGCCAGGTTACTCATGACAATAAAATTAGCTTTGGGGATGATGCAAATAGAGACACAACGAAAGACCATAACATTGACTTAGAAGCAGTAGCACCATTGATGTCCTGACTCTGTGAAGAGGGCTGGCACTTAATTCGGGATGACCAGAGCCTAACACCATAACAAAAGATCAAAGAAAGACAACAACCTCTCCAAATGAAATGTATGAAAGATTATGACGGGATTCCGAGGTAGCTCGAATGGTAAAGAGTCCACCTGCAATGCAGGAGATCCAGGTTTGACGAGTCCACCTGCAATGCAGGAGATCCAGGTTTGACGAGTCCACCTGCAATGCAGGAGATCCAGGTTTGACCTCTGAGTTGGGAAGATCCCCTGGAGAAGGAAATGGCCACCCACTCCAGTATTCTTGCCTGGAAAATCCCATGGATGGAGGAGCCTGGCAGGCTACAGTCCATGGGGTCGCAAAGAGTCAGACACGACTGAGCCGTCACTGAGTGACAGATTATGACAGTTAAAGCAGAAGGAGCCAAACAGGCAGATACACCACTGGAGCAGATTCCCGGCATAGAAATTTAGCCTAGGATACACAGGCATCTCAAATTAATGAAGGCAGGCCAGACTGCTCAATAGGGAAACAACCAAAACATTAGATCCCTACCTCACACCTGTCTGCTTTGAATTGCAGATAAACTTGGATTGGAAGGAGAATCCCAGCTCAAAATGGGAAACTGAGCACTTGTGTTTCTCATCTCAACTTCCTTAGATTTCATTAAAACAATAGCAAAGGATTTTTAAATATTGAAATCCCTTAATAATAAAGAGGGTAAAAACGAGGGCTATTAGCAGGTCGGAAATGTCAGAATTCAAAGACTGAAAGTGAGCTTAAGGTGCCGCTATGGCTGCTGAAGGAGATCTCTGATCCAGCAGACACAGAAAACTGGAGCATGTATCAACAATCTTCAAGACGGATCTGGTCTTTGAGTTACCAATTCTGTTTCTAAAACTTTATCTTGAGGGAGGAAGCAATTATACAAATAATAAGTAAAATACTTGTACAAGTACGTTGAGTTCACTGCTGTTTACAAAAGCTACCCTGGAAAGCAATCCAACAGTAGGGATGAAGTTAATTAGACTATAACAGTACAGTGGAAACATTGGTGGCTAATTAAAAGGATAATGGTAATTTAATTTGACTGGTAAGCAAAGACCTTCTTGTTATACCTTCAGTTCAGCTCAGTCAGTTCAGTCACTCAGTCGCGTCCGACTCTTTGCAACCCCATGAATCGCAGCACGCCAGGCCTCCCTATCCATTACCAACTCCCGGAGTTCACTCAGACTCGCGTCCATCGAGTCAGTGATGCCATCCAGCCATCTCATCCTCTGTCGTCCCCTTCTCCTCCTGCCCCCAATCCCTCCCAGTATCAGAGTCTTTTCCAATGAGTCAACTCTTTGCATGAGGTGGCCAAAGTACTAGAGCTTCAGCTTTAGCATCATTCCTTCCAAAGAAATCTCAGGGTTGATCTCCTTCAGAATGGACTGGTTGGATCTCCTTGCAATCCAAGGAACTCTCAAGAGTCTTCTGCAACACCACAGTTCAAAAGCATCAATTCTTCGGTGCTCAGCCTTCTTCACAGTCCAACTCTCACATCCATACATGACCACAGGAAAAACCATAGCCTTGACTAGACAGACCTTTTTTGGCAAAGTAATGTCTCTGCTTTTGAATATGCTATCTAGGTTGGTCATAACTTTTCTTCCAAGGAGTAAGTGTCTTTTAATTTCATGGCTGCAATCACCATCTGCAGTGATTTTGGAGCCCAGAAAAATAAAGTCTGACACTGTTTCCACTGTTTTTCCATCTANTCCAACTCTCACATCCATACATGACCACAGGAAAAACCATAGCCTTGACTAGACAGACCTTTTTTGGCAAAGTAATGTCTCTGCTTTTGAATATGCTATCTAGGTTGGTCATAACTTTTCTTCCAAGGAGTAAGTGTCTTTTAATTTCATGGCTGCAATCACCATCTGCAGTGATTTTGGAGCCCAGAAAAATAAAGTCTGACACTGTTTCCACTGTTTTTCCATCTATTTCCCATGGAGTGATGGGACCAGATGCCATGATTGTCGCTTTCTGAATGCTGAGCTTTAATGGCCTAAAGGTCTTTCATGACCTAACCCCTTAGATTAGAAGCACCCACAATGGCCTCCTGTCTGGCTACCTGACATGCCCTACCACCCAATTTCCACAAAGTTCACACTGAAATTCATTTTTCTAGAGAGAGTCTTCCCACCCACCAATCTAAATGGTCCATATACACTCCTCCACCCAGGTGTCACTGCCCAGCGCATCTTGTCCTTTTCCTGCAGAGCCTTTCCATGATACTGTTAGTTACATGTTAATGTATTTCTGTCTGTCTCCTTCACTAGATAGTACATTCCAGAGAGCAAGGCTCATGTCTATTGTGTTTAACACTGTTTTCCCAAACTTAGTGCCAACACCACAGTACCCACTCAATAAGAATTTACAGACTTAATTACATAATTAGTGACATGGAAAAAGTTGATGAAACAAAAGTTTACAATAAAATGGTGCCATATATAGTCTGTATCTTTAATATATGCACACAAGTATATAACAGGCACAAAATTCCTACAGAAATAGAGATATATATAACCGTGCTGAATAACTGCCCATGGGGAATATATATTTGAGTGATTTTCTTGTTATATTTGCTTATCTGTCTTTCCTACTTTGTAGAGGATGAATGAACATATGTTAGTTATGTAAAAAAGAAAAATAGTTATTAAAATATGTTAAGAGAAAATATTTTATAAATAACATTTGCCAAAGGCTACTATGTAAGAAAAGCTGTGAGGAAATGCCTTCAGAGATATTTCTTCTGAGAAAGAGGCTGTAATGTGACCTGAATCATATCACCAGATGTAAACCGACAAGCACTTACAGGTGCTTGAGTGGACACAGATCTGAGCCAACTATTCTACAATCACTACATTTTTCAGCTCAAGAGGGCTGTGAGCCTCAAGCAAACAGTCCCCGATAACCTAGATTAGCTGAGAATCTAAGGAAAACCCAAGATTCCGTGAGCTTACCCTCTAGAATAAAGACAACAGTGGTCCTCTAGGAAGGCAGAAATGGCAAGACAGGGAGATGGCTACAAGACTTAAGATGCAAAATATTTACAGCCTCTCTATGTTGCGATGACTATTTTTCTTCTGTTTGAGGAAAGCAGAAAGGATTTGAAGGTGGGAGGAATGGTGAGGCATGTGCTAGGAGTTGGATCACTGCGCTCCTCTCTGGCCTGTCCGGGGGAGCAGCACAGCTCCAAAAGACGAGATCTCCACGGAAGGCAGAGCATCTCTGTTTTTCACAGAATAGCACAGCATAACACACCGAGGGTCCACAATACCGAGAGACGGAGTAGAAAAGGTGAGTAGGCCCAGGCGGCCCATGAAGAGTCCCTCAGCAGAGACAGGAGGGGTGACACTGCACCCCAAGCAAAGCTGGGCAGGAGGCACAGGCATCCTCAAGCACTCCAACAGCCATGAGGCTTTGCTGTGCTTCCTGCGAGCGGAGGGGCGGCAGGGGAACACCACCAGCCTAGGACTGCAGCTGAACGCCTAAAAAGGGCTTCCCCATCTAGAGGGGTGGCAGTGAAGTTGCTCAGTCGTGTCTGACTCTTTGTGATCCCATGGACTGTAGCCTACCAGGCTCCTCCATCCATGGGATTTCCCAGGCAAGAATATTGGAGTGGGTTGCCGTTTCCTTCTCCAGGGGATCTTCCCGACTCAGGGATCAGACCCGGGTCTCCCACATTGCAGTCAGACGCTTTACCGTCTGAGCCACCAGGGAAGCCAGCCCAAGACGGGATGAGTGGCAGAAAGTCACGGTGTATCACAGTCAATTATAGATTCATGATAAGCTTTAATACACTGAAAAATAATAGGTTCTTGAAAAAAAAAAAAAAGGTTCTTGAAGTCAGTGAGCCCTGAGGCAAAGCTCGCATGCCCTGATGGATGTGGACGAAGAAAGAGGAGGCAAGAAGACATCTCAGGATGTCGGGAAAGAAGGAGACAGCAAACCTGTCTCTCTGACTGAGCTGATTTCACACGAGAGGGGCCCTGACCAAGCTTCTAATTCAAGTCTACATGGAGAGATAGTACCACTGATCTCCCCACGAGAGAAAGGATTTCTGAACATTTGAATGAACCTTTAACAATGACTTAATATTGATGTGTGTTCAATCACTCAGTCATGTCCAACTCTACAACCCCAGGGACTGTAGCCCGCCAGGCTCCTCTGTCCATGGGATTTTCCAACCAAGAATACTGGAGTGGGTTGCCACTTCCTTCTCCAGAGGATCTTCCCAACCTAGGGATTGAACCTGGGTCTCCTGCATTGCAGGCAGATTCCTTACCATCTGAGCCACCAGGAAAGCCCGTAGCATTGATAATAAATAATTATTGAGTACCTCCCCGGCAAAGCTCTAATTCTTATGCATAGAAGATACACACACATTCACAAAAACACACTCATAGACAGACACATACACCTGCATTCACACATGGACATACAATCACAGTCACACAGACACACATAATCATACAGACACACACATTCACATACAGACATACTTGGACATAGTGTCACACCGGTACACCATCACACAAGGAACTCACATACAAGCGTGTCACACACACACATAAGACAGTCACATACAGACTCACAGATACACTGAACATACACACACACTCCACACTCACACTGAAATATACAATAGATGCCCTCCTTACCTGGGCTTCCAGTATGTTAACTTTCTCTTGCAGATCTTCAATTCTCTTATCTTGTTCTTTTAAGTTAGTTTTTAAGGACTCTATCTAAGAATTGAGAAATAGAAATGAAAAAATCTTGCCAGACAATGGAGAATAGTTCCTTAAGTCAGAAATTGTGCAGGTTTCTGTGGTCAAATAATGTTTATCAAATAAACAACATTAAATCCTGAGCATTAGCAGACTCAGCAGGCTACAGAAAATAGCAGGACAAATTGGCACCTGGGGACAAGAAAGCACACAGCTGGTGCGATGAAATGTTTTAATCTTTAGAAAACCTGTTTAAGCCATGCTCAGCAGGATGCATCCTGGAGGAAGCAACACGGGCCCTTGTCTGTGACTCAGTCCCATAATGCTTTCCTCCTGCAGAAGCAGAGGACGGTGGACATGGTGGAAAGCCACAGCCTGGCACAGGGCGACTCCCTGCAGCAGAGATCTGGTCAACCAGAAGCATGCTAAGGTAAGCCCACTTTGTTTTGGAGGAACACGTGCTAAGAGGCAACGTGGGGGTGATGGGGAGGTGGGGTGATGAAGTCCAGGATGATGCCATGAGAGAGGAAGAATATGGATTCTAAGGCCACTTGTGCCATTTAACTACTGTGGACCTCAGCCTTCTCATCTATAAAATGGGATGCCCCCTCTATTCTCCCTGGCTCTCAAATTGCGACTCAACTCTCTGGCCTTTTGGTGAGATCTAGCCAACCAAGTACAAATGCTGCAATTGTGTTAGAAAGGCATTTGCGTTATTTGGAAGGACTCCATTTAGAAACGAATATTATATAGCAAACAATACTATATAGCAAACTCGTTTTAAGTCTAAAGCAAATTCCCAAATCAGATCAATATAAATATTGACATAAATTGAGTGTGCAATTCACCATCCATCTGGCTGCCATCACAATGATCTCTTTCACCTACCAAGATGTTTCCAGTGAAGAAGGGCCAGAACGCATCCCTGTGTTAACACACCCCCTATGTAAATTAACCGTTTTTCATGAAATAATGAAAACAGATAATTTCTCCCTAAGAAGGCTGAATCTCTTAATCTAAAAAATCTTCTAAAGAATAGTGTACATTACCTGGCTCAGAACACTGTAAAAAAAAAAAAATCACTGAAATGTCTAAAGAGTAAATATAATTTCCCAAATATGTTCATTGAGAACATCACAGGTGTGGGCAAAGAGACAAAAGAGGACACTGAAAACAGAGCCAGGTCTCATGGGAATAAAAAGGAAACGTCAGTGGGGAGAAGAATCGCAGTTGCAGAGTCCAGACGAGGCGCGTGTATTTGGTCTTCTTGCTGTAAACATACCATCTGCCAGAGAAACACACTTGATTAACCTGACCTCCTGGATGACACCGCGCAGGTTCTGATGCTGGGAGTGAATCACAAACTGCAGATGTGAGATCTGCTCCTGGAGGAGGGAAATCTCCTTTTGAAGATCCTGGCAACTGGAAATGCAAAGGGAAAAAAGATTTGCTAATGCATTATACCGCTATTTTCACAGCTGTGCTACCTAGCTCTCCTCCTACACTGCTCCCTACTGGGCAACATGGGCGTAGCATGCCTTACGCCAAACAAGACGCGTGAAGACAAACAGCCAAACAGCCACGAAGCAGCCTCTGATTAGCTCAGACATGAACTTGAAGGTGAAGATCAGTTCATGTCAAAAGCTCCTCTGGGGCCACCTGTGACTTCCCTCCTTCCAGCAGGTAGCTGAGTCAAGTTGCACTGAGCCAGATGAAGCACTTACATAACAAACCTTTCTCACCTATGGGAGCACCCATAGACCTAGTGGTGGTAACACACAAATGATTACATGGGATAGTAGGATTAGAACATAGGGCCAGGAATTTTCATATATATCAGAAGCCAGTTTTCAAGGATACAGGGTTTAATATATGTAGTGAATTGCCTGTGTTTGCCTTTTAGGGGAGGAGGAGGAGTTTCTTGCTTTTGTTAGTTTAACTACCTGTAAAGAAGGCAAGAAAAAAAATTTAATTCTGGCTAATATTTTGAGTGCATATCAACCTTGACGGAGAAAGATGAGTGAAGTTTGAATTTAGATTATTCATTCTTTCCCAAAGCTCCATTTAGGTAACCGGTATTGATTATACAGCTTTGACTATTTCTCTTCTTTTCACTCTTATGAGAGTTTGAGGCAAAACGCCTTGTGGCAAGACCACCAAACTTGGGAACATTGTGACTTTGGAATCACACAATCTTTCTAAGCCTCAGTACAACAGATATAATAATCCTCACCTTTACAGCACTACAAGATTGCATGGTATACTTTAGGAGGTAAAGTGAATGTGCTTTTGGAAAATGAGTTTTTACAAAGTACTATTTTATTTTAGCTTATTATGGCTTTACAATTAGTAGGCAAGATCCAACGCAATCACAATTCTGACTTTTTACAGTCTACGAATATTACAAAGGTCATGGAAATCACGGGACACTACAGAACTTGTTCCTATTTTTAAAAGAGAGTTTCCATTGTTTTACATCCTGTACTAAAACATTCCTTCTCAAACTTAGTATGTATTGGAAGGTCTATTAAATTGTCAGTAATCTTACTAAATGCACGCTTTGATCCAACAAGCTGGGGTAGGGTCTGGGAGTCTGCAGTTCCAACATGCTCTAGGTGCTCCAGTGATTTTGATGGTCCCTGAGCCAGCCTTTGAGTGCTCTGAGTAGGACCGTACTAAAAACTACGGTTCACTCAATAATGTTTAATATATAATAAAGTGGCTTAAAACCAAGTACCTTTCATGCAACTTGCAATATTTAAGACAATCTTAATTTCCCCCTTGTTCAGTCTTGTTTAAGGGAGCTTTAAAAAGAGTTTGTTTTACTGTAGAAAAAATTGCTATAGAAAAAACTATGTTTGCACAAGTACAAATGATGTATAAAGAGAGCCATCATTATTTATCCTAAGGAATGAAATAATTTCTACTACAAAGTTCTGTGCAATTACATACCATATATATGTCATAAAATATACATAAAATGTAGTTCGTTATTGTCCACAATATTAGAAATGGAAACAATCTAAATGTTCATCTATAGAAGACTGATAAAACTAATTATGCTATAACCACACCACTCTTATTTTACATTTATATATATACGGCAGAGATAGACCAACAGACAATTTATATCAAAGATGATGCTACAGAATATTATTTTAAAAAATATTTTAAAAATTTAAATATTTAAAATAAAAATATTATTTTAAAAAAGACGGTATTTTCAACAAATGATATTATAATAACTGGATACTCACAGGAAAAAAAAAAAGAAAAAGGAGATTAATCCTAACCTCACCTCATCAGAAAGTGAAGAAAAACTAAAGAGCCTCTTGATGAAAGTGAAAGAGGAGAGTGGAAAAGTTGGCTTAAAGCTCAACGTTCAGAAAACTAAGATCATGGCATCCAGTCCCATCACTTCATGGAAAATAGATGGAGAAACAAGGAAAACAGTGGCTGACTTTACTTTATTTTTGGGAGCTCCTAAATCACTGCAGATGGTAATTGCAGCCATGAAATTAAAAGACACTTACTCCTTGGAAGGAAAGTTATGACCAATCTAGAGAGCATATTAAAAAGCAGAGACATTACTTTGTCAACAAAGGTCCATCTAGTCAAGGCTATGGTTTTTCCAGTAGTCATGTATGGATGTGAGAGTTGGAATGTGAAGAAAGCTGAGCACCGAAGAACTGATGATTTTGAACTGTGGTGCTGGAGAAGACTCTTGAGAGTCCCTTGGACTGCAAGGAGATCCAACCAGTCTATCCTAAAGGAGATCAGTCCTGGGTGTTCATTGGAAGGACTAATGTTGAAGCTGAAACTCCAATATTTTGGCCACCTCATGCAAAGAGCTGACTCATTGGAAAAGACCCTGATCTTGGGAAAGATTGAAGGCAGGAGGAGAAGGGGCTGACAGAGGATGAGATGGCTGGATGGCATCACCGACTAGGTGGACATGAGTTTGGGTGAACTCCGGGAGTTGGTGATGGACAGGGAGGCCTGGCTTGCTGCATTCATGGGGTCACAAAAAGTCGGACATGACTGAGTGAGTGAACTGAACTGAACAGCTCATCAAAAAAAAAAAAAAATTATATGTAAGATAAANAGAATATTATTTTAAAAAATATTTTAAAAATTTAAATATTTAAAATAAAAATATTATTTTAAAAAAGACGGTATTTTCAACAAATGATATTATAATAACTGGATACTCACAGGAAAAAAAAAAAGAAAAAGGAGATTAATCCTAACCTCACCTCATCAGAAAGTGAAGAAAAACTAAAGAGCCTCTTGATGAAAGTGAAAGAGGAGAGTGGAAAAGTTGGCTTAAAGCTCAACGTTCAGAAAACTAAGATCATGGCATCCAGTCCCATCACTTCATGGAAAATAGATGGAGAAACAAGGAAAACAGTGGCTGACTTTACTTTATTTTTGGGAGCTCCTAAATCACTGCAGATGGTAATTGCAGCCATGAAATTAAAAGACACTTACTCCTTGGAAGGAAAGTTATGACCAATCTAGAGAGCATATTAAAAAGCAGAGACATTACTTTGTCAACAAAGGTCCATCTAGTCAAGGCTATGGTTTTTCCAGTAGTCATGTATGGATGTGAGAGTTGGAATGTGAAGAAAGCTGAGCACCGAAGAACTGATGATTTTGAACTGTGGTGCTGGAGAAGACTCTTGAGAGTCCCTTGGACTGCAAGGAGATCCAACCAGTCTATCCTAAAGGAGATCAGTCCTGGGTGTTCATTGGAAGGACTAATGTTGAAGCTGAAACTCCAATATTTTGGCCACCTCATGCAAAGAGCTGACTCATTGGAAAAGACCCTGATCTTGGGAAAGATTGAAGGCAGGAGGAGAAGGGGCTGACAGAGGATGAGATGGCTGGATGGCATCACCGACTAGGTGGACATGAGTTTGGGTGAACTCCGGGAGTTGGTGATGGACAGGGAGGCCTGGCTTGCTGCATTCATGGGGTCACAAAAAGTCGGACATGACTGAGTGAGTGAACTGAACTGAACAGCTCATCAAAAAAAAAAAAAAATTATATGTAAGATAAAACTGGAGACCCCCCCAAAACTTCAGAAGATAATATAGAAGAGTATTTTAATGAATTTGGAATAGAGAAAGATTGTTTAAATCTTGGATTGGCAAAAAAGTTCATTTGAGTTTTTCCATACGAACTTTTTGGCCAACCCAACAGGACTCAGAACAGTATTGACTGCAAAAGAAAAGACTAATACGTTTGACTAGACAAAAACTTAAAATTACTGATCATCAAATGAAAGTTAATCAGATAGCCTCAGAATCTCAGTAACGTAAATGACTAATAAAGGCATTGTATCCAGAATATATAAAAAGCATCTATAAATCCAGGGCATGGGAACTCAGCAGAAAAATTAGAAAGTGACTTGAAGCACTTCACAAAAAAGATGAGTTGTGGACATGTGGATCAAAGAGGCACAGAAGGCAAACAGAAATCTGGCCGGTAGCTGGTGCTAAGGTTCAAAACTGCTCCAGCGAGATAAGAAAAGAAAAGAGAGAAAGAGCACACTCAAGACTTTCCTGGGGGACAACGAGAAAGAACCTGGATGCTTTGCACAGCCAGGCTGGCTTTAAAAATTCATAAAATGTGAAAATATCGTACATCAGTAAATGTAAGTATTCAAAATGGTCTGATTGTGTCTTGTGATGACCCAGAACTTGAGGACCAAACGCAAAAAGTGCTTAGAAGGATGGGGGTAGGTAGATATGCTCCCCAAAATATAAAACTCGGGAAATTTCCCTGTGTATTTCACAAGACTATTACTATCAAGCTCATCACAGATAAATAAAAAATCAAAAATAGGTCTTAAGATGGAAGAAAACTGTTTCTGGAAGCATTCTTGAAAGTGTATGGCTTTCAGAATTATCTGCATCATACACTAGAACAGTGATTAAAGGATATTGCAAAAAAAAAAAAAATCTCCCTTAAGCTTGTTCAATAAATATAAAACCCAGTCATCTGTTTAAAGTCTTTAAATGTGAGAATATACTAAATAAGCCACTTTTTGAGCTCCCTTTAATCACTGTTATTTATCTTTCAGTGGAAGCACTCAGTCTTAATATTAAGATGTACTAAAATCTCCCAGTCCATTCTGAAGGAGATAGGCCCTGGGATTTCTTTGGAAGGAATGAAGCTAAAGCTGAAGCTTCAGTACTTTGGCCACCTCATGCGAAGAGCTGACTCATTGGAAAAGACTCTGAGGCTGGGAGGGATTGGGAGCAGGAGGAGAAGGGGACGACAAAGGATGAGATGGCTGGATGGTATCACTGACTCGATGGGTGTGACTCTCAGTGAACTCCGGGGGTTGGTGATGGACTGGGAGGCCTGGCATGCTGCGATTCATGGGGTCGCAAAGAGTCAGACACGACTGAGCAACTGAACTGAACTGAACTGAAAGCAAAATATCCAGAAGAACCCTAACGTAGACCAGGTCCAGGAAAGGAGGACAAATGTCTGTATCCAGGGTTTATGCTGCCTCCCAATGACTCATATAAATACAAACTCAGGGTTGAAATTATTGAAAAACTTCCAGGAAGATTCACAAGATGTGGTTTTTCCCCATCCTTCCCAGTAAGTACAACCCCAAACCTGAACTTATATATAAACAAAAGCAAAGAGAAAGACAGGGCTTCTCAGGTGGCTCAGTGTAAAGAATCTGCCTGCAATGCAGGAACCACAGGAGACACATTTTCAATCCCTGGGTCAGGAAGATCCCCTGGAGGAGGAAATGACCACCCACTCCAGTATTCTTGCTGGGACAATCCCACAGACAGAGGAGCCTGGTGGGCTACAGCCCATGGGGCTGCATACAGTTGGACACAACTGAGTGCATGTGTATGTAAGAAAGATGGAGAGAAAAGGGAAGGCGGTGCACGGCCCTGGGATCCAGGGAACAACGTCAGGATGAGTGCCTGGGGTTTTCTCTTTGAAGATTCCAGACTTAGAGCTGAGAAAGTCCACAGCCTGGGAATGGCAATGGCAGCAGACTAAAAAGCCTCAATTAAAAGAGAGGAAAATCTTGGCTCTATCCTGATGAGAAAGGGAACTGAGGATGCTCTCTCAGTGTGCCATGGAGAGAGGGTGAACAGAGTGCCATTTCTGGTCTTCTTCATGATAGATTCCTTACTGTGCAAGAAAGGAAGTTAACCCTCTCTTTAACTTGCAGAAACATGAAAACAAACCGTTTTGTCTTTAGTAACATGGGATGATCATACAATAAGTACTAGGTGAGAAGCAAACCCTCAGTCTCTCTGTTGGCCAATGTCTGCCAAAGATTTGGTCAAAGGAAATTGAATTTATGGAGGACTGTCTCTCCGCCCAATTGTCAGGATACTTTAAAATCTATTCAGGGGCTAACTTCCACCATCGAGGTAGCATTGTTGAACCTTCTCATATATCTTCTGCTGCTCACTATGAGTATGGCTTTGATCGAATTATTCTGACACCACGCTATCCTTTTTAAAAGCATTTTGTGAGGTACAGCGTCTGTGTTTACTCTAAGGATTCAGTTGAATACGTTGTTCATGGTGCTTTCTACGAGCTAATCCTAGAAATTGTTCTCTCTTCTCTTGTAGACGTTTTTGTTTTTTTAAAAAGACGTCTCCCCAAAAAAATAAATAAATAAATAAAAATAAAAAGACGCCTCCCAAAGAACTGGTTGGTTTTGGTCACGTGGACATGGTGAATCACAAAACTAATCCCAGTTTCCTCACTGGGGTGGCTGGTGGAAAGTTTAAACTTTGTGAGGAGGTGCACAGTGCTTCATGGTTCACATTTTGTGGACTAACCCCGTTATCTCCCGCTCTTCTATCTCTCTGGTTTCCTCATCTAATTTACTTCCAGTTAAAGGACTGTTATGTAGTTTTCGTACACAGTCTTACATTTCTCAGAATTCAGGGGACATAAATATATAATTACAAAGAGTATGAAGAGCATGATAGTGGCCACATTTACACAGTCTCAAAATATAACACTTTTAAATCCTCGTACAGCACATAAAGGTCCGTCTAGTCAAAGCTATGGTTTTTCCAGCAGTCATGTATGGATGTGAGAGTTGGACTATAAAGAAAGCTGAGCACTAAAGAATTGATGCTTTTGAACTGTGATGTTGGAAAAGATTCTTAAGAGTCCCTTGGACTGCAAGGAGATCCAACCAGTCCATTCTGAAGGAAATCAGTTCTGAATATACACTGGAAGGACTGATGCTGAAGCTGAAACTCCAATACTTTGTACTGGAGCTGTATTTGAAGTATTTGAAGCTGAAACTCCAGTACTCTGATGCAAAGAGCTGATTCACTGGAAAAGACCCTGATGCTGGGAAAGATTAAAGGCGGGAGGAGAAGGGTCAGAGGATGAGATGGTGGGATGGCATTACTGATTCAATGGACATGAGTTTGGGCAAACTCCAGGAAATGGTGATGGACAAGGAAGCCTGACATGCTACAGTCCAAGGGTGTTGCAAAGAGTTCAACATGACTGAGCAACTGAACTGAAAGCACATTTATCACCAGGGATTAATCCATTATGATACTTAGAGGAATGAAAATTCCAGAGGTCATATAGAGAGCTGGGAGCTGAGATATAAGCAGAATGCAGGGAAAGTGGCAACTGAGATTACTTTGCATATATCAAGATGCTGCTGCTTCTGGGCACCTGTCACATATCCAAACACTGGGGACATGAATAATCCAACATGGAATTCCCAAGTGAGATCAGTGGCATCCTGGAGCTTCTCTGAAACTGTGAAAGAATCACACTAGAATCTACAGGGACCCAGGTTTCCTGCTGTTTAGGATCTGAGGTTTCTTTGGACCTTTATGGAGGCCATCACGAAATGACAGTCCTCAGTAGAGGAGAGGATCACAACCAGAACAACAGGAGAGGCCAGGTCCTTACCTTGCCCAGGACAGATCACGGCGAAAGAATGAGCTGAGATGTGGGTATACCTCTGCTCACATTTCAGCCAAACTCAGGAATTTCTATTGCTGGTCAAAAACTTCCCTGTTGTCATTTTCTGTGATGGCACTAAGTGGGGTGGGGAGGCTTAAAAGGACCCTCAAAACTACTGTTAGAAACAAAAGTATGCTTCAACACTCAACCACGGGACTTCCCTGGTGGTCCAGCGTTTAAGGCTCTGCCTTGCGAGGCATGGGATGCGTCCTCCATCTCTGGTCTGGAAGCTAAGACCCCACATGCATCTAACCAAGCCTGGGCACCCCAGTGAAAGGTCTGGCATGAGGCAATGAAGATTCTGGGTGCTGCCACCAAGACCCGATGCAGCCAAGTAGATAAATTCGTTTAAAAAAGATGTAACCACACCGTCAAGATTCCCTGTTTCCTCCTCTAATGAATGTGCCACCCCTGAGCAGCTTCTGTAGATACAGAGAAGCCAACACACTCTTTATCTTTACAAACTCCAAACGTGTTTCCCTGAAGGATAACTCTAAAACAGGCCCGTGTGTCTGTCTGAGATGTCACAGGGCAGAGAGAGAAGTTGGAAACCTGCCTTCTGCTTACAGCCACACAGAGGACCCAGGAAACTAGACTGAAAGAAGGTCTCTGGAGATTCCTGAGAAAGTCAGTTCTCCTCCATGGAAGAAGGAGCCACAGGGTTTCCTATGGCAATGCTGCTGCTGCTGCTACATCACTCCAGTCGTGTCCGACTCTGTGCAACCCCATAGACGGCAGCCCACCAGGCTCCTCCATCCCTGGGATTCTCCAGGCAAGAACATTGGACTGGGTTGCCATGTCCTTCTCCAATGCATGAAAGTGAAAAGTGAAAGTGAAGTTGCTCACTCGCGTCCGACTCCTTGTGACCCCATGGACTGCAGCCCACCAGGCTCCTCTGCCCATGGGATTTTCCAGGCAAGAGCACTGGAGTGGGATGCCACTGCCTTCTCCGTGCTATGGCAATACTAGAGCCTAACTCCCAGCTCTGCAAGTTCTGGAAGGCAGAGTAATCTTGACACATCAAGCAACCAACTGTAATCTCTGTTTATTTCTGGAAGGAAAATGGAAAGATTAAATAAGGCAACTGAGGTTACTCTAAAAACTGAAAGGCACATCCACGTGTCAGTGAGTACTGACAGTAGTAGAAATATGGGGTCAACCTTGTTTTTAAGATGCTTCTGCCAAATCTTTTAACTCTTGTTAAAACTAATTGTGAGGATTAGCTTAATATAATGATGTATACATATCCACATAAGGCTGAGCGCCAAAGAATGGATGCTTTCGAATTGCACTGCTGGAGAAGACTCTTGAGAGTCCCTTGGACCAAGGCGATCAAATCAGTCATTCCTAAAGGAAATCAGTCCTGAATATTCATTGGAAGGACTGATACTGAAGCTGAAGCTTCAGTACTTTGGCCACCTGATGCCAAGAACTGACTCACTGGAAAAGACCCTGATGCTGGAAAGATGGAAGGCAGGAGGAGAACGGGGCAACAGAAGACGAGCTGGTTGGATGGCATCACTAGCTCATCGCACATGAATTTGAGCAAACTCTGGGAGGTAGTGAAGGACAGGGAAGTCTGGCGTGCAGCAATCCATGGGGTTGCAGAGAGTCAGACATGACTTCTTTCTTTTATGGAAGAAAAAGCTTTTTCTTCTGAATCATAACAGCTTAAAAGTTATCCTCTGAGATGCTTTCTAACATTAGAAATGCCAAGTTACAATATATTATGTCTTTTATCTCTTTATCAAAATGATAGAATGAAGCTCACTGCAATTCAAGAAAGTCATGGCACCTATCTAACTCACTATCTATGTTTAAGATAGCTAATTAATCACCCACCCAGTGATAATTAAATCACCCAAGTCACCAAATCAAATTTGGTGATTTGATTAAATCACCAAATCACCCACAGTGGCTTCCCTGCCCCATAGGGCAGCAGGCCTTGAATAAGCAGAGATCACCCACAAGATTGGGAGAGGGCGCCTGCCACAGACCACTGGCTGGATGTCCATGTAGGTGTTGGTCAGTGTGTTCAATCTGACCAAAACAGGAAGTAGTATTAGGCCAATCAGAATCTTTTCTCTGGAATTTGAAAGGAAGAGATGGTGGGACGACGTAATGAATTATCCAGGAAGAACAAAGAACAAAAGAGTGAAACTGCATAAATAACACATTGCTAAACAGGGTCAGCAAAATAACCTGATTTTTCAAATCACTTTAGGTGCTAAAGTGGGGTCCTCCTATCTTCCCATGAGTACATCTTTACAGCCACATCTGTCCCGTCTTAATCTTGAACAGAAAGCCTTTATGCAGCTTAACCAAGTCTCTGCTGCTTTAACCAAAAGCATCTGACTCATATTGCCTTCATTTTCTTGTCACTTAGCAAAGTGCATACCTCCACACACAGCTCAAAGTAACAGTAAAACAAATATTTGTGATACCTACAATTTATGAAAACTGCACAAGCCAGGACGTTCAAATACCTTTCTGGAAACACAAAACATCCACTTCCCTCAAGATATTTTTAAAACGTCAAGAGCTTTTTGAGAGTTCTTCATCACGACAGCTCATATATAACAGAACTGAAAGAACAGATCAGTTTGGTTTCTACAATGGTTACATTTTTGGCTCAAACACTGAAAAAACCTATTATCCAGAAAAAAAAAAAAAAACACCTATTTTTAAAGAAAAAATTGTCTATACTTTTAATGGAAGGCACATTGCACCAACTGTAGTTTTACAGCGTGGAAAAGCTCTTTAGAAAAAAAAAAAAGAGGTAAGCCAAAAATTTACTTAGAGTTAAATTATGAGTAAACACAAGTAATTTCAAAGGTTTATGGATATTTTTCATAGTATTTTCTTCCTTATCTACAGAGATGTGTGTAGGATGCTGTGTTGCACTCAGTCGTGTCTGACTCTCTGCAACCCCGAGGACTGTAGCCCACCAGGCTCCTCTATCCAAAGGATTTCCCAGGCAAGACACTGGAGTGAGTTGCCATCTCCTATTCTAGGGGATCTTCCCAA
>SJYA01002870.1:48034-63533 GCA_006410615.1 Neotragus moschatus
GTTTCCTATGGCAATGCTGCTGCTGCTGCTACATCACTCCAGTCGTGTCCGACTCTGTGCAACCCCATAGACGGCAGCCCACCAGGCTCCTCCATCCCTGGGATTCTCCAGGCAAGAACATTGGACTGGGTTGCCATGTCCTTCTCCAATGCATGAAAGTGAAAAGTGAAAGTGAAGTTGCTCACTCGCGTCCGACTCCTTGTGACCCCATGGACTGCAGCCCACCAGGCTCCTCTGCCCATGGGATTTTCCAGGCAAGAGCACTGGAGTGGGATGCCACTGCCTTCTCCGTGCTATGGCAATACTAGAGCCTAACTCCCAGCTCTGCAAGTTCTGGAAGGCAGAGTAATCTTGACACATCAAGCAACCAACTGTAATCTCTGTTTATTTCTGGAAGGAAAATGGAAAGATTAAATAAGGCAACTGAGGTTACTCTAAAAACTGAAAGGCACATCCACGTGTCAGTGAGTACTGACAGTAGTAGAAATATGGGGTCAACCTTGTTTTTAAGATGCTTCTGCCAAATCTTTTAACTCTTGTTAAAACTAATTGTGAGGATTAGCTTAATATAATGATGTATACATATCCACATAAGGCTGAGCGCCAAAGAATGGATGCTTTCGAATTGCACTGCTGGAGAAGACTCTTGAGAGTCCCTTGGACCAAGGCGATCAAATCAGTCATTCCTAAAGGAAATCAGTCCTGAATATTCATTGGAAGGACTGATACTGAAGCTGAAGCTTCAGTACTTTGGCCACCTGATGCCAAGAACTGACTCACTGGAAAAGACCCTGATGCTGGAAAGATGGAAGGCAGGAGGAGAACGGGGCAACAGAAGACGAGCTGGTTGGATGGCATCACTAGCTCATCGCACATGAATTTGAGCAAACTCTGGGAGGTAGTGAAGGACAGGGAAGTCTGGCGTGCAGCAATCCATGGGGTTGCAGAGAGTCAGACATGACTTCTTTCTTTTATGGAAGAAAAAGCTTTTTCTTCTGAATCATAACAGCTTAAAAGTTATCCTCTGAGATGCTTTCTAACATTAGAAATGCCAAGTTACAATATATTATGTCTTTTATCTCTTTATCAAAATGATAGAATGAAGCTCACTGCAATTCAAGAAAGTCATGGCACCTATCTAACTCACTATCTATGTTTAAGATAGCTAATTAATCACCCACCCAGTGATAATTAAATCACCCAAGTCACCAAATCAAATTTGGTGATTTGATTAAATCACCAAATCACCCACAGTGGCTTCCCTGCCCCATAGGGCAGCAGGCCTTGAATAAGCAGAGATCACCCACAAGATTGGGAGAGGGCGCCTGCCACAGACCACTGGCTGGATGTCCATGTAGGTGTTGGTCAGTGTGTTCAATCTGACCAAAACAGGAAGTAGTATTAGGCCAATCAGAATCTTTTCTCTGGAATTTGAAAGGAAGAGATGGTGGGACGACGTAATGAATTATCCAGGAAGAACAAAGAACAAAAGAGTGAAACTGCATAAATAACACATTGCTAAACAGGGTCAGCAAAATAACCTGATTTTTCAAATCACTTTAGGTGCTAAAGTGGGGTCCTCCTATCTTCCCATGAGTACATCTTTACAGCCACATCTGTCCCGTCTTAATCTTGAACAGAAAGCCTTTATGCAGCTTAACCAAGTCTCTGCTGCTTTAACCAAAAGCATCTGACTCATATTGCCTTCATTTTCTTGTCACTTAGCAAAGTGCATACCTCCACACACAGCTCAAAGTAACAGTAAAACAAATATTTGTGATACCTACAATTTATGAAAACTGCACAAGCCAGGACGTTCAAATACCTTTCTGGAAACACAAAACATCCACTTCCCTCAAGATATTTTTAAAACGTCAAGAGCTTTTTGAGAGTTCTTCATCACGACAGCTCATATATAACAGAACTGAAAGAACAGATCAGTTTGGTTTCTACAATGGTTACATTTTTGGCTCAAACACTGAAAAAACCTATTATCCAGAAAAAAAAAAAAAAAAACTATTTTTAAAGAAAAAATTGTCTATACTTTTAATGGAAGGCACATTGCACCAACTGTAGTTTTACAGCGTGGAAAAGCTCTTTAGAAAAAAAAAAAAGAGGTAAGCCAAAAATTTACTTAGAGTTAAATTATGAGTAAACACAAGTAATTTCAAAGGTTTATGGATATTTTTCATAGTATTTTCTTCCTTATCTACAGAGATGTGTGTAGGATGCTGTGTTGCACTCAGTCGTGTCTGACTCTCTGCAACCCCGAGGACTGTAGCCCACCAGGCTCCTCTATCCAAAGGATTTCCCAGGCAAGACACTGGAGTGAGTTGCCATCTCCTATTCTAGGGGATCTTCCCAATCTAGGGACTGAACCCATATCTCTTCTGCACTGGCAGGCAGAGTTTTTACCACTGCGCCCCCTGGGGAAGACCTACCTATAAGTTAGAGATGTGCAGTGCTACAAAAGTTGGAAGTCTACCTTCTGGGGCTATATGCCTGTTCACAGGCATTCAGGGAAATTAGTGTTAGCAGTATGGTCAGTCCAAAATTGTCAGGGTCAGTCCAGTTCTAGACTTTGGCTTCTGTGGTCCGATGAAGTGAAAGAGATAACAGAGAAACAAAAGGAAATAGGAAAAAATCAAAGGACCAAGAGAAGCTGATGTTTGCGTGTAAGTTATTAAACGAGAATAAGAATGTGCCCATTTTGAGATTCATAATAGTGCCCAGAGCAATAGATGGATGAACTAAGATCTTGAAACAGATTGAACTTTGAATGTTATATCAGAATATGTGATGACTGTAGAAGGCTTAGAATTAAAAGAAAAGAAAGGAAAGGAAAAGAAAAAATTCGGGAAATTTCATGTAATACCATTTATTCTATCATATTTCAGAGAAAATTTCAAATTGCAGCCGAGCAGTCAAGCCATTTGATAATCATAAACTCACCCCCACCCCTAGCACACCAAGGACCAGCACACCAAATGAGTATTTATAAGTAAGTCCCAAGAACTAAGGATGCTTTTCACAGTATTTCTTTCATTTTCTGCAAAGTTGGGAGTACGACAAAACTGTCTTATAATTCCACTTGTGGGCTAGCTAATTTAATGCCAGCTGAAGCAGAGATCCATTAACCAAATCAGAAGCATCGGGTGAACGGAGACCTCAACAGCAACCTGTTCAGCACCAGGGGAGGGGACAGGCTCATTTACTCGTCAGAAGGGTTCACTGCCCCATTCCCACACACAAAGCCGTCGCCCTGTACCCACAGTGACCTCTGCTTCCTTCCTGATCCCCCAGTAGCTAGAAAGGAAGGGACACATGGCAGTTAATACGAAGAAATCTCCCTTCCTCACGCACTTTCAGGCTTCCTTTCTCTTATGGGATAGAAGCCTTCTATCCTCTGCTCAGTGGACCAGAGGAGGGCAAATATACCAGGAACTGCTTTTACTTCGGAGGTAGAGTTGCAAACCTTTTAGCATTTGTAGCGTTGGATTTGAGATGCAGCAGCTTGTTTTCCAAAGACAGTTTTTTTTCTAGCAGTGTTCTCTTTTCCTAGGAGAAAATAAGAGACAAATTTTGCTTATTTCTTGTCCTCAGTGTGTGGGTGTGTTTCGCAAGGCATTCTTGCAAACTGTTCACTAAAAATGCTTCTTGTAATACCAGAAATACATTTTGAGCTCAAGAGTTAATTTCATAGGGAGCTGTTACAGTCCATCCCAGTGGCCCAGACAGGCATTCTCCTGCATGGTTTCAACTTAGTACAGTTCAGTCGCTCAGTCCTGTCCAATTCTTTGTGACCCCATGGACTGCAGCATGCAAGGCCTCCCTGTCCATCACCAACTCCCGGAGCTTGCTCAAACTCATGCCCATTGAGTCAGTGATGCCATCCAACCATCTCATCCTCTGCCATCCCTTTACAAGCAGCTGAATGACAGGTCAAGACTAGGTTTCTTCACCGCCCTCACTTGTCTAGAGACCTTGGCTCCTTCCCTAGCCCACTTCTTGGTCAAACTTCTATGTTACTCCATCCCATCCCAAATGCTAACTGCCCATCTCTCTCTAGGCACTGGTTCTCCTATCATTCCATCTGCTTCTCCTACATTCATCTCAGTTATTGGTATCCAAGGATACTGTTGCCCTGGTCTTGATACCTACCTCTCACATGGCAACTGTCAGGAGGTAGAAAAGTAGTAAATGTTTTTTTAGTGAAGGCTCAAAGCCACAAGCGATAAGGTCACTTCCTAATTAGGATGGAACAGAAATTTTGACATTTTGAAAGAATACCTAAAGAAATGTCTAAATGTCATTATTAAACCAAACTCTTTCCATCCAAGAGGAAAACAGACACATACATGAAAAACTAAGCTGTCATGATTGTACTCTTTTTTATATTTGATGGAAATAGATGTTTTGACACTATTCACAATGCTGGTTAAAATCATACCTTCTGCAGAATTTATGTGGTAAAATACAAGACAGTGCCATTGTAGCAAAATATTAGAACGTCTTGAGACACGGACTGACCTGGTTTTGAAACTTGGTGACTGTGTAATTTTTGCTAAGGCTTTAACCTCTCTAGCTCTTATCACTGTTAAGAAAAACTAACCAAAACTTATGATTCAAAATACATGATGTTAATGTCATATTGGGTCATTGTTTAATAACTTGACCCAAGGAATTTTTTGAATTCTCATGGAGAATTTCTTTGTGTTTGACTTTATTATTTATTATTTGATTAGAGCCCTGATTTTGTGCAGTTGCTTGTTAATTTGTGAGTTTCTGCCTAGTAGAAAAGTAATCCCAAAGGTTATGGTTTCTTGACTTAAAGAATATTAACTACCTTTGTATCTAACCCAGTAATCCTATCCTATGTTCCTTTTTTCAAAATGCAGGTCAACAGCCAATTTCAAAAAATATTTTATTTAAATCAGCTTTACCATCTTGCTGGTTCCTCCATTAGGTAAGGAGTTGAATAAAACATCTGACATGTATTCATTAAATATATCAGAGTCTTTTTTGACTTTTCAAACATCCCTAAAATGGGGATAATACTACCTATGTTGAAATGTTGGGATGATTGGGGATATATGTGAAAGGTCGACATGCTTTTCTAGAACATATTAGAACCTCAACATACAATAATTTGAAGATGCCATGTATGTCACATCTTATATGTGCTGTTAATTTTAAAATTTATACTAAATTTTTCAAAACTTTTCTGTGGCCTTCTGGTTTTATATACATATATATCATATATATTTTTCTGCTGTAGTCCTAGTTGATCTGAGGGAACAAGATACTCTGAAAGTTTATTATGATATCTGGATCACCAAAGAAACATATCACTTATAATATATTTTGAATTTACAGGGAAAAAAATGGTGTTTTAACAAACATTCTTCCTAATGGACTTAATCTCCATCCTTGGATCTTTATAACAAGGGTTTAAGGAGACCACACAGTGGGACGAGCAAACAGTCTGCCTCGGCCAATGCTCCAGTATTTAGCTTGACCTTCTTTAAATTTAATTTTTATTTTATATTTGAGTAAAGTTGATTTACAATGTTGTGTCAGTTTTGTGTAAAGTGGTTCCGTTATACCTATATCCGTTCTTTTTCATATTCTTTTCCTGGATGGGTTATTAGGGAATATTGAGTAGAATTCCATGTGCAATACAGTAGGTCCTTGAAGCTTGGACTTTTAATGTTTCCTCTCTGACAACAGGGAAGATCACACTACACCAGTTAGCACTTTTCACTTTTCAGGGACAGTATCTTCTGAAAAGGAAAAAGCATTCACAGCGCCACCCAGTGGACAATACACTCGCCCAAACCACACCTCTGAGCTTGCGTTCTCTCACCCTATTTTCTGAAGACGGCTTCCCTGATAGTTCAGTTGGTAAAGAATCCACCTGCAATGCAGGAGACCCTGGTTCCTAGGTCAGGAAGATCCCCTGGAGAAGGGATAGGCTACCCGCTCTGGTATTCTTGGGATTCCCTTGTGGCTCAGCTGGTAAAGAATCCACCTACAATGTGGGAGACCTGGGTTCCATCCCTGGGTTGGGAAGATCCCCTGGAGAAGGGAAAGGCTACCCACTCTATTCTGGCCTGGAGACTATACAGTCCATGGGATCACAAAGAGGCAGACACGGCTGAGCAACTCTCACTTCACCACTTCATTTACGGATCAAGGTGAAGTGGATGCCAATGTAAATCATTGCCATATGTTAACATCTAAATGATTCAGGAATCACGCACATCCTTTTTATCCCACAGCAGAGAAGCTGGGGGCATAACAGAAAGGATTGTAAACTGCTAACTGGAGGACTGTGGAATAGTTCCTTGTTCGCACGGTCCTCGTTTATAAAATGATGATGAGGAATTAGGTGGTCTCAAAAGTGCCTCTGAGCTCTAAAATTCTACCAGGGCTAAATCAACGACACTGGAAAACAAATACGACGCAACCGTAGTGCACTGTTAGCCAAAGGAACATATGCCATATTAAAATGCTCTTACTGGGCGCTTTTGCTGGCTTATCACTGTGTTTATGGGATTCATTCTCACTGCATTCCTGATTAAAGTGGGACAGATGGTGAAGGTTTTAAGTAATGTGTTCATTACCAGACCTCATACCACTAATGGCTATTTACTGGAGTAGTGGCTTGTGCAAGTGAGTTGAAAATGAATCCTTCTCCAGGGGGCTGCTCACCACCAGGGCAGTATTTATCAACCTTTGTTGGGGATGTTCATTTTAAATTGTCATTTCCTTTTGAACTCATGTCTTTTTATTATTAACACTAAGGTATTAAGAGTAACCCCTCCTCATTCGGATACACACTCTGCTCCTGAGAAACCCTTCATCATGGCCTGTATGCTCAGTACCTCCTTAAAACAAGAGGCTACCAAGCTTTGATTCTTATATTTGTTTGATCATTTTACAAATATAATGTGTCCTTACTTATGTTAAAAAAAATTCCTTCACATTTTCTTTCCACTGCATCCCCATCTACCTCCACTTCTCAGAGATCCCCAAAGACTCCGCTTTAGGAAGTCACTGAACTAGAATGTTCTGGAAGGGTCCTGCATGGCTTTGCTGAACCTTGGGCGTCCGGTCACTAAGCTCCTCGAGAGAACTCTCCATTAAGGGTCAATGTCAAGAAGAATGCCAGGCCACCACCTCTCAAAATCTGCCAGGATCTAAGCTGCTTAACCTCATTCTGGGGTCCGTTCCCCTGCCTTCAGCAGGATGTCAGCTTCCCTGAGGACCCCTGTGAGAATACACGAAAGGAGGGCTGGGGGAGCTCCTGGAGTCTCACACGACCCAGACACATTATATTGCAACCCCACAGAGACAGTATCTGGTCCACTCCAAACAGATATCTAGACTCTAGCTCTGCCTGGTACATAGTAGAAGCTCAAATATCTGTTGAATATATAGTCCAGTGACTATACCCCAGAATTCTGAGATGAACTCACATCCAGGGCAGATTTCCTCAGGTTTCTAAAAGATAGAAATTACATTCCGTTATTTTTTGTTAATTTTCAGGGACTGACAACTGGCCACTAAACATAACCCAGTGTTACTGGGTTTGAGGTGATTGCAAACCTAAATTTAAACGTCAAGCTGGTTAATCAAGTAGTTTAATTAAGCCACCCTATTTGAACTGAGGAAAGGAATTGTCTTCTCTTCCTCAATGCAAATGTTCCTTGTGCTATCTGAGTTTGCCAAACAATTTGTTGCTATTGTTTAGTTGCTAAGTCATGTCCAACTCTTTGCAACCCCATGGACTGTAACCTGCCAGGCTCCTCTGTCCATGGAATTCTCCAGGCCAGAATACTGGAGTGGGTAGCCATTCCCTTCTCCAGGGGATCTTCCCGACCCAGGGATCCAACCCAGGTCTTCCATATTGCAGGTGAATTCTTTACCAAGCCCCCAGGGAAGCCCTGACATTTCTAAAATTGTCTCAATTCAAGCAGATTCATAAAACAAAATAGGGCTGAGAAGAGTGGAGGCAAATCGGCAAATTCATATAATAAATACAAAAATGCATTGAGAAGAGGGCAGCAGAGGATGAGATGGTGAGACAGCACCACCGTCGATGGACATGAATCTGCATATTTCAAGAGAGCGTGAAGGACAGAGATTCAGTGGACATAGATTTGAGCAAACTTTGGATGAAGGACGGAGGAGCCTGGCATGCTGCAGCCCATGGGATCAGAGTCGTGACTGGAAAACAACGACAACAACACAGGGCAATATTTATGAGAAGTTAAAGTCTGTATTATCTACTCCAACTCAGTTTCAAAGATGCCAACTGTCTGTTCATTATTAAAAAATATTCCTTGGTTTGTCTGAATTCTGAATTCTAGGCTCAGATATCATATCGTTCCCTAAGTTGAGAAGTCAAGCTTTTCTGGGTCACTGCTGGGGGAGGAAAGGGTCGGAACATGGCAGTGTGGGTCCCAGCACTTAAAGGCATAGGTTTTTACAAACCTAAAGGGAACGCGGTTGGCCAAAAATAAACACTCCATTGACTAGTACACAGTGCTACAATTGCAGGGATTCACTACGCTATCGCCAGCACTAGATGGACTTTGTGATCCTTTCCATTATTTCTGTTCATGGCCTCACCTAGCTCCCCTTTCTCAGCCATACCTTTACTAGGAAAAAAGTGACAGATAATATGGCTGCAGTGTTTATAAAAAGGTAAATCAGTAACCACAACACACATCATATAACTGTGTGAGGCAAGAAACGAACAATATTGAGCACATTCTAAGATCTTCAGCTACAAAGAGTACTTTCACTTAATGCTACTTATTTTCATATTATTTTCATTCATTCTCATCCAAACCATAGCAGGAAAAAGTGCCTTTAATTCTCCAAGGACCTACCTTTTCCATTCTTTGTACAAGATTCTCCAACTCTGTGATTTGCTTATGTTTTTCTTCAAGCTTTTCAGCAATTTGATCCAGATTTTCAACATGCTGTTTCAATTTCTGTTCTTTTTCAAGTTTGTCAGCCTTTGGTTAGAAAAGCAGTTGTCAGACCATTGTTTTAACTAAACTTATACAGATATTATCTCTTGCTATAATTTATATATATAAATTAATAATTCACACATATTTAGAATTACTTCTGTGAATTCAGTCTTCCTTTAAAATAAACCTGATAGACTACAGCAACACTAAATCAACAGAGAATTAATAATACAAAAATATTATTTCTAGAAGTTGATATCTGTTACTAAAAAGCATCCTCTCTGAAAGGGACAGAAAGAAAAGACAGTAATTCTAAAAAAGCAAAACTTTTGATTTTTTCTCAACAAAACTTACAGAGAACAAAACCAAGGTCTTATGTCTTCAAGTAAAAAATGTTTTATTTTTAATCAGAAAATGTCATAAAAGCAGAATACTTATCTCCGAGCCACTGAACCTAGGAGTTATACTAACAGGAGAGAAGTCTTTAGCAGGCAGGCCCCAGGCCATATGTGGGAGTGTTTCAACTGACTTGCAACTGACATGAGCACACACATCTGCTTCTGTATCTAACAGGACTTGAGATTTTTTGGTGAAAAAAAAAAGTGTCTGATTTCCCTTGAACACACTAGGTGGGCACTCCTGCCCCGGAGCCCCAGGCTGGGCAGAGTCCCTTTGCAGGGACATAGGCACTTCCGTCCACCTGCTCACTCATTCACTTTGGTACTTCACCTGCATGCTCATGCCTACGAGTCTGCGACCATCACCCCCAGAGCCAGAAGCTTGAGGGCGTGTCACCTAGGCAGTGGGTTTCCTACCGTGCTCCCCAGGGACCCTCCTAGGGCCGGAGCTGGCAGAGACCAGATGCCCCACCCAAGCCTGCATGAGCTTTCCTGTTTTGAGTTTTGACAAACACACATACACACATTTCCCCTCTTCCCCAGTCCTGGATACATTTTCCAGATACAGTTGTATTGGTCTTAGGATACATAGTTCAGGTTTAAAAACAAACGAACAAAAAGTGTATGTGTATGATATACAGACATTCATATATTATATGATTTTAATGTATATGTGCATATATTAAATATAGAAATATAAGATATAATTTAATATGAAATATATATGTACATATACATGATTTTTGTTTGTTTCCTCTGAAGAATCTTTCCAGGACCAAAACAATTTTGAACCTATTTATCAAGCTCAATTTTATCATTAAAAAAAATCTGTAATATTTATTTTTTTAAACTAATTAACTAATTTGGCTGTGCCAGGTCTTAGTTGTGACATGCAAGATCTTTAGCTGTGGTACGTGAACTCTTAGCTGCGTGTGAGCACGTGGGATCTAGTTCCCTGACCAGGGATCAAACCTGGGGCCGTTGTATTGGAAGTGCAGAGTCTTAGCCACTGGACCCCCAGGGAAGTCCCCCAACTTTTTCTTTTATTCTCTTTACTTTTATTTATTTATATTTTACTTTACAATACTGTATTGGTTTTGCCATACCTTGACGTGAATCCGCCACAGGTGTACATGAGTTCCCAACCCTGAACCCCCCTCCCACCACCCTCCCCATATCATCTCTCTGGGTCATCCCAGTGCACCAGCCCCAAGCATCCTGTATCCTGTATCGAACCTAGACTGGCGATTCGTTTCTTACAAGATAGTATACATGTTTCAATACCATTCTCCCAAATCATCCCACCCTCTCCCTCTCCCACAGAGTCCAAAAATCTGACACATATATATGGAATTTAGAAAGATGGTAATGATAACCCTGTATGCGAGACAGCAAAAGAGACACAGATGTATACAACTTTTTCATTTTAGAGTCAAGTCCAGAGAGACAGAATGACTCAAACTGGGTCACCTAGTTAGTTAAAGGCAGAGCCAGAAGAGAAGCCGCTGGCCAGTGTCATGGGGCCATTCCTGATTTCTAGGCTGAGTGGTGTGTCTTCTCTCCGGCCAGTGCTCTGCAGGGCTCTGGGCAGTGGTGCAACGGAGCAGCTTGGTAACATCCAGGAACCAAGTACCAGGGCTGCGGGGGAGATCGGGGCAGAAGACAGGCAGACTGCCCTTCCCGGGGCCTGCCTGGTCCNAGTACTTTGGCCACCTCATGCAAAGAGCTGACTCATTGGAAAAGACACTGATGCTGGGAGGGATTGGGGACAGGAGGAGAAGGGGACGAGACAGAGGATGAGATGGCTGGATGGCGTCACGGACTCGATGGGCATGATGGTGATGGACAGGGAGGCCTGGCGTGCTGCAATTCATGGGATCGCAAAGAGTTGGACACGACTGAACAACTGATCTGATCTGATATATATATAAATAATATATATACATATATATATATATATATATATATAGAGAGAGAGAGAGAGAGAGAGAGGGGAGGGGGAAGGAGGATTTTTTTTTACCACTGAGCTACCCCCGGAGAAGGAAATGGCAACTCATCCCAGTAATTTGCCTGGAAAGTTCTCTGGCCAGACAAAGAGTTTGATGTGACTGAGAACACACACCCACACATACATATGTATACCTGAATCACTTTGCCGTATACTTGAAAGTAACACGACGTTGTAAATTAACTATACTCAAAAAAAAAAAAAAAACTTCTGCCCTACTGACACTTCTCAAAACATCGTGCCTCCTCCTGTCACTGGTTGGGTCATCCTAAAGAAGTTCCATAAAATCTTAACCTCAACTTACATATCTGTAAAATAGGAGTGACAACCCCTAAAGTCGTAAAAATGAGCGATTTTTAACATCTCAGGTTGTGGAAGGTGCTCAAGGGACAGTAACTGCTAATACTGTTGCTTCGATGATTTTATATTATGAAGGACCACAGAGAATGAGCAGTCCCTGAGAGAGCGGGGAGATCATGCCTATCTGGTTGCAAACTTTACATGCATCTCTGTTTGTATGAAATCAAATCCCATGTTTCTCTTGGTTCAGGAAACGTCCACAGCCACAGTCCTTCGTTTGTATAAAGAAACCCAAGAGGAACTTAAGCCAGCAAAGTGCAAATTGCCATATGGCATTACCGTCCAGGGGAAAAATCCATCTTAGCCTTTTATTTCTGCCAGAAGTAGATTAGGCAGATAAAATTTTCAAAATAAAACACAATCAGTTAATTAAAGTGAGAAAAGAATTTTATTTGTTTTATGCTAGAGTGGACTGAAGACAGCTTACAAATGGCATCATGCCAAGAGGTATTATTTCCTAGATCTGGGCTTTTCAAGCAGGGCTCCCAAGGGAAGGGGCGGTGCTGGGCAGACAGGGCTTTGCTGTCTGGACTTGAACCAAAGAAGTTCTGCTTTGTTCTGTCTCACACTGAATTTTTCCATGAGACTTTCTGTGGGGAAAGAAGTNCCAAGAGGTATTATTTCCTAGATCTGGGCTTTTCAAGCAGGGCTCCCAAGGGAAGGGGCGGTGCTGGGCAGACAGGGCTTTGCTGTCTGGACTTGAACCAAAGAAGTTCTGCTTTGTTCTGTCTCACACTGAATTTTTCCATGAGACTTTCTGTGGGGAAAGAAGTTTCTACAACTAAAAGACCCAGAGGCAGATTGCCTAGTTTCATGGCCTGACTCTGCCACTCAGTAGCTGTGTGACCTTGAGCACTTCCTTAACCTCTCTGTGCCTCAGTTTCTCTATCAGTAAAATTCAGATAATATTATTATTAATGATTAATGACAGTATAAATAATGAATAACATGGGTTATTTGTGAGTTAACATTTGTCAAGCGGGGATAATGGTGCTTGTTGTTCAGTCGCTCAGTCATGTCCGACTCTTTGGGACCTCATGAACTGTAGCACCCCAGGCTTCCCTGTCCTTCACCATCTCCCAGTGTTTGCTCAAATTCATCTCCATTGAGTTGGTGATGCCATCCAACCATCTCATCCTCTGTCACCCGCTTCTCCTGCCCTCAGTCTCTCCCATCATCAGGCTCTTTGCAACAGGTAGCCAAAGTGTTGGAGCTTCAGCTTCAGCATCAGTCCTTCCAGTGAATATTCAGGACTGATAGCACCTAGTCACAAAAAAATGACTTGTACATGTTTGTCAAATAAGTAAATAAAATAAAGCCATTTTCCAAAATTATTGCTGACTAGTATTCTGAGTGGTAGAAAAGAAGCCAGTAATACTTTAAACAGTTTGTAGATCGAGCTGGGCTGTAGAGGAAAATCTACTTTGGGCAACTTTAAGACCAGCAAATCCATAGAATTGATTCTTTCTTGATAACGCATCAATGATTTGTCAGTATCCCCAGCTGATTATGCTAACATACAATGAATAGTTTACTATTTACAAAACAATTCACACACGTTTTTTGAATTATAATCTATGTGACAAACCAACACATCACTGGGTGCCCAGGATTATGTAACTAAACCTACTTCTCTGATTAATGACATGCAGATGGCTCAGCTATTATACAATAAACACATATAAGGCACTATGTGGGCTGAATTTTGCCCTCTCTTCCATTTATATGTTGAAGCCATGATACCCAGTACTTCAGAATGTGACCTTACTTGGAAATAGAATCCTTGCAAACCTGAGTCTTCCTGGTGGGGCTAGTGATAAAGAATCCACCTGCCAAGACAGGAAGTCCAACAGATGTGGGTTAGATCCCTGGGTTGGTTAGATCCTCTGGAGGAGGAAATGGCAATCCGCTCCAATATTCCTGCCTGGAAAATTCCATGGACAGAAGAGCCTAGCGGGCTACAGTCCATGGGGTCGAGAAAGAGTCGGACACAAACGAGCACGCGTCATTTTGCAAACATACGTAGGTGCTGTGTGATGACCTAAAGTGGTGGGATGGTGGAAGAGGAGAGAGGCTCATGAGGGAGGGGATATATGTATAATTATGGCTGATTCGAGTTCTTGTATGGCAGAAACAAACACAACACAGTAAAAAATAAATTAGAAAAACAAATTAAAAAAAGAACAACAAAAGAAAGATAAGGTCATGGGAGAGTGAAAGTGAAAGTTGCTCAGTCGTGTCCAGCTCTTTGCGACCCCGTGGACTGTATAGTCCACGGAATTTTCCAGGCAAGAATACTGGAGTGGGTAGCCTTTCCCTTCTCCAGGGGACCTTCTGAGCCCAGGGATCGAACCCAGGTCTGCCACATTGCAGGCGGATTCTTTACCAGCTGGGCCAGAGTGAGGTGGACCCTAATTCAATCTGATGTCTTTATAAATGGGGGAAATTGTCACCCAAATGCACACAAGGAAAAGTCCATGTTCAGCTGAAGGCAGAGACCAAGGGGATGTTTTGAAATGACAGGGAAAACCAAAAATTGCCAGAAAACCACCAGAAGGTGGAGGTAAAGCAGGGGACAGATTCTTCTTTACAATTTTCAGAAGGAAACAACCCTGCCAACACCTTGATCTTTGATCTTGAACTTCCAGCCTCCGGAACTAAGAGACGAGAAAGTACTATGTTTAAGCCACTCTGTGGTACTTTTATTTTAGCAATCTTAGAAAATGAATATAGGAACTGTCTACAGACCAGAGATTTTAACAAAATAGTGTCCTTCCTTTATTTAACCCTTAATACATTCATTCGTGTATTAAATATTTATTGAATACGGTGGTTTTAGAAATTTGTAACTGCAGAACCAAGTCCAAGACCCCGCTGTCATGGGACTCTCAGTACAAAAGGAGAGACAGATATGAAACAAAACAACTACACAGGGAACATAATCAGAGGTGGTGTCAAGAAGAAGAGCAGAACAGGGTAAAAGGGTAAAAAGCGGCGTTGCTTTGGATGGGTGGAGAGAGACAGCCAACCTGAAGAGGTGGCATTTAAGCAAAAGACTTGAATAAAGGAGGTGCAGCCATGTGGCCATCTGGGAGAAGAGGATTCCAGGCTAACAGCAAGCAAGATCACAGGCTGGAACTTCATGAAGTCCTGTTCTAAGAACAAGGTACAAAGGGTCGCGTATCATTTTTTTTTTCTTTTTCTTTAAATGGGTTGGAAAAAAAAAAACTTTTAATAGAGTGAAACATAAGATTTTCAATTTGCCTCTTGAGAAACCTACATGCAGGTCAGGAAGCAACAGTTAGAACTAGACATGAAACAACAGACTGGTTCCAAACAGGAAAAGGCTGTATATTGTCAGCCTGGTTATTTAACTTCTATGCAGAGTACATCATGAGAAACGCTGGGCTGGAAGAAGCACAAGCTGGAATTAAGATTGCCGGGAGAAATATCAATCACCTCAGATATGCAGATGACACCACCCTTATAGCAGAAAGTGAAGAGGAACTAAAAAGCCTCTTGATGAAAGTAAAAGAGGAGAGTGAAAAAGGTGGCTTAAAGCTAAACATTCAGAAAATAAAGATCATGGCATCTGGTCCCATCACTTCACGGGAAATAGATGGAGAAACAGTGGAAACAGTGTCAGACTTTATTTTTGGGGGCTCCAAAATCACTGCAGATGGCGACTGCAGCCATGAAATTAAAAGACATTTACTCCATGGAAGGAAAGTTATGACCAACCTAGA
>SJYA01002870.1:74420-165361 GCA_006410615.1 Neotragus moschatus
TCAGCGTAGGGTGGGAGGGAGGGGGACGGCCTAGCAGTAGGAAACAATCGCACCTGTTGTGTCTGCAGGGGTACCTGAGACTCCAGCTCAGATCACATTTCTGAAAAGCCAGATTTCTGCAGAGCTGAATATTTAATACCATCAGGTACATAAAAGGACACAGTATTTCTCCCCAGTTGCAAGTAAGAAATGATTCCCTTTGAACACTTTATCTAGCCTATGTATAGCAATAAGAAAAAAAAGATTTTTATTTCTTAAAAATAAAACTACAGTGAAAATGGCAGACCGAGTTTCAGGTACCTTTGGAACGAACTGCTTCTTTTATATATGTAAATGTATTTGCTTTCCAAGAAGGTTAAAAGTTTACAGCCAAGCCATTCATCCAATCTAAATCTCCCCTCTCTTCCTTCACTAGAAGCTAACAGAAGCCAGCAAAGATGACCGTCTGCGCTCTTAAAAGTTCAGGGCACAGGGAACTGTCAAAGTCGTCCCGCGGGGGCCCATAGGTGACAACCAACTTTTGCAGAAGGCTTTCTCCACCGCCTCTGAAGAGGGGGACACCCCAGCCAAGGGACTGCCTAAGAGCAACCTAAATAATCGGGCGTGCGCAGGGCGAAGGAGGGGGTATCCTTTCTGGGGGAAGGCAACTCTGTTCCTCGTCGCTCAGTCACCAAGTCGTGTCCGACTCTCTGCGACCCCACGGACTGCAGCACGCCAGGCTTCCCTGTCCTTCACCCCAAGTTCATGCCCACCGAGTGGGTGATGCCACCCTGGAGGCGCACAAACTTCTAGCCCAGGGAATCCGAGTCCAGAAGAAAGATTTACAGGGAGAATGCCGTCCTCACCCAGGACCTGTGTGCAGGGAAATGCCCTTGGTGCTCCAGGCGGCGCGAGGGGAGGGTGGAGGGGACCTGCTCCAAGGGCGCCTGGACCCCCGCTAGCCCGGGAGAGAGCGGGGTGACCCGGGAGAAGATCGCTGGGGCTCGCCTACCTTGGAGGGCGCTCGGCGAGCGCGGGGTCGGGGCGCCGCTCCTCCCCTGGCTCGGCACCTCGGGCGGGTAGGGCGGGTCGGCTCCGCCGGGCTCGGTGGCTCCACCTCCGCTCCAGGGAGCTCCGCCCCGCACGGCAGGGCGCGCCCGGGGCAGAGTCGGGCGCCGGAGCGGCTCCGGGGCGGGGCATGGGCTCCCCAGCGCCCAGACGCGCGCGCCCGGCTCCCGGCGCCCCGGGGTGCTTTGTGTGCACCCCGACACTCAAGTCCCCAACCCTGCGCACCGCTCAGTAATTGGGTTATTCTGTTGGGGGCTGGGAGTAGGTAGTTCCTGATGCTTTTTTTTTTTTTTTTTTAAAGATCCTGTTTAATCTCCAAGCTCATATACTTTTTGTTTTTTATACTTTGGCCACCTGGTGCGAATAACTGACTCCTTAGAAAAGACCCTGATGCTGGGAAAGACTGAAGGTCGGAGGAGAAGGGGACGACAGAAGATGAGATCGTTGGATTGCATCACTGACTCAATGGACATGAGTTTGAACATGCTCTGGGAGTTGGTGATGGACAGGGAGGCCTGGCGTGCTGCAGTCCATGGGGTCGCAGAGTCAGACACGACTGAGTGACTGAACTGAAGACTATTTTGGAGTAAATTTAAATTTACCAAATTTTGAGGAGGAAATGGCAACCCACTCCAGTATTCTTGGCTGGAGAGTCCCATGGACAGAGGAACCTGGCGGGCTACAGTCCATAAGGTTACAAAGAGTCAGACACGACTGAGCAACTGATACACGTTAGATTTATGAAAAAGTTGCAGGGAGAGTTCAAAATTCCCTAAACCTCCCTTGCCGGTGCCCCCTAGTAGTCGCGTCTTACATCACCATGATACAGCTGTCAAAACTAAGAAGTGAACATTGATCCGTCACTATTAACTAAACTCGACCTAGTGTAGATTTCACTAGTTGTCTGCTGATCTAGTTTTCTTTCTGATCTTTCTATTCCGGGATTGCCTTCAGGACTCCACACTCCATTTCAGTGTTGTATCTCTTTAATCTCCTCTTATCTGTGACAGTTTCTTAGTCTTCTCTGTGTTTTCTTAACTTTGACTGTCTCCAAAGATTTTGCTGTTTTTTTTGTGGATATTTATTATTCGATCTCATTTGATGCTTTTCTCATGATTAGGCTGTGGTCTGCCTGCAATGAGGGAGATCCTTGGGTCAGGAAGATCCCCCGGAGGCAGGCATGGCAACCCATTCCAGTATTCTCGCCTGGAGAATCCTATGGACAGAGGAGTCTGGCAGACTACAGTCCATGGGGTCACAAGGGGGCTGACAGGACTGAGCAGCTAAACACAGCACATGGATTTGAGAAAAGTGACTACACAGGCAAAGTGTCCTTTCTGGGGCTACATGATAGCAACAGGACTTATTGCTGATGGTGTTGACCTTCATCACTTGGTTAGAGAGCTGTCTGCCCCATTTCTCCCAGGCAGCTACTATTTCTCTTTCATATTCTTTTTTTTGGATGAAAGTCACTAAGTTCAACCCACACTCAAGGGGAGGGGAGGGGTGGGGGAATGAAACTCCATCCTGGAGGGGAGAGGATCCGCTTTATTATTTGGAATTTTTCTGTAAGGAAGATGTGTCCCTTCCCTCTTGAATATTTATCAATTCAGTCATTTATTTACATCAGTACGGATTCAGACATGTTTATTTTATGTACTTGTGTGCTCAGTTGTATCTGACTCTTTGCAACCCAGGGGATTGTAGCCTGCTGGGCTTCTCTGTCTATGGAACTCTCCAGACAAGAATACTGGAGTGGGTTGCCATTCCCTTCTCCAGGGGACCTTCTGACCCAGGTATTGAACCCACGTCTCCTGTGTCTCCTGCATTACAGGCGGATTCTTTACCTGCTGACCACCAGGGAAGCCCCTGATGAATTGAGTTAGGGTTAGCTATAGCTACATTATTTTTTGTTTCGCAAATAGTTACAGCTTTGGCTGAAATGCTTTCAGACTGGCTCCTGTATCCCTTTGAAAGTTCATTAACTTTTAGAGCTGGGAAGACAAAAAAAACTCACTAATTGTTTGTTCTCCTTTTCATGAAACAGAAAACTGCAGCCTAAATTCCCCCAAGTCTGAGGGCTTTTCAGGGTCTTCCTTGAAACCCTACAACTGCTGATTCCTACTCCAGTAATAGGAAATTAAAAAAGAAAAATTTTCCCAACAGATTAATTTGTGGGTTGGGACCCAGTTAGAGAAGTGAAAGTTGAGAGTGCTTAGGTAAGTTCCGGTTAACCAATCCATACGGTTCTATGAAACAGGTATATGTATATGTATAAGTAGAGATAAATCATGTTCCAAAGATAGCCATGGATGTTTATTACTGCTTTAAACACTGAAGAAATCCAGCTGTTGAGATCCTTTGTTATATTGCTTTGGGTGACTCATGTTTGCATTTGCAAGTTGATCCCATAAACATGACACTTCCTTTTTCTGCGCTTGCGTCTGGCTCAGAATCTGATGCTGCCTGGCGTCCTGAGACCCTCTCACCTCTGCTCCTTTCCTTAACTCTTCTTGGGGAAGGAAATCTACTCCATTAGTTCAAGATTTTCCTGATAGATACAGGATGGATGGCTCAGTGTCCAGCAGGACAGAGCGAACTGATTTTCTCAAAGTGACTAAACGTAATAATGACTAAAGGAAAATATTTTACATCTCAGTCCCACTGTGTTGCTCTTGTTCAGATTCGCAGGCGTGTCTGACTCTTCCCACTATATCCTAGAAGAAATGGACAAGATGGGAGGAGCAGGCGCGCTTTTTGTGCGCTCTGCTGGAGGAGACGTCAACTGAAAGTAACAGTTCCAATCGGTATGAAACACAGACTGTATCTCACAGTTCTTCAAATGTACTAGTCACTAGGTAATTTTAATTTATCTTGCATAGAGGGAAACGGGCAACTACTCCTTAACAAGAGTGTGGAGTTAGAAAATACTGGCAACCTATATAATGTAGTTCAGGAGAATCTATAAATCACCCATAAATATAAAATGCCAGTGGTGTGTCTTAGAGGTTGGAAATTGGGGAAAGACAGATCAAATGTGTATAGATTTATCGCTTTAGCATTTGGCTGCTATTTTTAAGACGAGTAAATACAAACCATTTTAAGTAGCCAAACAGGGACTTCCCTCATGGTCTAGTGGCTGGGAATCCTAGGGGACAAGGGCTTGATCCCTGGTCCAGGATCACACATGCTACAACTTAGCCCTTTCACCCCAACTACTGAGCCAGCTCTCTAAAGCCCAGACTCTCCAATGAGAGAAGCCATGGCAATAAAGTCAGCACACCGCAGCTTCGCAGCCCCTGGAGAACGCCCGCATCCAGCACTGTTCATGTCATTTATTTATGTGTCCAGTGTCATTTGTTATTTATTTATGAGACATTTCTTTAAGTCTCAGTGCAGACATAAATAAATACATTTTCAAACCAATCGATAAATAGCCAAATTTTCTAAAGCTTGTTTTCTTCACACTTTTCCTAAGATTATCTATTCTCTTTTGGGGAGGAGGAGAGGGGAGAGGTGTCAGCTGGCTTCACTTTGCATTTATCATCATTAACCTCAAGCAGGCCGTGAAGCTTCCCAGCGGTCACAGGAACCTCCCACACCTGTTTCTCTCCTCCCACATGGCTATTTCAAGTTTCCGCCTCTCTTCCCAGATTTCTAACGACAACGCCCCTCCAGCAGGCTCAGCTGATAACCTTCTTCTCTGCTGAGCTGATAAGAGCAAAGCTTCTGAAGATAAACTCTATCTCCTCTAACCTGTTTGAAGTGTATTCCTCCAACTCCAAACTTCTAAGTTGTTTTCAATTTTTCTCCATGGCACTAATTGCTACCTGCACCTTAGTTGGAAAGGAAGAGAATTTTGACATTTTCGTTTTTCTACCTCCACTGCCTAAAGCGGTTCCAGACTCACAGTAGTTTCGAGCTAACTGGAGTGAAGGAGGGCGATTGCAGTAGTTTACTGACTATGATGGAAGAATCCATAGGGGCTGCGAGAGGGTACCACGGGCTGAGGCAGAAAGCTGAGCAGAAGGCAGTCTGGCCTCCATACACTCTCCAAGCAGAGCAGCTCCACACCTATCAGCTTGATAAGATTGCCCATATTTTTATAAATGTATTAGTGTCATGTATTATTTTGGAATGGCTTGGGTTGGTCTGATGGAGATAGTGTAGGAACCAAAGCGTCTCCAAACCTGCATCAGGGCCTTCCTTGAATGGGGACCACGAGGAGGAGGAGGGGCGTGGGGCCACGAGGAGGGGGAGGGGCATGGGGGCAGAAGAAAGTGCAGCCTCCTCGCCCAGCACAGAACACACTGTGGCCCAGGAGGAAAGAGTATCTGACTGTGATTCAAGCACCCTCATTCAGAGATTGTGCCATGCAACACTTAGCCACCAGGGAAATCACTGTTAAAATGGAAATCACTTTATATTGGAAATCACTGTTGTTTATTTCCGTTTGGAAGTTGTTTGCTAACAGGAAGAATTACATATACACATATATATTATATGTTTGTGTATGTGGTGGTTTAGTCGGTAAGTCGTGTCTGACTCTTGAGACCCCATGGGCTGTATGTAGCCTGTCGGTCTCCTCTCTCCATGGAACTTCCCAGGCAGGAATACTGGAGCGGGTTGCCATTTCCTTCTCCATGTATACGTGTTTGTGTATATATCTATGTGTGTGTATATATATACATGTGGGAAGATCCCCTGGAGAAGGAAATGGCAACCCAAATCCAGTACTCTTGCCTAGAAAATTCCATGGATGGAGGAGCCTGGTGGGCTACAGTCCATGGGGCTGCAGAGTCGGACATGACTGAACGACTTAACTTTCACTTTCGTGTATGTGTACTCAGTTGTGTCTGATTCTCCGCAGCCCCATGGACTGTAGCCCCCGGACTCCTCTGTCCATGGAATTTTCCAGGCAAGAATGCTGGAGTCGGTTGCCACTTCCCAACCCAGGGATTGAACCCTTATCTCTTACGTCTCCTGCACTGACAGGAGGATCCTTTAGCACTAGCGCCCCCTGGGAAACCCCATATGTATGTATATATGATATGTAAGATGTATTTTTCATGCAAATTTTTACTATGTCATTCCAGCCCCCCAATACACTCACATACTGCAATTCATTAAAAGAGGTTAAAGAGTTCATTCCCTCCACATGCCCCACTGATGACAGCCTAAATCCCTCTCCAGCACAGAGTCCTCTCCACACTCTCACCCCATCCTTCCTGCTGCGTCTCTTCCCACGTTGCCTGCTAGCAAGGTGGGGCAGCTTGTAGAGTTCCAAGTTCCCTCTCATTTCTCACCCTCTTCCCTTCTGCTCTTGTCCCCTCAACACACATTTTGACCACAGAGACTACAAGGCCCTTTCCCCTTCTCTTCGTCTTGAAACTTCCTCTCCCTTTATTTGCTGCACAGAGGGAAACCTTCCCTGAACTCTCCAGCTTATCTTGGCCTCCCAGTTAGGTCATCCCATAAAATGCTTGATGTACTGCTTTTGCTACTGTGTCAGTTTCTTTGGCTACTGTGACAAATTACCACAAACTTGATTGCTTTAAAAAAAATACATATATATTATTTTACAGTTCTGTAAATTAGAAGCCTGACGAAGTCCTCACTGGGCTGAACTCAGTATATCAACAGGGCTGTGTTCTTTCCGGAAGTTCTTAGGGACCATCTGTTACTTTGCCTATTCCACTGTTTTCGAAAAGCTGCCTGCATTTCTCGGCTTCTGGGCCCTTTCTTCATCTTCAAGACCAGCCCCATCTCTGGCTCTCAGTCTGAATTTCCCTCTTCCACTTATAAGGACCCTTGAGATTCCATTCAGCTCAATTAGATAGTTCAGGATAATCTCTCCATCTTAAGATCCTTAACTTTAAAACATCTACAAAGTAAAATAACGTATTTATGAGTCCCAGAGGTTGGATATGGGCATTTTTTGAGGTCATGATTCTACTAATCATAGCCATGCTCCCAAATCACCTTATAATTCAAACATTAATTAGATTTCATCATTAAATGTTTCTGTTTCTAAAGGTATAAAATCAACAAGGCTTGGCACAGTCATGAAGGAGGCATGCTCCCGTTTCCTCTTTAGTGATGCCTCTGCCTGGCCTCTCAGCTCCCTTTCCCACAACTGACCCCCACCCCTACCCCCATCATGCCGCCCTGAGGAGGACCTGAAGTTGGCAGATTTTCTAAGCTCTTCCCCTTGCCCCATATCTAAGTCTTCCTGGGCTTTCTAGGACTTGTTCAATGGAGAAGGGAATGCAAATATGGAAATGAAAGCATTTGATCTTAACAAGCTTGAAATCTCTGGGCCCCCTGAGTCTTGCAGACTGAACTCTGAGAGAGGGAAAGTGAGTGCTTACATGTCTCTCACCAGCTTGGGACAACAGTCCTCCTACTTCTTGCAAGCTGTTGGGCTGTTTGTTTTTGCTAGTGTTCGTGCTCAGTCCCTCAGTTGTGTCTGACTCTGCAACCCCATGGACTGTTGTCTGCCAGGCTCTCCTGTCCATGGGATTTGCCAGGCAAGAATACTGGAGTCGGTTGCCATTCCTCTTCTAGAGGATCTTCCCGGCCCAGGGATCTAACCCACGTCTCCTGCATTGGCAGGCGGGTTCTTTACCACTGTGCCACATGGGAAGTCCTGCTATGTTGAGTGCTGGGGTCAGTTTTTATCATTTTAAATTTCAGTGAGTTTACACTTGACATGGATAAGTCACACATGGAATTACATAATAAATTAATGTTGCCCCAAACAAATTATCACTGGGTAGCAGGAGAGCTACTAGAAGACTACAAGAGAAAAAATGATTTTAGTTAGTGGCCAAGGAAAACCCTCAAAGGAGGCAGGATTGGAAGTGGACGTTGAGTGTAAGTATTCTGTTACACTGGGACAGCAAAGGACTCTTCCAAGATGAGACAAACGCAGAGGCACAAAAGCAAGTAAATATTCAGGCAGATTTGGGACCTACCCAGGAGACCAGTCCAGCTGGACCATGGGACACTATTGGGAGGTAAATCAGAGAGGAGGAAACACACTGTGTGAAACAAGCAAAAGGTCCAGGTAATACATTTTTCTTGTTCATCTCTGCCAAGAGAGAAAAGAAAAAGTCACCAGAGGAAATGAAACGCTGGTTGCTTTGAGTTCATGAATAAAACACTTAGCAAATATTTATGGACATTATATGACTGCCTGCTTGTATACACGTCTGTCTAAACAGCTAGATCTTTTTCTAAGACTCCTTTTGTATAAAAGATACAGAAACCATGACATAACCAAGCTGATATTCCAAATATGTGTCTATTGGTTGAGCCATGACACCAACCAATCAGAAAAGCTGTCAGCGGTGATGAGCTGCTGTGGATGAACCAGTAATCAGCTCTGGACATCACTGTATAGAACTGCTGCTACTTATTTAGCAAAACTAGATGTCCTTTCATTTTCGTTTAAAAAATATACCATTTCAAAGAATACAGTTTGGTGTATTTTTTGGACTTAACAAGCCATGAGGTTTATAACCTTTTTTGCCGTGATTATCACAATTCACTCTGCCTTAACAGTACCTAGAGTAATCAGTGTCACTTCCCTCTGTATTGTAAGGACAAGAAAACCACCTGCATCTCTAGAAAAGACCAGCTGAACTTCAGGAGATGTTTTCATATGCTGGGATGATCATCTAGAATCTATTATAAGAACAGATGGTCAATTTGATTTTGGTAATCACTGGGGCTGCAGTTGGTGGATGTTATCTTTCCCTGATTGTTAAATGCTACTGCACAGCCATGGAGAAAGGAATGACAACTCAGTATTCTTGCCTGGAGAATTTCATGGACAGAGGGGCCTGGAGAGCTATGGTCTGTGGGGTCGCAAAGAGTTGGACACAACTGAGCAACTCACGCACACGCACATAGACACTGCACAGTTATTGTGATATCAGAGGCTGGGATAACTCACAACAAAGAGAGCAGGAAACACAAGCCCTCCCCCAGCGACAGACAACGTATTCTGGACAAGCTCCTGATCAGTAAATTCATAGCAAAATTAAAAAGCTGCATATCCTAGATCAGTGCCCTGTGGCATAACACTACTTACCTTTAGCCAGAAGTGGGGACCGAAAAAGAGAAATGCAAGCCCTGATAGCCAAGAGATAACATGATATCATCAGCTGACCTTGGTATCACTAGGCAGTGACCTGGTACTCATAGCAAGACCACCGGACAGTGTAACAAGACCACTACAAGAAAGGAAAATGACAAGCCACTGTCCTTCGTGATCACATACATTAAGTGCTCAAACAAATGTTATCAAATCGAATCCAGGAAGTCACAAAAAAATGTCATATATCCTAACCAAGTCAGGCTTATTCCACAGTTATAATACTGGCCCATCTGTTAAAATCCATCAGTAAAATTCACCACATTAAGAAGAAAAATATCTGATAATTTTTTTTTAATGGAGAAAAATAATTTGTTAAAGTTCAGCCCCTGTTCATGACTTAAAAACAAGCAAAATGCTTAGAAAACTAAGAAAAGAACTTCCTTAATTTGATCAATGAATATTCACAAAATTTATAGAAAGTGTCATATTTAATGGTGAAAAATTGAGAGCATCTGATCAGAGATCAGAAGTGAGGTAAGGATGTTTTCATGACAGTTTTTGTGCAATGTTATATTGGAGATATTAGCCAGTGAAAAGGGCAAAAAAAAAGGAACTAAATTATATGAAGATTGAAAAGGAAAAATTACGTCCTTATTTACAGTAACGTGATTGGGTATGTGAAATGTGCACAAAAATCTATAAACTCCTACAGCTAAGAAGTGAATTCATCAGTGTTGCTAGATACGTGGCTAATACATGAAGAAAATCAGTCAATTCCATTTCTATATAAAAGCAACAATTATCATAGAAAATGATGAATGTTACAAAGATACCATTTACAATAGCATCGCTGAACATAAATAAAACAAAAATGAAAGTCCTCTATACAGAAAACAGCGAAACCGAGTGAGCCAAACTGAAGAAGGTCTGTAGGAAAAGGGGGCTGTACTATGATCATAGTTTGGGAGACTAATTAGTAAACTGGAAGATATATTAGAAAGATGTTAGCTGTACTCCTATTGATCTTTCTAGTTTTAATGAAATGACAATAAAAATGATATTTTAAAATTTAAGTTGACAAGTTATTTATCAATTTATATAGGAAGTTAAAGGTCCAAAGATAGTCAACACAAACTTGAACAAAGATAAGCTGAGTTTGGAGGATTTATACAATCAGATATCAAGACTGGGTAAAAAGCTATGGTAATTAGTTTTGCAAGTGGCCCAAAGATGGACAGTAACCCAAACTGTATAGAATATAAAGTCCAGAGACACATCGGGTATATGCAGTAAAAGTCAACATTAAAAAAATGAAGATCATGGCATCTGGCCCCATCATTTCATGGCAAACAGATGGGGAAACAATGGAAACAGTGACAGACTTTATTTTGGGGGCTCCAAAATCACTGCAGATGGTGACTGCAGCCATGAAATTAAAAGACGCTTGCTCCTTGGAAGAAAAGCTATGACCAACCTAAACAGCTTATTAAAAAGCAGACATTACTTTGCTGACAAAGGTCCATCTAGTCAAAGCTATGGTTTTTCCAGCAGTCATGTATGGATGTGAGAGTTGGACTATAAAGAAAGCTGAGCACCGAAGGATTGATGCCTTTGAACTGTAGTGTTGGAGAAGACTCTTGAAAGTCCCTTGGACTGCAAGGAGATCCAACCAGTCCATTCTAAAGAAAATCAGTCCTGAATATTCATTGGAAGGACTGATACTGAAACTGAAACTCCAATACTTTGGCCACCTGATGCAAAGAACAGACTCATTTGAAAAGCCCCTGATGCTGGGAAAGATTGAAGACAGGAGGAGAAGGGGACAGTAGAAGATGAGATGGTTAGATGACATCACTGACTCAATGGACATGAGTTTGAGCAAGCTCCAGGAGTTGGTGATGGACAAGGAAGCGTGGTGTGCTGCAGTTTATGGGTCGCAAAGAGTCAGACACAACTGAGCAACTGAACTGAATTTATGAAATGAAAAAAATGGAAAATATGTCTGTAATAACAATAATCAATGATGAATCTTGTACTCTACCTCNGTTCATGAATAAAACACTTAGCAAATATTTATGGACATTATATGACTGCCTGCTTGTATACACGTCTGTCTAAACAGCTAGATCTTTTTCTAAGACTCCTTTTGTATAAAAGATACAGAAACCATGACATAACCAAGCTGATATTCCAAATATGTGTCTATTGGTTGAGCCATGACACCAACCAATCAGAAAAGCTGTCAGCGGTGATGAGCTGCTGTGGATGAACCAGTAATCAGCTCTGGACATCACTGTATAGAACTGCTGCTACTTATTTAGCAAAACTAGATGTCCTTTCATTTTCGTTTAAAAAATATACCATTTCAAAGAATACAGTTTGGTGTATTTTTTGGACTTAACAAGCCATGAGGTTTATAACCTTTTTTGCCGTGATTATCACAATTCACTCTGCCTTAACAGTACCTAGAGTAATCAGTGTCACTTCCCTCTGTATTGTAAGGACAAGAAAACCACCTGCATCTCTAGAAAAGACCAGCTGAACTTCAGGAGATGTTTTCATATGCTGGGATGATCATCTAGAATCTATTATAAGAACAGATGGTCAATTTGATTTTGGTAATCACTGGGGCTGCAGTTGGTGGATGTTATCTTTCCCTGATTGTTAAATGCTACTGCACAGCCATGGAGAAAGGAATGACAACTCAGTATTCTTGCCTGGAGAATTTCATGGACAGAGGGGCCTGGAGAGCTATGGTCTGTGGGGTCGCAAAGAGTTGGACACAACTGAGCAACTCACGCACACGCACATAGACACTGCACAGTTATTGTGATATCAGAGGCTGGGATAACTCACAACAAAGAGAGCAGGAAACACAAGCCCTCCCCCAGCGACAGACAACGTATTCTGGACAAGCTCCTGATCAGTAAATTCATAGCAAAATTAAAAAGCTGCATATCCTAGATCAGTGCCCTGTGGCATAACACTACTTACCTTTAGCCAGAAGTGGGGACCGAAAAAGAGAAATGCAAGCCCTGATAGCCAAGAGATAACATGATATCATCAGCTGACCTTGGTATCACTAGGCAGTGACCTGGTACTCATAGCAAGACCACCGGACAGTGTAACAAGACCACTACAAGAAAGGAAAATGACAAGCCACTGTCCTTCGTGATCACATACATTAAGTGCTCAAACAAATGTTATCAAATCGAATCCAGGAAGTCACAAAAAAATGTCATATATCCTAACCAAGTCAGGCTTATTCCACAGTTATAATACTGGCCCATCTGTTAAAATCCATCAGTAAAATTCACCACATTAAGAAGAAAAATATCTGATAATTTTTTTTTAATGGAGAAAAATAATTTGTTAAAGTTCAGCCCCTGTTCATGACTTAAAAACAAGCAAAATGCTTAGAAAACTAAGAAAAGAACTTCCTTAATTTGATCAATGAATATTCACAAAATTTATAGAAAGTGTCATATTTAATGGTGAAAAATTGAGAGCATCTGATCAGAGATCAGAAGTGAGGTAAGGATGTTTTCATGACAGTTTTTGTGCAATGTTATATTGGAGATATTAGCCAGTGAAAAGGGCAAAAAAAAAGGAACTAAATTATATGAAGATTGAAAAGGAAAAATTACGTCCTTATTTACAGTAACGTGATTGGGTATGTGAAATGTGCACAAAAATCTATAAACTCCTACAGCTAAGAAGTGAATTCATCAGTGTTGCTAGATACGTGGCTAATACATGAAGAAAATCAGTCAATTCCATTTCTATATAAAAGCAACAATTATCATAGAAAATGATGAATGTTACAAAGATACCATTTACAATAGCATCGCTGAACATAAATAAAACAAAAATGAAAGTCCTCTATACAGAAAACAGCGAAACCGAGTGAGCCAAACTGAAGAAGGTCTGTAGGAAAAGGGGGCTGTACTATGATCATAGTTTGGGAGACTAATTAGTAAACTGGAAGATATATTAGAAAGATGTTAGCTGTACTCCTATTGATCTTTCTAGTTTTAATGAAATGACAATAAAAATGATATTTTAAAATTTAAGTTGACAAGTTATTTATCAATTTATATAGGAAGTTAAAGGTCCAAAGATAGTCAACACAAACTTGAACAAAGATAAGCTGAGTTTGGAGGATTTATACAATCAGATATCAAGACTGGGTAAAAAGCTATGGTAATTAGTTTTGCAAGTGGCCCAAAGATGGACAGTAACCCAAACTGTATAGAATATAAAGTCCAGAGACACATCGGGTATATGCAGTAAAAGTCAACATTAAAAAAATGAAGATCATGGCATCTGGCCCCATCATTTCATGGCAAACAGATGGGGAAACAATGGAAACAGTGACAGACTTTATTTTGGGGGCTCCAAAATCACTGCAGATGGTGACTGCAGCCATGAAATTAAAAGACGCTTGCTCCTTGGAAGAAAAGCTATGACCAACCTAAACAGCTTATTAAAAAGCAGACATTACTTTGCTGACAAAGGTCCATCTAGTCAAAGCTATGGTTTTTCCAGCAGTCATGTATGGATGTGAGAGTTGGACTATAAAGAAAGCTGAGCACCGAAGGATTGATGCCTTTGAACTGTAGTGTTGGAGAAGACTCTTGAAAGTCCCTTGGACTGCAAGGAGATCCAACCAGTCCATTCTAAAGAAAATCAGTCCTGAATATTCATTGGAAGGACTGATACTGAAACTGAAACTCCAATACTTTGGCCACCTGATGCAAAGAACAGACTCATTTGAAAAGCCCCTGATGCTGGGAAAGATTGAAGACAGGAGGAGAAGGGGACAGTAGAAGATGAGATGGTTAGATGACATCACTGACTCAATGGACATGAGTTTGAGCAAGCTCCAGGAGTTGGTGATGGACAAGGAAGCGTGGTGTGCTGCAGTTTATGGGTCGCAAAGAGTCAGACACAACTGAGCAACTGAACTGAATTTATGAAATGAAAAAAATGGAAAATATGTCTGTAATAACAATAATCAATGATGAATCTTGTACTCTACCTCACACATCATGTAAAATTAATCCCAGATGGATTTTATTTTATTGGTGTCTCTTAAATGTTATGTATTTATTGCTTGCTGGCTGCACTGGGTCTGGGTCGATGTGCACAGGTGTTCCCTAACTGTGAGGGGTTGCTCTCTGTTAGGATACTTGGGCTCCTCCCTGTGGTGCCGCCTTTCATGGTGGAGCACAGCCTGTGGGCCAAAGGGCTCAGTAGCTGTGGTGCATGAACTTAGACGCTACACAGCACGTGAAATCCTCCTGAGTCAAGGGTCGAGCCCATACTCCCTGCTTTGTCAGGTGGATTCTTACCCGGCACATCACCAGGAAAGTCCCCCAGATGGATTTTAGACCGAACTTTTAAAAAAGTAAACAAAGCTCTAGAATTTAACATAGGAGAATATCTTTATAACTTTGGCAAAGGCAAACTTTTTTACACAGAACACAAAAACTGGATACTCTAAGGAATAAAAGTAATATATCTCACTACATTAAACTATTAGCTTTAATAATCTATTAAATTATTCGATTTAATAAATTAAAATTGATAAATTATTTCATCACAATTAAGTCTGTACAGTTAAATACTATACGGAAATAAGAATAAATGCCTTCTGCCTGCATGCAACAGCGTGGAAAAATCTCACAAACATAGTTTAAGGAAAGAAGCCCATAAAAGTGTACACACTAAATTATTCCACTTACGTAAACCTCAAGATATTTGCGGAATCGGAAGTCAATGCAATGGTAACTTTTGGGTGCCTAGTGCCTGCGTTGAGTACAAGGGTATCTTCAGAGTGCTGACACTATTCTATTTTCTGATTTAGTGTTCACCTTATCAGTTCAGTCGCTCAGTCGTGTCCGACTCTTTTCGACCCAGTGGACTGCAGCATGCCAGGCTTCCCTGTCCATCACCAACTCCCCGAGCTTGTTCAAACTCATGTCCGTCAAGTCTGTGATGCCATCCAACCATCTCATCCTCTGTCATTCACCTTATATGGATTGCCATTCCCTTCTCCAGGGAATCTTCCTGACCCAAGGATCGAACCCAGGTCTCCTGTACTACAGGCTGATTCTTTACCATTTGAGCAACCAGGGAAGCCCTCATGAAAATACTTCACAATTACACTTAAAATTTTTGCGCGTTCTATGTTTTTTATTTTTGTTGAAATTTTAATAAAAACAAAGGACAAACATGGTCTTGATTCCATTTGCTCTGCCGGTTAGATCTTCATTCCTTAGGACTAACACATAGAGGAATCCCTAAAAAGTGTTATTATCTCAATGTCTCCTTTCTTATCTCTCTTAAACCAGTTCCCAATGCTGAACTCCCCCACCGGTTTCAAGTCTCAATGCCACCTCGGTGTCATCCCCTTGACCACCTTATTTAACGATCCTGGCCTTTTCCCATTGCACCCCGATCTCATTTGCTTTTTAATTCTTTTACAGATCGCTCTGACACACTAGGTAGTTTATTTGTTTTATTTGTTGCTTATTTTCTCCCTCTTTTTTTATTCCCTGATGAATCTTGAGCAATATCTGACATTATATTATCAATAATATCTGTTGACTAAAGTAATTTTGAGATTGGAGAAACAGAAGAAAGGACAAGTTTTAGAGAAAATTGAACATTCTGTTTTCAAACTTGAAGGACTGACATGCATTTTGGATAAGCAACGAAGACAGATAACACTGAAGTAGCTGAATAAATGAGTCCGGAATTAAAAAATGAATGTAAATGTATAAAAGTAAATATAAAGTATTAAAGGTGTGGGAAAATGTAAAATTGGATGAAGGAATGAAGGGAATGAGTACAGAGAGGGAATACTGAGATGACGGAAATAGGAAGATGACGCACCAAAAACTGACTTAAAAAACAAACAATGAATTGGGAGAAAAGCTGGATTTACGTAGCTTTGAAGTCTTAGATTTCTCTGTAAATTTCGTGAAGCCATAAAAATAGGGTTCAATTACAAGTCCAATTAATGAATTAAAATGAAGAGTAGGCAACCATTTAAAGCTTATGTATGTGTGTTTTCATGATGATAGATTGTGAAATTAAAATTTTATTCAAAATAAAATAGGAAGCTGTTTAGCACTGTTGAGTCCGTTTAAAATCTGTAAAGAAAAGTAATTTGTATCTTATTCCTGAAAACAAAGTGGCCAGAGGTCACAGCTTATCTTTACTAGCAAATAAATGTCCCCTCTGTGCACATGATTTGTACACATGGTGTCAAGCAGTCACAGATGCCTGGGGAGGAGCCTGGCTTTGGTAACAAGCAGGCATTCAGGACCCAAGTGTCCAAAGATGACCCTGCAATTATCTAGTACCTCATCTCCACCTGTCCCATCACTGCTTCTCTCTTGGTTTTTAGGCTCAGCCACCCCACACTTGAGTTGGAGTCACTGCTTCCCTCTCTATAACCTTAAAAAGACCCCAAACAAATGACATTTACTTAAAAATTTAGTTAAACCAAGTAACTGGGCTTCCCAGGTGACTCAGTTGGTAAAGCATCTGCCTGCCAATGCAAGAGACATGGATCTGATCCCTGGGTCAGGAAGATCCCCCGGAGGAGGAAATGGCAAGCCACTGCGGTATTCTTGCCTGGAGAATCCCATGGACGGAGGAGCCTGGAGGGCTACAGCCCATGGAGTCTCAAAGAGTTGGACACAACTGAGTGTCCAAACACACACAAACCAAATAACTACTATCTTGCTTGGAGACTCAATGGTAAAGACTCCACCTGCCAGTGCAGGAGATGTGAGTTCGATCCTTGGATTGGGAGGATTCCCTGGAGAAGAAAATGGCAACCCACTCCAGTATTCTTACCTGAAAAATCCCATGGACAGAGGAGCCAGGCGAACTACAGTCCATGGAGTCGCAAAGCGCCGGACACGACTCAACGACTAAACACCACCACTCAGGGGTCATCCATGTTGTAGCAGTTGTTACAATTTCTCTTTTTTAAGGCTGGATGACACTCCATCGGGCTTCCCTGGTGGCTGAGACGGTAAAGCGTCTGCCTACAATGCGGGAGACCTGGGTTTGATTCCTGGGTCGGGAAGATCCCCTGGAGAAGGAAGTGGCAATCCACTCCAGCACTCTTGCCTGGAAAATCCCATGGACAGAGGAGCCTGATAGGCTACAGTCCATGGGGTCACAAAGAGTCAGACAGACCCCATTCTGCTTATCCAGTCGTCTGCTGGTGGACATTTGGGTTACTTTCTGGGTTTCAACTACTATGAATAATGTTGCTACAGAATATTGATGCACAAATACCCGTTTGAGATCTTGCTTCTAGTTCTTCTGAGTGTGTCCCCAGAAGAGGAATTACTGGATCATACAGTGACCCTATTCTTAGTTTTTTGAGGCAGTTACTGTGTTTTCCACGTTGCATTTCCACTGGCAGTGTACAGGCTGGGATTGTTCCCTGATCATCTCTTCCCGCAATCCTCTCTGGCCTTTTCGGAGCAGAGTCGTTCCCTGTCTGCTCTCTTCACCCTCCCCTGCCAGGGATCCTCAAGCTTTGCTCTGGCTCTTGGTTTAGCTGAAGGAAAAAAAAGAAAGAGACCCCCACCTCCACACCTCTGAGCCTTCCCTGGGCTTCTAGGCTTCCAGAAGATTCCACATTCCCTCTATAGGAACGCCTGGAGAGCCTCTACTCTGGAGGGCCACCCCTGCCTCATCCCACCTCCCTCCCAGTCTCTGCCTTGCCCCACGGGTCAAGCCCACATTCACCACTGTCTTCCTCCGGGAGGAGAGCATCTTCATCTGTTCGGAGCCCAGCTTCAGATGGTCCAAGCGACCGCCTGGCATCTCAGTCTTCATCTTGTGCTACTTGGCAGCGTCATCCCTCTTTCCCAGCCAGAGGAAGGAGCCAGCCCTCCCAGTTCCCAGCCTTTGAACAATTCTTGGCTTCTCCCAGCACATCACTTTTCCAGGCTGAAGAAAACCCCCTGTTCTCTGTTTTTCTGCAGAATGAAGATTATTGTTAAGTCATATGCCAAGGGAATAGTCTCCTTTCTGTGGAGCACCTGAGACTCACTCCAATATGCAAGGAAATAATTCTGTAAACTTTGACAGCAGCAAAATGACTTAAATGTGCGTTGAGCCCAGCATTAAGATAATTCCCACCAAAGGCAGGGCTAGAGTGGGGAGAGATTTTCCACAATTTATCTCTATGTACTTCTTTACAGTTAACAATGTAGTTTAGCATCGTGATGAGTACAATAATAAAAATATGCTTTTGAAATTGAAACTAGGATTTTAAAATGTATTTATCTACACTTTAAATCTTTCCCAAAATAGCTTGGGGTAGAATATCATAAATATTCCCAATTATCTTAATAGTTGGAAGCACATAACATTTACTAAGAACTGGGAATTTAAAGTGAGCTAAATATCTGAGTGAAATTGACTCAGAGAAGGGGCTCCAAGTATTCAAATATTGATTTTCACTGCAAGGCAATACTGTTCCTTGACTTACAAAATTAATTAAGCTCTGTGTTAATTAATCACTACGCCTCTATAATGAGAGGCTGCCAATCACCCTGTCAGATTGTTTACAGTTGAAATCCTAGCCGAAAATTCATCTGGTTAATCATCTAAGTTAAATTTAACCTGTGTCTCAGGACCTCACACCTAATTCTAGATCATATCTGTGATCCTAGCTTGCAAATCTCCTGTGTGCCTTTCTGCTTCTGTATGAAGGTAACCAAGTTCCAAATCTCACAGAACCTCAGACAAAATTTATCTGAACCTTCCAAGGCTATGACGATAGAACTGATACACAGAAAATCTGTTCATTTGTCTTTTCTGTCTCATAGAGCAGAAGTTTGATACATAACTTCACCTGACTTTTAACCATGAATGACTAAATTCTCTGACAACTTTGCAACTTAAAGAGTCTGAAATATGAAATCAATATGTCCTAATCTGTGAAAAAAAATACAAACAGTAATTTCAATTACAACACCACGTATGTTCTACCCAGGAACATAAGACTTTTGACTATCACCTTTTGCTGACCTTTATTCACTTTCTCTTGCGTGTTGTGCGTTAGTCTTTCAGTCGTGTCTGACTCTTTGTGACCCCATGTCCTGTATATTCCACCAGGCTCCTCTGTCCATGGAATTCTCCAGGCAGGAACAGGGAGTAGGCTGCCATTCCCTTCTCCAGGGGCTCTTCCTGACCCACAGGTGGAACCTGAGTCCCCTGCATTGCAGGCAGTCTTTACAGTCCGAGCCAACACGGAGCCAACTTCCTTGAGGGGGTTTCATAGGTGGCTCAATGGTAAAGAATCCGCTTGCCAATCAGGAGACACAGGTTCCATCCCTGGGTCAGGAAGATCCCCTGGAGAAGGAAATGGCAACCCACTCTAGTACTCTTGCCTGGGAAATCCCAAGGACAGAAGAGCCTGGTAGGCTACAGTCCATGAGGTCGCAAAAGAGTCAGACAGGACTGAGCAACTGAACAACAACAGCAGCAGTTTCCTTGAACAGGAAAGCTTTAGGGCGCTTTCCCTGCTATCACAGGTCACTGTTACTCTCTCTGGCACTTACGATTTTTAAAACCAGATTAAACAAGGTCTTCCTGGACTACCACTCTTGTTAAGCCTCCTGGGTGATGAAAAAAACCTGTCCAAAGCAAAGATACAATGGACTCACGCCATGTTTCAGCCACTTAACATGACCCTGGATGGACAGCAAGGTCCCTTTAAGCCCCACTAGCTATTTTTGACATTGGAATTTTCTTTCATACAGTTTCCCCTCAAGCAAAGGCACAGGAGTGAGGAGGGGAAGGACAGGGGTAAGAATTTGGAAAAAGGAAAAATCACAGGGTACAATTGGCCTGGGAACCAGCCCAAGTCTGTGGTCAGAGAAGAATGCAGTGATCAAGGTCAGCCACATCCTGAAGTTCAGGGTCAGGCAGTAAATTTCAAGTTACACTTTTCGTTAAGGCAGGCATGAGCCACATATGTGACCATTGAACATTTGGGATGTGGCTGGTCTTAATTTCGGTACAAGTTAAGCGTAAAATATACACCAGATTTCGAAGACTTAGTATGACAAAAAATGCCAGTGATTTCACTAATTGTTGATAATGACTACAGATTAAGATGATGGATATACTAGGTTCAATAAAATCTGTTATTAAAATTAATTACATTTGTCTCTTTAATTATTTCATGTAGCTACTAGCATTTTAAAAATTATATCTGTGGCTCATATGGTGTTTCTGTGGGTCGGCTCTGGTTGAGAGCCATCTTCCCGGGGATAAGCTAAGCTTCTCATAGCCCTGGTGCAAGGGAGCCTGTCTGCATTGAAACTCATTGTGTCCAGTAGGGAATTGATTTTATTACCCACACACTTGATCTTTATATAATCCTGTATAAACGTATTTTCGTGTTCAGCATTGCTGATGAAGGGTAAGTGTGGTATCTACCCAGAGGTTTTTTTGCAATCACTGATTTGTATACATTTAAAGCATCCATTGAGATAAATCTCATGCTAGACCAACGATTCCTTTTTTTTTTTTTAATGTGGTTTAAAACAAACAAACAAACAAACAAAAAACACATTATTTATTTGGCTGCTCCAGGTTTTAGTGGCAGTGTGCAGCATCCATGTCTCTGATCAGGGATTGAACCTGGGTCCCCAGCACTGGGCATGCAGAGTCTTAGACACTGGACCACCAGGGAAGTCCTAGACCAGTGGCTCTTAAATATGATTTCCAGAGCAAGAGTTTTCCCCCAGAAACTTGTGAGAAATACAATTTCTTCTTCCTCATCCCAAATCCAGTGAATCAGAAACTCTGAGGATTAAAGCTTAGGACTCTTGATAAATCTTTCCAAGGCGTTCTATTGCAGTCTAATATTTAAGCCAGCTCATTGGAAAAGACCCCGATGCTGAGAAAGATTTAAGGCAAAAGGAAAAGGGAGTGGCAGAGGATGAGATGGTCAGAAGGCATCATTGACTCAATGGCTATGAGTCTGAACAAACTCCAGGGGAAAGTGAAAGATGGGGAAGGCTGGTGTGTTACAGTCCATGGGGTCGTAGAGAGTTGGACACAACAGAGCAACTGAACAATGATTTGAAAATCATTTGGCACTCTGGAATAAACATTAGACTAGGGCTGCCAGACAAAACTCGCTGCTGCTACTGCTGCTAAATCTCTTCAGTTGTGTCTGACTCTGTGTGACCCCAGAGACGGCAGCCCACTAGGCTCCCCCGTCCTTGGAACTCTCCAGGCAAGAACACTGGAATGGGTTGCCATTTCCTTCTCCAATGCATGAAAGTGAAGAGTGAAAGTGAAGTCGCTCAGTCGTGTCAGACTCCCAGCGACCCCGTGGACTGCAGATAAAACAGATGTTCCATTACTTTTGAATTTCAAGCCAACTGAAAAGAATTTTTTAGTGTAAGTATGTCCTATGCTATATTAGAGACAGACTTATACTGAAAAATAGAAAAGTTTTACTGGCTTTACTGTTGTTCTAAAATTCAAATCTAACAATTTTTCTGTATTTTATTTGCTAAATCTGGCAATTCTACTTTAAAACAGTGGGAATCAACTGAGACTATAAATTAATTTAACTCATCTAGTATGGTCCCCAGGCATGGATAGATTTTTCTTTTTTTTAATCCCAAATTATTCTAATGCTCAGCTGCACGCTCCTACATTAAAGTAATGCTTTCAAACTTTAATATGCATTCAAGTCATCTGAAGGTCTTGGTAAAACAGATTCTGGTGCAGTATTTTGGGGGTGGGGCCTGAGATTTGACTTTCCTGACAGACTTCCAAGTGAAGTCACTGCTCCTGATCTGGGGACCACCTTCTGAGAAGCAGAGCAGGAGTGCCGAGACCAGTGATTTGACATCTGGTCAAGGCCACCCAGGAGGCTACCTGGAAGACAACCACGTGTCAGGGAAGAGGTTCCAAGTATCCAGACTGCGAGAGTCTCAAAAGGAAGAAGCCACATCTATCCCAGGGGGAAAGGCTTTATGGAAGAAGTGGCATTTTTTAAATGCTGTAGTACATTAAAAAACAAAAACAACAACAACAAAAAAAACATGGCTGCAGTATTTTGCAAGAGATAAAAACTGGTCCTGCAGATGCTGCCACGAAAATAAATGAAAACTTGTAAAACACATGTTCTCCACTTTCCCACCAGAGAGCAGGCAGAGGCTGGAGCAGCAGTAAGGGCGATGTTACTGTTGTTCAGTCATTAAGTCACGTGGATTCTTTCGCGACCCCATGGACTGTAGCCCACCAGGCTCTTCTGTTGAAATATAAAAAAGTAATACTTAGAAAAAATTTGTAAATGTGTCTAATGAACTATGGCTCTGACTAAGGAGATGGGAATAGTTATCTATTGCTATGTAAAAACTATGTTAGCATTTAGTAGTTTTAAATAGCCATCATTTACCAAGTCTTAGAATTGGGTTTCTGTGAGTTGCTCACTCAGGAGGCTTCAGCAGGAGGACTGATGGGGGTCAGCACTGCCTGCCCTTTCACCCTCAAGAAGGCTAGACCGGATTTCGTTATCTGGTGGCAGCAGCGCTCCAAGAGGACAAACCCTAGTGCGCAGGGCTTTCTCTATAAGCCTCAGCGTCCGTGCGTTTACTAGCATCTCATTGGCCAAAGTAAGTCACATGGCCAAATCCAGTGTTAACGTGTCCAAAAGGCGTGGACACCGGGGCTGTGTTCACTGTCAATCTTTATTGTTACAGTTTACCTCAGATGGCTAATGTCAGGCAATTTATTGATTAGAGAGCAGAGAATAAATAGGAAAAATAGTAGGAAATAAAACTTGAGAAATAGATCATTATTTGAAATTCATGCAATATGAATGAATGCAATTTGCCAGATCAGAGGGAATCAGTGATTGTTTGGACAGAAAAGCCCCACAGGCACAGGCCAGGATAGTCTTTTTTTCTTTTTTCTTTTTTTTTTTAACTCTGGTGGGTCTTTGTTGCTACACGCCGGCTTTCTCTAGTTGTGCTGCTGCTGCTGCTGCTAAGTCGCTTCAGTCGTGTCTGACTCTGTGCGGTCCCATAGACGGCAGCCCACCAGGCTCCCCCATCCCTGGGATTCTCCAGGCAAGAACACTGGAGTGGGTTGCCATTTCCTTCTCCAATGCATGAAAGTGAAAAGTGAAAGTGAAGTCGCTCAGTCGTGTCCGACTCTTTGCAACCCCATGGACTGCAGCCTACCAGGCTCCTTCGTCCATGGGATTTTCCAGGCAAGAGTACTGGAGTGGGTGCCACTGCCTTCTAAGCGGGGGCTACTCCTGGATGCAGTGGGCTGGCTTCTCATTGCGGTGGTTTCTCCTGGAGCACAGGCTCTAGGTGCTCAGGGTTCAGTGGTTGCAGCTCCTGGGCTCCAGAGCACAGGCTCAGTAGTGGTGGCACACAGGCTTAGTTGCTCCCAGGCATGTGGTATCATCCCGGACTAGGGATCAAACCAGTGGCCCCCTGCATTTCAAGGCGGATTCCTAACCGATGGACCACCAGGGAAGCCCCAGGATAGTCTTTTAATCCGAAGAATCAGTCGGTGCTCTCAGGCAGCCTGCAACAGAATTAACTGAATTAACACTTCCAATAGGAAGTGTTTCCAAGACACTGTTAAAATGAATCAGGACCCAGGATTCTCTCCACCCAAGATTCAAACTTCTAAGACAGAGAACCCTAAGGGTCTCCATGAGTCATTGTTCACTGTCTGGCTAAAGTTGGGAACAGCTTCATGGTCAACAGTCCCAACAAGAATGCAAGCAGTGGGGACTGATAATTTTGCAAGGAATTTCCAAAAGTAGGCAAACAACTGAGAAAGCCTTAAGAGGCACAGGAAAGATGCTCAACGCCACTTGTTAGAGAAAACGCAAATCAAAACTACAGTGAAGTATCACCTCACAGGGGTCAGAAGGCCATCAAAGACAACAACAAAATCTGCAAACAATGATCACTGGAGAGGGTGTGGAGAAAAGGGAACCTCCGTGGGAAAATCCCAGGGACAACGGAGCCTGGCGGGCTACAGTCCCTGGGATTGAAAGAGTCAGATCCAACTCAGCAACTAAACCTCGGCCGCTAAGGAGAAGAGTTTGGGAGTTCCTTAAAAAAAACTAAAAATAGAGCTACCAGGTGACCCAACCCCAGTCCCAGGATTGCTCAACAACTCAGATACCAAATAGCTCAAAGAAAGCCAACCCCACACTCCTTATTTCATAGCCTTCTTGTTACTCGGGCCACGTTCAATATATATTCCACGTTCTGGTTCTGCAACCCTATTTCCCTTCATGGCTTTCCCCCTCAATGCGACCCTTCAGCCCTCACATTTGGCACTGTTTTTTCCTGGCTCTTCCTCAACCACAGTTTGTGTTTGTTTTTTTTTTTTTTTTTTCCTGTAAACTATTCTGATTTGGTTTCCATTCAACTTTGCTCTAGACCCCCTCCATGTACCCCTATTCTAGTCTTCCTCTCCTGCCCCTACCTGCCCCCTCAATATCAAACCTACTCCTGCCCAGCCCCACAGACCTTCCAAGAAAGACTTGGGCAACGGAACAGAACTGTATTTTAGGGAGATGAATCTGACCACCATGTGTAGGGCAGGCTGGAGGGAGCAGGCTAGCTGGGAGCCTTCTACTAAATGTGAGAATCTGAACATGGAATGAACAGGGAATGGAAGGTTAATAAAAATGAAATGAAAGACACGGGCCTTTGGATTTATATTGCGCTGTCAGGGGAACCATTTGATATCAGTGAAATCTTGATTTGAGGTTTAAGGAGGAAGAAGCTTTCAAAAGTGGAAGCAGTGGGTATTGGACTACCATTAAAGAATTTTTGGTGAAAAAAATTAAAGTGGGATGCAAAAAGTGGGTTAAAGTAGAACAATCTGTAAGTACTTTAAGCATTTTACTTTAACTCGGAGAAGGCAATGGCACCCCACTCCAGTTACTCTTACCTGGAAAATCCCACAGATGGAGGAGCCTGGTAGGCTACAGTCCATGGGGTTGCTAGGAGTCAGACACGACTGAGCGACTTCACTTTCACTTTTCACTTTCATCCATTGGAGAAGGAAATGGCAACCCACTCCAGTGTTCTTGCCTGGAGAATCCCAGGGACGGGGGAGCCTGGTGGGCTGCTGTCTATGGGGTCACACAGAGTCGGACACGACTGAAGTGACTTAGCAGCAGAATAAAGGTAAGTATACCTTTATTCACCAGTATTTTGAGTCAGAGTCCAAGTCTTTGAGTAAGGGACTGAATTCTGTTAAATCATCACGGGGCATCTTGATTCTAAATTTTGTTCTTCTTTAGTCACTAAGTCGTGTCCCACTCTTTACAACCCTAAGGACTACAGCACGCCACGCTCCTCTCTCCTCTGCTATTACCCAGTGATTACTCAAACTCATGACCATTGAGTCGGTGATGCCATCCAACCATCTCACCCTCTGTCATCCCCTTCTCCTCCTGCCTTCAATCTTTCCCCGCATCAGGGTCTTTTCCAATGAGTCAGCTCTTCCCATCATGTGCTCTAAGTACTGGAGCTTCAGCTTCAGCACTAGTCCTTTCAATGAATATTCAGGACTGATTTCCTTTAGGATGGACTGGTTGGATCTCCTTGCTGTCCAAGGGACTCTCAAGAGTCTTATCCAGAACCACAGTTCAAAAGCATCAATTCTTCTGCACTCAGCTTTCTTTATAGTACAACTCTCACATCCATACATGACTACTGGTAAACCCATAGCTTTGACTATACAGACTTTTGTTGGCAAAGTTATGTCTCTGCTTTTTAATATGCTGTCTAGGTTGGTCATAGCTTTTCTTCCAAGGAGCAAGAGTCTTTTAATTTCGTGGCGGCATTCACCATCCACAGTGATTTTGGAGACCAAGAAAATAAAGTCTGTCACTGTTTCTACTTTTTCCCCACCTTTTTGCCGTGAAGTGATGGAATCAGATGCCATGATTTTAGCCTTTTTTAAATGCTGAGTTTCAAGCCAGCTTTTTCACTCTCCTCTTGCCTCTCATCAAGAGGCTCTTAAGTTCCTCTTCACTTTCTGCCATTAGAGTGGTATTGTCTGCATATCTGAGGTCATTATTTCTCCTGGCAATCTTGTTCAAGCTTGTGATTCATCCAGCCCAGCATTTTCCATGATGTACTGCGCAGATAAGTTAAGCAGGCAGGGTGACAATACACAGGCTTGTCATACTCTTTCCTAATTTTGAACCAGTTTGTTGTTCCATGTCTAGTTCTAGCTGTTGCCTGTTGATTCCATACAGGTTTCTCAGGAGACAGGTAAGGTGGTCTGATACTCATATCTCTTTAAGAATTTTCCACAGTTGGTTGTGATCCACACAGTTAAGGGTTTTAGCATAGTCAGTGAAGCAAAGTAGATGTTTTCCTGGAACTCCTTTGCCTTCTCCATGATCCAACAAATGTTGGCAATTTGATCTCTGGTTCCTCTGCCTTTTCAAAGCCCAGCTTGTACAACTGGAAACTCCCGGTTCACATACTGCTGAAGCCTAGCTTGAGTGATTTGAGCATAACCCTGCTATTATGTGAAATGAGTATGGTTGTATGACAGTCTGAACATTCTTTGGCATTGCCCTTCTTTGGGATTGGAATGAACACTGACTTTTTCCAGCCCTGTGGCCCTGCTGAGTCTTCAGAATTTGATGACATGTAGAAAGCAGCACTTTTGCATCATCCTCTTTTAAGATTTTTAGCAGCTCAGCTGGAATTCCATCACCTCCACTGGCTTTGTTTGCAGTAATTCTTCCCAAGCCCCACGTGACTTCACACCCCGGGATGTCCAGCTCTAGGTCAGTGACCACAGCATCGTGGTTATCCAGGTAATTAAGACTGTTTTCATGTAGTTCTTCTGTGTGTTCTTGCCACCCCTTCCTGACTCTAAATACATACACTCAAAAGGTCATATCCTAGAATGTCCAAATTCAGTTCCTCTAAAAAAAAGCAGAGACGTAAACATACTTATGAAGCAATCTAAGGATAGGACCCTTCTAGATTTTTACTGCTTCTCCTAACCCATTAGTTTCCTTACATATCTTAAGAGCTCTTTACACTATTTTATCAGTTTGCATACTATTTAAATACATTTTAAAAATAAAATGTAGTGTAGAACTGGCATAAACAGGTTTGGGGAAAACGTAATTGTTACTTAGTAAGCATATAATTCACTGATATAAGTGGAAGTGTCTGGGGGTTCTAGAGACATACCTTACCAGCCGCCAGTATCCAGAATCAGGGGGTAATACTTGTAGATTTTATCAATGAGATGGACACTAGAAATTAAATCCAGTGAGTCAGCAGTCTGGGTATCAGATAGAGTTTTGCTTTTTTGTGTTGCAGATTCTGTGCTAGCTTGAAGGATGATAGCCAGTATCAACAAATTGGTAATGTGACGTCCTTACTGATTATTTGAAAGATCATAGTTATATTAAACAGCACGGGATTTTGTGAGGGGCTGTTCATTTTACCTGCGTGAGTCATCGATCTAGTGGACTTGCCGATGTCGTTCAGTCTCCGAGTGGTGTCCGAGTCTATGCCACCCCGTGGACTGCAGCATGCCAGGCCTACCTGTCCCTCACCATCTCCCGGAGTTTGCCCAAGTTCATGTCCGTTGAATCGGTGATGCCATCCACTAGTAGACTTATGTTCTTATTTTTTTTTAAGTGGGATGTAGTTGCTTAACCAAATTGCGTTAGTCTCTGCCGCCCGGCAAAGTGGAGCAGCTCTGCGCGCACACACCGCCTCCCTCTTGGACCTTGCTCCCGCTCGCCCCTCTCCACCCTCTAGGTCATCACCAGGGCGAGCCGAGCTCCCTGGGCTGTGACAGCGGCTTCCCCCCAGGATCTAGTTCACAAGCCGCAGCGTGTGCACTTTCATCCCGATCTTCCAGTTCGTCCTTCCTCCCCTCCCCCGCCGGTGTTTGCTCTCCACATCCGCATCCCTAGTCCTGCCTTGAAAAGGGTTCATCTGCACCTTTGCCCAGGTTCCACACGCGCGCGTTAATACACGAGTCTCCGTTTTCTCTTCCTGACTTCCTTCACTCTGTGTAACAGTCTCTCTCGATCCGTCCACATCTCTACAGGTCTGTACGCTGAGCAAACGTTCCTCTTTAATTTCAGATCTCCACTAGTCTGCCTTCCCACCCTTGCTACATGTATGACAAATGTTTACTTATGGCCTGTTTCCCTGTTAAAATCAGTGAGTAATTGTGAGGCAAAGGCTATGGCTGTTTGGACTCAACCTAAGTCAGGAAGTCAGTAAATATTTGTTGAAGGAACAGTGATATTCCTTGTTCCTGCTAAGGCTAAGCTTCCTTCTCTCAGCAATTAGGACGGATGCTTTCTTTACAAAGCAAATGGGTGAAACCCCGCCATGCGACACTGAGATGCATTACCATCTCAAGACCTGTATCAGAGAGTCAATATTTGTTTAATCAACAATGATACATTGGGTTGACCAAAAAATTCGTTCAGGTTTTTCCCGTAAGATGCTTTTTGAAAAACCCAAATGAACTTTTTGGCCAACCGTTTACTTTGTCCCAAGACTAAGTTTCCAGGGCTCAGCAACTATGGCTTTAGATAATTCTAAACCATTCAGGTTCTGACTGGGTGTTCTGTACAAAACAAGATAAAACCCTACCATACAGCATTTGCAAATATGTATATATATTACCACAGGATGACTTTCAGTTTAATTGGAAGTTTATGCTAGCTAATCCTTCCTCAATAATACACATTGTAATCAATAAACCTCCCGTTCCACTATCGCCCCTGTACCGTCAGTAATAAAGGCAAAAGTAATTTTGAAAGTCTGCTTAAAAATCTGAGTTTGAGAACAATTTTAAACAGGCCAAGAGGTTCATTTTCAAGCAGTAGTTGGATCATGAATGACTTTTAATGAAAAAGTAAAGACTTGGAGAAGGAAGTGGCAACCCACTCCAGTGTTCTTGCCTGGAGAATCCCAGGGACGGGGGAGCCTGGTGGGCTGCTGTCTATGGGGTCACACAGTCGGACACGACTGAAGCGACTTTGCAGAAGCAGCAGCAAAGACTTGGCATGTATGTTGATCAAGAGCGTATTACTCTTTTATTCTAGGCTCTGAGATTTCAGAACCAATGCCTACAGACAGCACTTGTTCTGGAACTTCATTCGTTAATGTCAACTACTCCTCATCTACTTACTGCTTTACAGTAAATATAAGTAAGCAATCAAATGTGTCATGGCACTTGCAAAGCACTCTCAACAATGTCCTCAAGTGTACATTATGTAAAGTACCAGTTTCATCATGCATTTTCCAATCATCCTTATAATTTCCATCCTTATAATGGTTTTGTTATAGAATTATGCTTTCCTTGTAAACCTAAGCCCTTCCTCTGGATATAAATTTTTAATGCCAATTGGAATCACTAGAAATGTTTTCTCTCTCATCCACAAACATTTTTGTTTAATCTTTGTTCTCATATTGATAGCTGCTTCCCAAAGCTTCCTGTCAGATTCATCTATTTCTCCTCCCTTGTGTCTTTTCCGTGCCTCTCCGCATAAACACACTATAAGTGAAAGCTGCTGAGCCCTGTAACACTCTTTGCAACCCCATGGACTACACAGTCCATGGAATTCTCCAGGCCAGAATAACTGGAGTGGGCATCCTGTCCCTTTTCCAAGGGATCTTCCTGACCCAGGAAGCGACCTGGGGTCTTTGACGTTGCAGGCGGATTCTTTACCAGCTGAGTTACCAGGGAAGCCCAAAGGGATTGCAAAAGAACACAACGCAGAAATTCACTTTGGAAAATTACTTTGATATTTCTGGGGGGCAAGTGCCACCCTTGTTTTACTACCACACAATCAAACTTGAGGGCTGTTTCTGACTTTTTTTGGTCTGTATCAGTATTTTCATCAAAGATCATAAAGTCCATGCAAAGAGGAAACTTTTTTTATCCTTTGCCACTCTAAGTTGTTGATATGATGGCAAATAAAAGGAAGGGCAGGCAATGAATTTCTTTGAATCATGCATACGAACATCTCCTAAATTCTTTATCCTTTGTCAGGAAACGAGCAAGTTAGAGAGAACGCGATGGCACCCCATACCAGTACTCTTGCCTGGAAAATCCCGTGGACAGAGAAGGCTGGTTAGGCTGCAGGCCATGAAGTCGCAAAGAGTCGGACACGACTGAGCAACTTCACTTTCCATTTTCATGCATTGGAGAAGGCAATGGCAACCCACTCCAGTGTTCTTGCCTGGAGAATTCCAGGGACGGGGGAGCCTGGTGGGCTGCCATCTATGGGGTCGCACAGAGTCGGACATGACTGAAGCACCTAGCAGCAGCAGCACCAAGTTAAGAGAGAGCATTCAAAATTTAAATAAATAAGAGCCCAAGACTAGGAAATAGAGAATCCTAGAGTGTAATAGTTAACACTGTTTTGCTCTTATTGAAACAAAGATAACTAATTCAAAAGTGAATTAAAAAATATTATTTTTAAACAAGAAGCCTTTAATTTGAGATTTTTTTTCTTTTAATGATGACTGTAGCCAGTTCATTCTTTTTTGAAATAACAAGATTCTTAATTATCAGTTGAGGAGAACGTACAAATCTCAGGATTCCTGCCTCAAATTTAGACAGTGAGGACAGTAAATATGACAGCATGTCGCCACCTAGTGGTCATTTCAGAAAGTGCCTAGACATCCAGGTTTCTGTTGTCATGATTATACTTAGGATCGCAAAACCCAGGACTCAGGGGAACTTTTCACGCTGCCCTAAACAGTGCTCTTGTTTCACGGGATGGTCATAGGTGCTAGAATCATCCACATTTGCATTGTAAAGTCAAGTGTCAACTCTAGAAGACAGAAATGAGAAACGCCTAATATTTATTGAGCATCTACTTTGTCCCAAGTTTACCTAGATTTTTTATACGATTATGAGATCATCTGACATACTTATCTCCATATTTTACAAATTAAGAAACCAAAGCGTAGGACAGTTAAGTAACTCACCCAAGTCACTTGGTCCCAAGCTGTGCAGCTGAGGTTTGAACGTAGAGCCCAGGTTTGTAACTGAACAGGGATCACTTGTTCTCCCAGTTTTATCTTGTGAAAAAGATAGGGAATGGCCTTCAGTAAAATACGGCACTGGGGTGAGGTGATTTCATGCTTTTTATTGAATGTGTGTGACTCTTTTGAACTGTGGTGCTGGAGAAGACTCTAGAGAGTCCCTGGGACTTCAAGATCAAACCAGTCCATCCTAAAGGAAATCAACCCTGAACATTCATTGGAAGGGCTGATGCTGAAGCTGAAGCTCCAATACTTTGACCACCTGATGTGAAGAGCCAACCCACTGGAAAAGACCCTGATGCTGGGAAAGATGGAAGGCAGGAGGAGAAGGGGATGACTGTGGGATAAGACGGTTGGACGGCATCACCGACTCAATGGACATTAGTTTGAGTTAAAGCTGGGAGATAGTGGAGGACAGGGAAGCCTGGTGTGCTGCAGTCTGTGAGGTTGCAAAGAGTCAGACGCAACTGAGTGACTGAAAAACAATAACAATGTGATACTTGGAGTAGCTCTAGGCTTTCAAGAAAGAAACCCAGAAGACCTCAAGCAGTGGGTTCCTTGGGCTGGAGCAGAGAAGGTGGCCCCACTGGAGTCAAATTGCGGTAGCCTCACCCTCCTCACTGCTTTGTGGCAGAGCACCTCCCGAATTCAAACTTTTGCTGTCCAGTCGCTGAGCAGTCACTTTTTAGCGGCCAAGACATTATCTGGGAAGCTAACCCAGAGTCTGTGAATATTTGATCAAGTTCTCCCAGTTTTGCCTGTTTTTGTAAGCTCCACCAGCCCCTCTTGGTGCAGTAGAAGAAAGGGAACTTTGGCTCTAAGAACTAAGAAGTCGAGGGATTGTCGCCTACTGGGGCTGGAATCTGCATGTGGAATGAAGGAGAGACAGTGATGCCCTCCCACACACAGCAACGCGTGTGAGCCTTTTCTTTCCAGCACTTGGCTCTGTTAGAAAGAATATTTCCATCGCCTGTTCCTTTGCCTCACAGGATCCTAAGTGCAAAAAAAAAAAGAATTAGCATCTCCGTACCCTCTGGTATCCAGCCAGACTGGGTGCTAGCTCTCTGGTATCCACAATGCCAGACTTGTGGTACTTATTTAATACATTTTTTTGGTNCACCTAGCAGCAGCAGCACCAAGTTAAGAGAGAGCATTCAAAATTTAAATAAATAAGAGCCCAAGACTAGGAAATAGAGAATCCTAGAGTGTAATAGTTAACACTGTTTTGCTCTTATTGAAACAAAGATAACTAATTCAAAAGTGAATTAAAAAATATTATTTTTAAACAAGAAGCCTTTAATTTGAGATTTTTTTTCTTTTAATGATGACTGTAGCCAGTTCATTCTTTTTTGAAATAACAAGATTCTTAATTATCAGTTGAGGAGAACGTACAAATCTCAGGATTCCTGCCTCAAATTTAGACAGTGAGGACAGTAAATATGACAGCATGTCGCCACCTAGTGGTCATTTCAGAAAGTGCCTAGACATCCAGGTTTCTGTTGTCATGATTATACTTAGGATCGCAAAACCCAGGACTCAGGGGAACTTTTCACGCTGCCCTAAACAGTGCTCTTGTTTCACGGGATGGTCATAGGTGCTAGAATCATCCACATTTGCATTGTAAAGTCAAGTGTCAACTCTAGAAGACAGAAATGAGAAACGCCTAATATTTATTGAGCATCTACTTTGTCCCAAGTTTACCTAGATTTTTTATACGATTATGAGATCATCTGACATACTTATCTCCATATTTTACAAATTAAGAAACCAAAGCGTAGGACAGTTAAGTAACTCACCCAAGTCACTTGGTCCCAAGCTGTGCAGCTGAGGTTTGAACGTAGAGCCCAGGTTTGTAACTGAACAGGGATCACTTGTTCTCCCAGTTTTATCTTGTGAAAAAGATAGGGAATGGCCTTCAGTAAAATACGGCACTGGGGTGAGGTGATTTCATGCTTTTTATTGAATGTGTGTGACTCTTTTGAACTGTGGTGCTGGAGAAGACTCTAGAGAGTCCCTGGGACTTCAAGATCAAACCAGTCCATCCTAAAGGAAATCAACCCTGAACATTCATTGGAAGGGCTGATGCTGAAGCTGAAGCTCCAATACTTTGACCACCTGATGTGAAGAGCCAACCCACTGGAAAAGACCCTGATGCTGGGAAAGATGGAAGGCAGGAGGAGAAGGGGATGACTGTGGGATAAGACGGTTGGACGGCATCACCGACTCAATGGACATTAGTTTGAGTTAAAGCTGGGAGATAGTGGAGGACAGGGAAGCCTGGTGTGCTGCAGTCTGTGAGGTTGCAAAGAGTCAGACGCAACTGAGTGACTGAAAAACAATAACAATGTGATACTTGGAGTAGCTCTAGGCTTTCAAGAAAGAAACCCAGAAGACCTCAAGCAGTGGGTTCCTTGGGCTGGAGCAGAGAAGGTGGCCCCACTGGAGTCAAATTGCGGTAGCCTCACCCTCCTCACTGCTTTGTGGCAGAGCACCTCCCGAATTCAAACTTTTGCTGTCCAGTCGCTGAGCAGTCACTTTTTAGCGGCCAAGACATTATCTGGGAAGCTAACCCAGAGTCTGTGAATATTTGATCAAGTTAACCCAGTTTTGCCTGTTTTTGTAAGCTCCACCAGCCCCTCTTGGTGCAGTAGAAGAAAGGGAACTTTGGCTCTAAGAACTAAGAAGTCGAGGGATTGTCGCCTACTGGGGCTGGAATCTGCATGTGGAATGAAGGAGAGACAGTGATGCCCTCCCACACACAGCAACGCGTGTGAGCCTTTTCTTTCCAGCACTTGGCTCTGTTAGAAAGAATATTTCCATCGCCTGTTCCTTTGCCTCACAGGATCCTAAGTGCAAAAAAAAAAAGAATTAGCATCTCCGTACCCTCTGGTATCCAGCCAGACTGGGTGCTAGCTCTCTGGTATCCACAATGCCAGACTTGTGGTACTTATTTAATACATTTTTTTGGTATGAATAAATAAAAATTGCCCAGTTAGTTGCTCAGTTGTGTCTGACTTGACTCTTTGCGACCCCATGGACTGTAACCCACCAGGCTCCTCTGTCCATGGGATTATCCAGGCAAGAATACTGCAGTGGGTTGCTACTCCCTTCTCCTGACTCAAGGATCAAACCCACACTTCCTGCATTGCAGGCAGATTTTTTACCCTCTGAGACACCAGGGAAGCCCCATAAAATAAATTTAGGTATATCTGAAAGTCAGTAACTGAATTTATTAAATTGTATATAAATTTAGATATATCTAAAATTAAAACACTTGATAGGCAGTTTGGTGGTGTGCTGGTTTTCTCAACTCAGTTGTTAGTTTGCCCTGAAAAGGGGCAAAGGGGACCCTTTGAGAGATTGTTTTTTATATTGATTGGTAATTTATGTCAACCAAACAAAATTCATAATTTGGAAATAACGTAGCTGGGTCTATGTTGATGAATAATTAAATTGTGTATGCAAATATTTAGGTCAATAAAATGGCAATGTAATTTAAAAGCCAAACTAAAGCAAACAAATTAATAATCGCCACACTTCCAGAAAATCAGAAATTTAAAAATTTCTGGGCCTGCTTCTATGATTTTATTTTATTTTATTTATTTATTTTTTATTTTTCTACCGAGGCGCCCTTCAGGAACGCCCCAGGGTGGGCCTTTCGGCAAGCCGCCCCGCCCCGCAGACCTGCGCGCGGGGAGCGGATGGCCTGCATGTATGATTTTAAAAGAAACATTCCTACATCACAGCTTCTAGCAGGCTCCCCCAAGTATGTTCTCATAAACATCTTAGGGGACAAAGGACAGGGCAAGGGGAAACACGCCTGGGCCCCTGTGGCTTGGACTTGGAACCATCACACTGTGACTTCCGCCGTCGTCAGCTTACCAAAGCGAGTTACAAGTTCGGCCCAAACCCAAGGTGGGTGGGCGGGAACAGAGTTCACCTCTTAACTACAAGTGCACCTTCACATGGCAGAGAGCACAAGTTCAGGAAGGAATCAGAAATATTTGAAAGTGCTTGCTGCTCAGTCCTGTCTGACTCTTGCAACCCCATGGACTGCAGCACACCAGGCTTTCCTGCCTTTCACAATCTCCCAGAACTTTGCTCATCATGTCCATTGAGTCAGTGATGTCATCCAGCCATCTCATTCTCTGTTGTCCCCTTCTCCTCCTGCCCATCATCTTTCCCAGCATCACGGTCTTTTCCAAGGAGTTGGCTCTTCTCAACAGGTGACCAAAGTACTGGAGTTTCAGCTTCAACAGGAGAGGTTTAATAGCTGGTGTTAATGGCCCCAAGTTTGTTTTTTGTTCAGTCACAGAAAACTTGGGGCTATTAACACAATCCACTACACCTCTCCTGGCCCATGCTCTACACAGAAACTACACGTAAGCCATACTCTAACTCAAGTACCCTAAACCATCATGTCTCAAATTTCTATACTATTCCGGCAGGTTTAGGTTCAAGGGAGCCTCTAGCTTTAGCCGACTGCTGTGCCAGAATTAGCCAGGCTCTGAAATTTGACTCTACAGTAATTTAATGAAGCAAAGAACATTTCGATTACCTAAGGAAAATCAAATACAAGGGATAAATAGATGAAGAAATTGATATCCTTATAAAACATCACCCTATGCCCAGCTCCGTACTGAAGGGATATTGACACAGTCTTCACAAGACGGCAATTCCCTACGGACCTCAGCATAATGTACCCAAATTATATAGTGTGGAGGAAGGATTTTAAAAGACAGCAAACAGGATGGAAAAGAGCAGAACTGAATGCAAACAACATAAGCCAAATAACCAAAAACCCTGAGGCCCATATTCTCCAACCCATGGCCTCAAAAGGGTGGCGCGTGTATGTACATATATGCACTTCTTGTGGTGTGTACATACCAGACACGGCTTCCCAGGTGGCACTGGTGATAAAGAACCCGCCTGCCAATGCAGGAGACGTAAGAGACACAGGTTCAATCCCTGGGTCGGAAAGATCCCCTGGAGGAGGGCATGGCAACCCACTCCAGCATTCTTGCCTGAAGAATGCCATGCACAGAGGAGCCTGGTGGGCTGCAGCCCACGGGGTGGCCTAGAGTCAGACACGACTGAAGAGAAGAGCACACCCCTGAGCAACACCAGACAGGCATCTACAGCCCACACTCCCTTCTCTCCAGACTCCTGGGTTTTCCTTGAATGATTTCTTTTCCTTTGAAACATGCCTTTATCATACACTTTAAATTTATTTTAAATCCATGAGGAGAGTTTGGAAAGGGCTGTGATTTAACGAGTATAGGCTTTACTTTGGTGTTGAACCACAGAATCAGCGAATCTGGATACAGAAAAGTAGAGACTCGACCCGGCTCTCAAAGGCCTTACAGCAGAGTTGGACTAGCACGCATGAGTCCACAGTAAACAGGACAAGATAGACTGGATTTGAAGCTAAATCCAGGGGTGTAGACTGGGAGCTCTTGGGAGAAGTGCGACCATTAGGAAGACACACTTCCTGCCCAGAAAATTTGCCACTGCCCCAGTGGATTTTGGAATTACAGCGCTAACAAGTCATGCCTAGGACCCAGAGGATGCTACTACTTCACTATGAACCTTGACTTGCTTCTGCAACCTCAGAGATGACTGTGCGCCCAGGCCTTAGAACATCCAGAATTTGTACCACATAACTGGATACCTAATTGTATTTTTTTATTCTAGCAATCTTTGCTGTGTTTTCAGGATGGTTAGTCTTCCACTTTTACCAGATTGCAAACCCACTAAGGCCTGCGAACATATGTGTCTGCATAGAATTGAATGAGACCTTCGAGATCTTTCTGTATAATCTCTCCATTTCTACAGCTGGGAACATCAAAGACTAACAAGTTGTGACTCACCCAAAGCTCCTACAGACCCTTCAAGTTTAGAAGACTCCTTAAGATTCTTTTCTTTTCTCTCCCTTTCATTTATGAATCAAAGGGAAGAAGAATGAGTAACGCTATTACTAGGGACTTTGTTACAGAGTATATTGCTTGCTTAGGATTTCCTCACCTGGAGATTTAGAGTAGGAAAACACAGCCCGTAGCTTGGTTATAGATTTTTTCTTTAAGAACATGGGTTAAGACTTCCTTGGTGGTCCAGTGGTTAAGAATCACCTGACGATGCAGGGGACATGTCTTTGATCCCTGATCTGGGAATTTCCCACATGCTGTGAAGCAACTCCACAGCAAGAGAGACCAACACAGTGAGAAGACCTGCTTCTCAAGAAAGAGTACCACCACTCACTGCAATTAAGTAAAGGCCACGTGCAGAAACAAAGACGCAGCACAGCTGTAAATAAATAAATACAAATTTTTTTAAAAAGAATGTGGATTAACTATCAATCTGAGCTGGTCAGCAAGGCTTGAATGTAGCAGTAATGAGATTCTACACCCTGATCCTGATTAAATTCTTTCTCCCCGCACAGGGTAAGCATCTAGAACCTGTAAGTTTTCTATGAGGAAGTTAGTCGAGGACCTAAGCCCTGAGCATGGGTAGGAAGGGAGAGTTTAGAGTGGCCTGTATTGGCAGGACCAGAGAGACAAACAGGAGCATTGTAAGGAATTGGGTCTGGGTCTGGAAGTGAGAGGACTGTGCTGTCTCTTTAAAGATCTAGAGTGAGAGATACTGTCTTCCCATCTGGAGTCTTGAAGGTCCAAGACTAGCCATCGCCAGTCACGTCCATTCTGAGCTGGGGATCCCTGGAAGTCCATTGCCTTCAGCCCTGAGAGCATCAGTGGGGAAAGCCCAGGTAGATCCGGACATCTGTCTTTCTCTCCACTATTGCTAATAAGTAGCTTATTTGCATTTTTTATTCAAAAAATGATCAGTGTTGTTTGATCTCTTAGCCGAGTTAGACAGGATTAACATGTGCGTGCTCGGTCCCTAAGTCCTGTTTGACTCTTAGCGACCCTGTGGAGTGTAGCCCACCAGGCTCCTCTGTTCTTGGGATTCTCCAGGCAAGAAGACTGGAGTGGGCTGCCATGCCCTCCTCCAGGGGATCTTCCTGATCCAGGGGTCAAATCCAAGTCTCCTACATCTCCTGCATTGGCAGGCAGATTCTTTACCACTGAGTCACCATATAGTCCATCTCTAACCTCCGATCAGTTTAGAAACCATTCTTGTAATACTAATACCCTTTCCTCGCATGAAACTAAACTATCCATCCAGTTGGATTCTCTCCAAAGGATTCAATTAGTCTATAAAGCTGATGATTTTTATTTTGGGATGTTATAGCAACCTTATAACACCCCAAAGCCTTATAACCTTATAACACCTCAACCTTGTCTGAGTAAGCTCCAGGAGTTGGTGATGGACAGGAAAGCCTGGTGTGCCGCAAAGTCCATGGGGTCGAAAAGAGTGGGACATGACTGAGCAACTGAATTCAACTGATAACAACCTTAGGGAGGTACAACTAACATTCAGTAAGCAGCAGATATTTAAAACGTAAACTTGCTCTGTCTTGACATATGAATGAAAGTGAAAGTCGCTCAGTCGTGTCCTACTCTTTGTGACCCCATGGACTGTAGCCCACCAAGCTCCTCTATTCATAGAATTCTCCAGGCAAGAATACTGGAGTGGGTAGCTGGTCCCTTTTCCAGGGGATCTTCCCAACCCAGGGATGGAGCCCAGGTCTCCCACATTGCAGGCAGATTCTTCACAGTCTGAGCCACCAGGGAAGCCCTGAGTATGACTGCAATGGTGAAATACCGGGGTTTTGGTACACTTCTTGTAACCACTATTATTCTGGCCCGGAGGCCCCCAATCTGTCTCTGTCACTCTAGGCTGGTTTGCACCTTCTAGAATTTTATGTAAATAGAGTCATTCATTCTATACTCTCCTTGCCTTGCTTCTTTCACTCAGCAAAATCATTTTAAAAGCCCTTCATGTCCATCACACAGTTCATTCTTTTTTGTGACTGATTAGCACCCACTGCCTGGATATAATGCAGGTGAATGTTTATCCATTCAGACCTCTCCGTTGCTTGCAGTATTTGGCTATGATAAATAAAGCTGCTTTGCACATTCATATATACAAGGCTTTGTGTGGATATTTAATTTCTTTTAGGTAAATACCTAGGAGCCCAATGGTTGAATCATATGATGTGTGTGTGTTTAATTTTTTAAGAGATTGCCAAAGAGTGGCACTGTGTTATATTCCCACCAAGAAGTTTGTTCCAGCTCCTCCCTACCCCTGGCATGGTGAGACTTTTTCATTTTAGCCGCCTTATCTGATGTGTAGTCTTGTCTCGCTGTGGTTCCAGTTTGAGCTTCCTTCATGGCGAAGGCTGTTGAGCACATTTCCATGAGTTTATTTGCCATTGATATGTCTTCTTTGGTAAAAAACTGTGTTCAAATCTTTTTCCCATTTTTAAAATGAAGGTTTTTGTTTCCTATAATTAATTTTCAAGAGTTCTTTATATATTCTAGATTTAAAAATCCATTATCAAATACATGATGCACAAATATTTTGTCACAGTCTCTCATTAGATTTTCATTCTCTGAACCAGTGTCTTTCTAAAGCAGAAGTTTTGATGTGTGATGAAGTCCGTTTTATCAACTTGTTCCTTTATGGATTATGTTTTTGGACTCATACGTAAAAATTCCTAAAGTCACAGAGGTTTTCTCTTGTGATTTTTTTCGAGAAGGTGTGTACTCCTGGGTTGTGCACTTCAGTCTGTGATCCATTTAGAGTTAGACTTACATAAGCATCTCTTGTGATCACAGGGTTTTTCTGGTTTGGTGTGATAATTGATAGATTATGTTGATTGTGGGTTTTTTTTTTTTAATGAATGTTTTTATGAAGAAAATATGGCACCATTGTAGGAAAAGATTCTGAAGCCTCATTCAGACTCAGCAGGTCACAAGAGAGCAATTGATGCGTGATGTCTGAGCTGGGCACAGGCAGTGGAAGGGCCGCTTCTGAGCCGTGAAGTTGCCATTTGGTCCCTCCCTGGTGACACGCTCTCTAAGTGACGCTTTCACTTGCCTCCTCGCAGTCAGCTTGCTGGTCACTTCTGCTGACGACAGTCTTACATGCCGAGGCAACGGTGACGGGAGGGAAGCTTACGAGCCCCCGAAACTGTGCAAGTTACATGTCATTACATCTTAAAGTTATTCCCCAAAAGCTCACCCTCTTCTCAGTGAAAATAAAAAAGAACCTGATAGACAAAGACCAGGCAAATGAATATCTTGAAGACTAGAACTTCCTTTTTTTTTCTTTCCTGGATAAATTTATCCTTTTTTCCCTCCGCTTGGATCCCCCTGGGGTGTGACTTATCCAGAGAAATGTGTTTCCTTTTGAAGCTGTAGAGTGTTAACAAGATATTGGCACAGGGATTATTTTCGCCTCTGTCATGCAATCCACCCTAACCCCGCGTGCCAGTTCTTCCGTCCCCTGCAGAGAAACCACTGAATGGGGAGCGATGTGCTTCTGCTATGTGTTACTGGAATTCAGAATGAATCTCTTATAATCACAGTGGCTTGGTGCCATTAAAATATTGCTGAAAGTGTTTTAAACTGATGCATTATGGTTTAAATTATTATTTTGTGTGTTTTTCTTGGACCCTATCCTTTGAGGCTACCGCTGTTCTTCTGGGGAGATATGTGTGTGTGAGTGATCAGTCGCTTCCGTTGTGTCCAACTGTTTGTGACCCCGTGGACTGTAGCCCACCAGGCTCCTCTCTCCTTGAAATTTTCCAGACAAGAATACAGGAGTGGGTTGCCATTCCCTTCTCCAGGGGATCCTCCCCACCGAGGGATCAAACTCACAGTCTTCTTGTCTCCTGCATTGCAGGCAGATTTTTACCACTGAGCCAGGGTAAAGATGTGTAACATGCTTTAAATGGTTGATTAAAGGGGTTTTAGAGCTTAACCAACTTGGGAGTCGGAGACCATTTGAACATTGTCCTTATTCCATAATGCTAATACTTATACCTCCTATGTGTATTTAATGATATGTGAGAACATTTGAGAAGGCAAGGAAAAAGGAAACAGGTTTCTTATGCAGCAAAATGAAAATGGTACGGAAAAAAATCTCAGACTGCTACTGAACTCTTTGAGACAGCTAAAGTTGAAATTGATTCTGGCAAGGCCATTATGGGGGTAATTGTCCAAGAGAATGTTTTCTTGCACAGGAAATTAGAGACAGGGAAAACATTATTAAAAGTAAAAATTTGTAGATTTTTGAATCCGCCAGCATGTGTAGCAGTTATTGTATTCCCTTATGGGATTAACAACCGAATTAAATTTTACTTAGACTCCAATTTGGAGCTGAATTCCAAGCTTGAAGAGCCTTCGAGGATGAAGGGAAAAAAGGCAGAGGGATTCAAGATGCTTCTTGACACAGTGAAACAGCCCCCAGCACCCCCCCCGACCCAAATCACATGCTTCACAAAGTTACAAAAAGAGGTAAAGTGAAGGGGTTTATTGCTTATATTAAATGAAAGATCAAAATGTTTTGATTTGTGCTTTAGAAAAAGAATCTGGTCATGACTCTGTACCAAAATTCACCATATGTATGTGATTCTACAAGTTTCGATATGACAGGATATGAAAAATATCTGTCACTGAATCTTATGATTAAACTCGACAGCAAAACGGAGACTTGGTTGGCTGATTCAGGAATATGAGAGTGTTCTTGTGAGCAAGTGTGTTTGTTGTGTGTGCTTGTGTGTTTGTGTGTACCTGTCAAATGAGTGTGTGTATTTTGAAGGGGGAGGAAGTGGCAAGATTGAAAATGTTTATCTGAAAAAGAAGTTGTTGGATGTCTAAATTGCAGCAATTATTCATATAAACTTGTTTTAACGAGTAATCACTTTATTTTTTGTTTGACTTATGTATCCATAGTTCTTGGACTTTCGTTTAAGAATACACCTGTATTGAGACACAGACTCTACCGCTCTGCATTGATTTAAAGGAATAGTGATTATACTCTGTCATGTAGACAGACATTTTTGGACCAGACATGATATGCATTCATTAACAGCTCATTCATTTACCATTATGAGTTTGGCATAAGTGAATTTTCCAGATAACCAACATTAAACCCACAAAGTTTTTATTTTAATCATTTAAACGGAAAGGTCCCAATGTTCCTCACATCTTAAATAAATCATTCTGACGGGGAATCCAAGTGAGTACCAGATAATTGTGAGAAGGAAATCCTGCTACCTGGTGACAAGGAATTAGAAGGTCCAATTTAAATGATACTTTTGCATGCCATTTATTGATATGGTGAAGGGTAGTGAAAGTNGGTGAATGTTTATCCATTCAGACCTCTCCGTTGCTTGCAGTATTTGGCTATGATAAATAAAGCTGCTTTGCACATTCATATATACAAGGCTTTGTGTGGATATTTAATTTCTTTTAGGTAAATACCTAGGAGCCCAATGGTTGAATCATATGATGTGTGTGTGTTTAATTTTTTAAGAGATTGCCAAAGAGTGGCACTGTGTTATATTCCCACCAAGAAGTTTGTTCCAGCTCCTCCCTACCCCTGGCATGGTGAGACTTTTTCATTTTAGCCGCCTTATCTGATGTGTAGTCTTGTCTCGCTGTGGTTCCAGTTTGAGCTTCCTTCATGGCGAAGGCTGTTGAGCACATTTCCATGAGTTTATTTGCCATTGATATGTCTTCTTTGGTAAAAAACTGTGTTCAAATCTTTTTCCCATTTTTAAAATGAAGGTTTTTGTTTCCTATAATTAATTTTCAAGAGTTCTTTATATATTCTAGATTTAAAAATCCATTATCAAATACATGATGCACAAATATTTTGTCACAGTCTCTCATTAGATTTTCATTCTCTGAACCAGTGTCTTTCTAAAGCAGAAGTTTTGATGTGTGATGAAGTCCGTTTTATCAACTTGTTCCTTTATGGATTATGTTTTTGGACTCATACGTAAAAATTCCTAAAGTCACAGAGGTTTTCTCTTGTGATTTTTTTCGAGAAGGTGTGTACTCCTGGGTTGTGCACTTCAGTCTGTGATCCATTTAGAGTTAGACTTACATAAGCATCTCTTGTGATCACAGGGTTTTTCTGGTTTGGTGTGATAATTGATAGATTATGTTGATTGTGGGTTTTTTTTTTTTAATGAATGTTTTTATGAAGAAAATATGGCACCATTGTAGGAAAAGATTCTGAAGCCTCATTCAGACTCAGCAGGTCACAAGAGAGCAATTGATGCGTGATGTCTGAGCTGGGCACAGGCAGTGGAAGGGCCGCTTCTGAGCCGTGAAGTTGCCATTTGGTCCCTCCCTGGTGACACGCTCTCTAAGTGACGCTTTCACTTGCCTCCTCGCAGTCAGCTTGCTGGTCACTTCTGCTGACGACAGTCTTACATGCCGAGGCAACGGTGACGGGAGGGAAGCTTACGAGCCCCCGAAACTGTGCAAGTTACATGTCATTACATCTTAAAGTTATTCCCCAAAAGCTCACCCTCTTCTCAGTGAAAATAAAAAAGAACCTGATAGACAAAGACCAGGCAAATGAATATCTTGAAGACTAGAACTTCCTTTTTTTTTCTTTCCTGGATAAATTTATCCTTTTTTCCCTCCGCTTGGATCCCCCTGGGGTGTGACTTATCCAGAGAAATGTGTTTCCTTTTGAAGCTGTAGAGTGTTAACAAGATATTGGCACAGGGATTATTTTCGCCTCTGTCATGCAATCCACCCTAACCCCGCGTGCCAGTTCTTCCGTCCCCTGCAGAGAAACCACTGAATGGGGAGCGATGTGCTTCTGCTATGTGTTACTGGAATTCAGAATGAATCTCTTATAATCACAGTGGCTTGGTGCCATTAAAATATTGCTGAAAGTGTTTTAAACTGATGCATTATGGTTTAAATTATTATTTTGTGTGTTTTTCTTGGACCCTATCCTTTGAGGCTACCGCTGTTCTTCTGGGGAGATATGTGTGTGTGAGTGATCAGTCGCTTCCGTTGTGTCCAACTGTTTGTGACCCCGTGGACTGTAGCCCACCAGGCTCCTCTCTCCTTGAAATTTTCCAGACAAGAATACAGGAGTGGGTTGCCATTCCCTTCTCCAGGGGATCCTCCCCACCGAGGGATCAAACTCACAGTCTTCTTGTCTCCTGCATTGCAGGCAGATTTTTACCACTGAGCCAGGGTAAAGATGTGTAACATGCTTTAAATGGTTGATTAAAGGGGTTTTAGAGCTTAACCAACTTGGGAGTCGGAGACCATTTGAACATTGTCCTTATTCCATAATGCTAATACTTATACCTCCTATGTGTATTTAATGATATGTGAGAACATTTGAGAAGGCAAGGAAAAAGGAAACAGGTTTCTTATGCAGCAAAATGAAAATGGTACGGAAAAAAATCTCAGACTGCTACTGAACTCTTTGAGACAGCTAAAGTTGAAATTGATTCTGGCAAGGCCATTATGGGGGTAATTGTCCAAGAGAATGTTTTCTTGCACAGGAAATTAGAGACAGGGAAAACATTATTAAAAGTAAAAATTTGTAGATTTTTGAATCCGCCAGCATGTGTAGCAGTTATTGTATTCCCTTATGGGATTAACAACCGAATTAAATTTTACTTAGACTCCAATTTGGAGCTGAATTCCAAGCTTGAAGAGCCTTCGAGGATGAAGGGAAAAAAGGCAGAGGGATTCAAGATGCTTCTTGACACAGTGAAACAGCCCCCAGCACCCCCCCCGACCCAAATCACATGCTTCACAAAGTTACAAAAAGAGGTAAAGTGAAGGGGTTTATTGCTTATATTAAATGAAAGATCAAAATGTTTTGATTTGTGCTTTAGAAAAAGAATCTGGTCATGACTCTGTACCAAAATTCACCATATGTATGTGATTCTACAAGTTTCGATATGACAGGATATGAAAAATATCTGTCACTGAATCTTATGATTAAACTCGACAGCAAAACGGAGACTTGGTTGGCTGATTCAGGAATATGAGAGTGTTCTTGTGAGCAAGTGTGTTTGTTGTGTGTGCTTGTGTGTTTGTGTGTACCTGTCAAATGAGTGTGTGTATTTTGAAGGGGGAGGAAGTGGCAAGATTGAAAATGTTTATCTGAAAAAGAAGTTGTTGGATGTCTAAATTGCAGCAATTATTCATATAAACTTGTTTTAACGAGTAATCACTTTATTTTTTGTTTGACTTATGTATCCATAGTTCTTGGACTTTCGTTTAAGAATACACCTGTATTGAGACACAGACTCTACCGCTCTGCATTGATTTAAAGGAATAGTGATTATACTCTGTCATGTAGACAGACATTTTTGGACCAGACATGATATGCATTCATTAACAGCTCATTCATTTACCATTATGAGTTTGGCATAAGTGAATTTTCCAGATAACCAACATTAAACCCACAAAGTTTTTATTTTAATCATTTAAACGGAAAGGTCCCAATGTTCCTCACATCTTAAATAAATCATTCTGACGGGGAATCCAAGTGAGTACCAGATAATTGTGAGAAGGAAATCCTGCTACCTGGTGACAAGGAATTAGAAGGTCCAATTTAAATGATACTTTTGCATGCCATTTATTGATATGGTGAAGGGTAGTGAAAGTCTCTCAGTTGTGTCTGATTCTTTGTGACTTCATGGACTGTACAGTCCATGGACTTCTTCAGGCCAGAATAGGGAGCGCCTTTCCCTTCTCCAGGGCATCTTCCCAACCCAGGAGGTTTCCCCAGGTCTCCGGCATTGCAGGCAGATTCTTTCCCAGCTGAGTCATTGATATGGTAAATGCTCACTTTATAATGGTGAATGGCAGGAAAGAGACAAAGTTACATTCTGCACTATCTCAGCAATGATCTGCAGACGGAGTGTGTACAGGGAAGATTCGATCTTTAGGTCTGCTTTTCAACAATGACCTACAGGTAGACAATGCTCAGAAAAGCAGGAAACACTAGACATTGGTCTGCAGTTCTCTTTGAATGGGCGGTTGAAGAGGATTTTAATTTTTTTCCTCTTTCTTTTTTTATGCTTCAGTTTTGTTTTTGTGTGTGTGTGTGATCAGGTTTTTTAAGGTTGTTGGGCTTTTTAAAACTACATCATAAATAAACTACTTACTGCCCACTCAACCATACCTATATTAGGGAATGAATACGTATTTTTATGTGATAGATGCTCAGAGAAAATTCATTCATTTATTTTTACACAAAGACACTCACTAATATTCTGGGGACCTTTCCCTACACAAGCTGCTTTTAAACTATTTCACTTAAGATAAAGCTTTTGGAGACACTTCTCTGGCAGTCCAATGGTTAAGACTTTGCCTCCTAATGCAGAGGGTACAGGTTTGATCCCTGGTCAAGCAGCTAAGAACCTACATGCTTCCAAGCCAAAAAATCGAAACATAATCTAGAAGCAATATTGTAACAAATTCAATAGAGACTTTTAAAAAATGGTCCACATTTTTAAAAATCTAAAAAGAAAAAGGAGAAAGCTTTTTGGTAGCTTCCTTATACAGACAAAGATTTTTTTAAAATATATCTGCACTCATTTATTACAGAGGCTACGTGACGTAGCCAGACATTCAGTTCAGTTCAGTTGCTCAGTCGTGTCCAACTCTTTGCGACCCCATGAACTGAACCACACCAACTCCCGGAGTCCACCCAAATCCATGTCCATTGTGTCAGTGATGCCATCCAGTCATCTCATCTCTGTCATCCCCTTCTCCTCCTGCCTTCAGTCTTTCCCAGCATCAGGGTCTTTTCCAGTGATCAGCTCTTTGCATCAGGTGGTCAGAGTATTGGAGTTTCAGCTTCTGCATCAGTCCTTCCAATGAATATTCAGGACTTATTTCCTATGGCAACACTGTTACTTCTTTGGTTACAGTTGTCTCAAACACACCAGACCCGCCGTTGATCCTGTGATGTCACTGGATTTTAAAGTCTTTCACCTGGAGTCACGTGTTCAGGTATCCGGGAGGCAGCCCTGAGCAGTGGTGACCAGCATGGGGTCTGGAGGTCAACAACTGGAATCCTTTCAACAGGTGATTTTGAGCAAGATATTCTACCTCTCTGTGCCTCAACTTCCCCACTGAAAAAATCAGACTCATATTAAAATCGACCGCATGAGGTCATGGCTCTAATTAAATGAGGCAACTCACCTCCTGTGCTTAACATGGTGCCTAAGACATACTGAGCGTCCAAAAATTTGTCATCATTATGATTATCAGATTTTCAATGGCTAATAATTAACATAACTGTGCTTGCAAATATTGATAACTTCTTAATGTGCCAAAAGTGGGATAGGAGACCAGCCAACCTGGCCTGGCAGGTGATAGCCCAGAACAGATGTGGGCCAACTGTGACCCACAGGCTAAGTCCGGTCTGCTGCCTCTTTTTGGAAATAATGTATTATTAGACCACGGCTGCAGCCACTTGTCTAAATCTTGTCTGCAGTGCTTTTGGGCTGCCGTGGCAGAGTTGGGTGGTTGCTACAGAGACAGCTTCATCAGAAAGCCCTAAAATATTTACTACATGGCCCTCCAAAGAAAAAAATTACCATTCCCTTATCCAGACTAAAAAGGGAATACAAAGAATTTGGGAAGAATGTTTTGGAGCTAAAGAAAATCCAGTATTTAGAGAAATACCAAAGGAAGTCACTGTCTGACAATGACCCTGGTTCACTAGTTAGCAAGCAAAACAGTAGTAGTAACCAGAGAAGGCAACGGCACCCCACTCCAGCACTCTTGCCTGGAAAATCCCATGGACGGAGGAGCCTGGTGGGCTGCAGTCAATGGGGTCGCTAAGAGTCAGACACGACTGAGAGATTTCACTTTCACTTTTCACTTTCATGCATTGGAGAAGGACATGGCAACCCACTCCAGTGTTCTTGCCTGGAGAATCCCAGGGACGGAGGATCCTGGTGGGCTGCCGCCTATGGGGTCGCACAGAGTCGGACACGACTGAAGTGACGCAGCAGCAGCAGCAGCAGCAGCAGCAACAACCATAGGAGAAGCAAGGATTCCTGAGCAGAATAACCTCAAGGAATAAACAGAAGCTGGCTTGTTTGAGGGCCAGAGTAAGGATCGCATTGAAGGAACAGGGAACAAATGAGGAAGAAAGAGTACAAAAAAGTTTAGTGCTATCAACCAAGGCAAACAAGGAATACCATCTTCATGCTGAATAGTTCTGCATCCCAAGGCAATAATAAAACACAGAAATGAATCAGTGATGTACACAATTCCTAAAAAGGTATGTGTGTGCACATTAACAGTACTGACACAAACTATGACACAACTTGGGCAGAGCAAATAGAACGTAGAGTATTCCCCCCAAATCTGGTTCTCTGATTCGGTGAAAGCAGGTGTCAACCTCTTGGAAAGTATGTGAAGATAACACAAGGGCAGCCTGCCAGAGATATCAGTTGGATTATGTTCGGGCTGAGTTACGTAGTCTTCACAAAGATTAAGACAATAGTGCCTTCCTGAGACAAAAAGTCATAGAAAAGGTCAGACCAGAACTACTTTCCCAAGGAAGAAACCACTGGCTCCGGGACAAAGTTGCCAAATTTTCTCTCAGGTAGAGTTGGCTACTCATGTATGAAGGCTCCCAATGCTAACACTCACATAAGCATACATAATTTGAGTCTGTAACGGTTAAGTCTGTAAACCACATCGGTGATAATTAACGTCAAATCTGCATTCGCAGATTTAGAATAGCTTCTCCTGTGCCTCCACTGGAGACGACAGAATAAAGGTCAGTCGGCTGAGTGACCGGTGGTTGGAGCTGAGCTTCCAAGGGCTCCTGAATCCTCACTCAGGCAGACACACAGCACAGCGTTCGAGAGGGGTGAGTGTGAACGTGCACCGTCAGAGGCAAAGTCTGCTCCTAAAACCTGAATTTCCCATGGAACGATCCACACCTCCCTTCACTTGGAAGACGTAGACTGTTTTCGCATCAATCTTTGGTAAAAGACTAAGCCATGCAAAGAGCAGCTTACACTTTAAACTAATGGAATTAAAACAGACCTATTACTGGCTAACATCTCCTGGGAAGAAAATTCTTACCATGTATTATGTTCCAATTTTGGAACCCGTGGATACCTCCTGAGACACTCGGCTCGTTAGATTTATTCTGCACTAACACTGAATGGTACGAGTCCTTCACTGATGCTGCTTTCATGAGTCCCTCCTCATTACGAGGCACTGGGGAGAGAGGCTTGGGAACGGTATATGGAGGCTCTGCTCCGTGGCACATATGGTTGGATACATCAAAAGCAGTGAGGGATGCGAGGCTGAAATTAACTCAGTGTAGACTAAAGAATCCTTTCTGTGGGCCTCAGAGCAAGATGCACGAATGTTTTGTTGTTTCTTTTCGATCTGGGCGAAAATAGTAAGAATGTAGCTAATCATTATTAAACTCTGGATATTTTACTGGTTTGCAAAACTGCTGATTTAAGCCTTTAAGTGGTTATAGGGGGGAAAAAAGACTGGAGGGAAGGAAATTCACTAAAATGTTAAGCATTTGTTCCCTCTGGGTGGTGAGAATAATGATTTTTTTCCCTTGATTTTTCTATATTTCAGAGTTTTCTAAAAAGGATGTGAATTCTTATACAATAGAAAAATATATGTATAATAAACTACATTACATTAGTTTATCTAATTTCTTCTAGTATATTTGAAAAAAAAAAAAAAGGAAAGAGAAAATTAGCTTATTTCCTGATATGACAGATGGAAGTCTGGGAACTACATTTAAAAATGATTTTAATAAATGAGAGTAGGCAAAATAATAACATTTTCTGGCATTTGAGCGTAATATAAATGAGTAAAAAAGGCACAACCCTACCTTAATGAAATATTTCTGCCAAAAAATCATTCATTTTTATTTGTCATATGGATAAATAACTGTTATTTCCCCAAACTCCTACCATTATTCTATTTCTGTTTCCTTCCTTTCTATTTTTCTTTCTCCTAGTTTCCACCTTTATGGTTCAGATCTAACAACAAGCTCAGTTGTTCAAATACATAAAATAAAGGTGTTTGTTTTTTGAGGTAAAGGACTTAGCAGTTTGTACATATTTTTTCCCCATCTTGCTTCCTACTCATAAATTATATATGTGTGAATTGCTCTGTATTGGTCATCAAAATGAGGTAGGCATTATTCTAATTCAAGAATAGAGAGTAACTGAGATGTATTTGCAATTAATGAGAATGTTTGATATGTCTATATCACAAGTCAACATTTAAAAAGACATTTCTCAGCACTTATACACTAAAATGTGCATTTTAGGCTGTTATAAGTACTCTAAGTACAAAAATTGCTCATGTCTAAAACGATTTGTACTTTTGCACTTGCAATTTTCTTGGTCTATTATAAACAACGCGCATTCTGTGGAGCACATTTAAATGCATTATTTCCGCGCTTAAAAATGTACTCTTTAAAAGAGAGCATTGAAAGAAATGTTAATGTAGCCATTTTACTAATTTCACGCGGGCAAAAGGTGAATCAGTTGAAGGTCGGGAATTCAGATCAAGTACCCTGTACCAGATCCGTCATCCTGTACTTTCAGTACCATGGTGAATCCACCAGGCTGACCCTCCACCTAACAAGTATTACCAGACCAAGAAGACATCCTACAGCATCTAGTGCCGGAAGATTCCAAGCCAGAGAAATCAGTGTGCAAGCTCTCCCACTTAAACTGGTAAACAGTACCCATCTCAAAGGGTTCAGTGCTCGTGAAACATTTCACACAATGGGTGTAGGCTTCAGTTTCACTGTTGGCACGGCCCTGCATCAGTCCATGACCCTGCTGCTTTATCCTACAAAGCAGAGCCGAGCTCTCTCTGGACCAGAACTGGCTCCAGTTGCTTAGCCACAAGACCAGCTTCCCTGATTTCCTGTGATGCCTCCAGTCCAGCAGTGTGCATTAATAAGGCTCCCACTGTATGCCCAAGGCCAGGACAGATAAACTACTTAGAGGATAGAGACAGCTTGGGGTGTGAAGTAAACATTAACAGAGCCTTTAACACCAAGAATCTTGGTGCTACGATTCTTCCAGTGCACACTGGGCTTCTGAGTCCTCCTACCATCCCCATCTTCCTTTGCCTACTAATTCCCAGTTTGGTCTTTTCCATTGGGAAAGGTTAATCAACTTTGACGTGAAAGTCCCATTTTAAAAGCACATGCCCACCTACTACCAGGCACTGAAGTTAGTAAAATATTCTTAAATTTTCAATTTTAACTACAAAGTGTTAATCACTCAGTCATGTCCGACTCTTTGCGACCCCATGGACTGTAGCCCACCAGGCTCTTCTGTCCATGGGATTCTCCAGGCAAGAATACTGGAGTGGGTTGCCATGCCTGCCTCCAGGGGATCTTCCCAACCCAGGGATCGAACCCAGATCTCTTGCATTGCAGGCATTCTTTACCATCTGAGTCATCGAACTTGACCACATTACTACTATATGGATTTGTCTTTAGTCCAACTGGACACTGTCTCTCTGTCATTTCTGTTTCTCTCTCTCTCTTCAGCAGATGTAGCTGTCTGGAGGTGTAAGACTAATCCTATATTTAGTAGGGACCTGAGAAGGGTCCAGAACCCCAGACGTGCAGAGGGGGCCTCAGGTGGACCCCTCTGCAGAGCTGCCCTACCCGTGCTCAGCGGTGGGTCTGCTACTGTCTTTGGGAGCCATCTCTCCTGAGTTCTGACTTGTTTCTCCTGAGCCTAGGTCCACGCTTCAATGACTGTCCAGTCCTGCTTTCAAGAGGGATGGAGATCTTATTCCATCCCTTATATTATTCCAGCCTTCATATTATTATAGAAGTCCTGTGGCTTATTCCTACCAAGGACCCAGGGAGGGAGGCTGCGCCGAGTTCCCCTGGGAAACTCCCCTTTGGAGTCACTCACTTGCTAAACTCTCTCCCCCTGCTCTGGGCTCCAGCTGTCTGGATTCCCCTGCAGCAGCGCCTGCTCCCCGGTCTCGGGGATGTTGGTACCCACTAACCAGCTCTCTTTGCTCCCACTCGCTCCTTGCCAGTCCCCTCTGTGGAGGCAGAATCGCTGTACCTGGCTGCCTGTCTTCTGTTATCCTGTGTTATGCCAATCACCACGCCCCCATCCTTAACACTGAGCCCCCTGCCCCAGGCTCAGTCACTTCACCCGCCTCTTCCCACTGTCTGCCGGCTTTGGGCTCCTTCTCTGATGTGGAGGGTGAAAGAACAGGCTTGTAGCTACAGCTTCTGAGGCCAGGAGTGTCACACCGGAAGAAGAGGTAGGAACATAGCTCTCATTGCGAAGGCTTCGAGTTATATGGATTTTTTTTTCCCTCCCTCCATTAAGTTCGTTCTGACTCTAAATGCCATCTGGGATTCTTTAAAAGTTTTCTCAATCAGTGTTTGCTGCTTGAAAAATGCCCCAACTTGCTTCACGGCTGGCTGTTGAGAGAGCTGATGCTCTGTTCTGCTGTGTGTAGCCTCAGAGGCGTCCTCTCTGTTTAAGAATGCACCAAGAGCAATATTTTTAACAGATGAGAGGGTTGGGAAAGTAGTCTTGAAACAGACCCAAATCAAACAGCAAAAGGATAGTATTAAGGCTGCTTGAGACAGAAATGTTCACATTCCTTCAATACAAATCTATCTGCCTATATGATCAAGGAAGATATATAGACAGATATATCTATATCTATGTATCTGCCAGGATTTGTAAGCGAGACCGCTCTACCTTCCCATAAGAGAGGGAACTGGAGCCTCAGCAGGGGTAAATGAGCTTCCTGCAGGTTTAAGAAGCCGTTCCCTGATCCCAACCGGGGTGCCTGAACAGTTCCAATAATGAAATGAAACGAATTTTCAACTGCTCTAGAAATGCCGTTCAACCGACCCAGACAGGCGTCTCCATGGGTGCGCACACAGAAAACGAGTTTATCGCAGATGCTCCGTCTCTTTAAAGCCTTCCTCTCATTTTAAGTAACTCGCTCTCTGACGGGGTTCTTCGCGAGGTTATCCACCTCCGAGCAGCAGGAAGGGCACCTAGCCTGTGCCTTCCCCGGGAGCAGTGGCAGGGAACGTGACTGTGACCTGGCTACTTTGCCAGCGTCAGAGGGCTGGGGCTGGACTGACGACGGCCTGCCGTCACCCGCATCCACAAACATACCCACCCCCGTTTCCGAACTCTTTTAGGAAGGTCCTGGTTATAAAGATTTATTTACCTACGTGTTCACGTTCGTCATTCTTTCCAGGTCCCTGAGATTTGAGCACAAGAGAGTATTACATTTCTGTGACCGAGAAATGACCACGAGAAAGCCAAATAACAGACTAAGAAAGATATTGACGGTAAATGACAGACGGTTTATTATTCTTTTACAGAAACAGGTCTTACCAACTAGTAAAGAGCCAATAAAACCTCCGATTCACCCTCCCCTTCAAACTTCATAAAGGTCAGGATCAGGTAATGTCCAAAAGATAATATACACTTGGTTTTCCCAGGTGGCTCAGTGGTAAAAATTCTAAATGCCAATGCAGGAGACACAGGAGACGCTGGTTCAATCCCTGGGTTGAGAAGATCCCAGGAGATAAAAACGATAATCCACCCAGTCTTCATGCTGAGAAAATCCCATGCAGAGAGGAGTCTGGAGGGCTACAGTCCATAGGGTCACAAAAAGTTAGACACAACTGAGCAACTGAGTACATGAGTACACATGTAATATATAATTAGTCAATAAGTGCATGGAAAAATGTTCAATCTCCACTAATCGAATAAATATTTTCTAGGAATTAAACTGGTACAAATTTTTACTTGTTTAAAATGAAGTATTTAGTGCTTACAGGTTTACAAATGGTGAATACACTTTAATATTTCAAGTGGAACTATGAATTGGTTCCCTTGCTTCAGTAGTCAGTTTATTTAGACTGCATGTCGATTGATGCAATTGGTTAAAAGTATTTAATAACACAATAAAATGTTCGTTTTATTATGATAGCCAGTGTAGGCACTTAGAAATAAATAGTGTAATTGCTTATATATATATATATAACTAATTAACACATTTTTCCATTATAGACTTTTGGATGCCTTCTTTCTTTCCTATATTTTCCACCTTTTCTAAAATACCATTTCTTTTTCATATTAGAGAAAAGATAAACATTATATACGAAACTTCAAAAATTAACTATCTACCGAATACCTTGATACCTACCAAATATGGGGATTGCCTGGTAGCTCAAATGGTAAAGAGTTTGCTTGCAATGTTCAATCCCTGGGTGGGGAAGATCCCCTGCAGAAGGAAATGGCAACCCACTCCAGTATTCTTGCTTGGAAAATCCCATGGACTGAGGAGCCTGGTGGGCTACAGTCCATGGAGTTGCAAACAGTCAGATATGACTGAGTCGTCACTGAGTTACTTCACCAAATACCTTAGTTTTCTTGCTAAGTAGTTTCAATATCTAGTTCTTTGAACAGTTTTACAGCCCTCCTTATATGTAAACAGTTGGTAGTCAAGAAAGGGTTTCTGGCAGTGGAAAGTCAAGTCTATGTGTGTGAGTTACGGAGACTGGGAGACACAGGTGGCCCGTCAGCCTCATTACTCTGTGATTATATTTAATGTTGTAAATCCTACTTTTCAGTTTGCTCCTCGCATACTTTTTGTTTAAAAAGAAATTGCTAACATCTTATTATACGACCATCGTCAGTCTACTTTCTCAGAAAATGAACTGAATTTTGAAGCCTGGGCTTTCGTTTTAGTTTTGTGGCCTGAGTTAGTGATGCCCTGGTCACGGCTTGCACGTCACTGCCGAGTCCCCGATGTGGTTTAAGTGGAGTCTTAGCTTATGCCTGCATTATATAGACCCCTGCAGTCTACAGTCTGCTGCATACCTCCAAATTTGAGGGTTTGCACCTGGCCCAGATGAGCTGGCCCGTGAATTCACAACTATCGCATTGTCCAGAAAGGGGAAACTAAGTCTTACAAGCGGTAAAACAATTGCCCATTGCCACGGAGCTAGAAGGGCTTCCCTGGCGGCTCAGTGGTAAAGAATCTGCTTGCCAATGCAGGAGATGCAAGGGATGGTGGGTTCAACCCCTGCACTGGGAAGATCCCCTGGAGAAGGTAATGGCAACCTACCCCAGTATTCTTGCCCAGGAAATCCCACAGAGGAGCCTGGTGAGCTACAGTCCACGGGGTCACAAAGAGTCGGACACGACTGAGCCACTAACACTTTCACTTTTCATTCTCTTGCTGCTCAGTTACACTTTTATTCCTTAATCCATTCATTCAACAGATATTGGACTTTATACAGCAGAAACTCTTCCAGGTACAGGGAATATAGTGGTGAACTTGATCAAGTCCCCAAACAACTGGGAATGATATTCCATCTCTGGGAAACTCAGACTCTGCCATGGACTTCTCCAGATAAGCCTGCTCTTCATCCGAGAGGCACGATTTCGTGAACTCCACTGATTCCCAACATAGAGAGGAGCTTGACTAGGGAGTCCAGTTTGAGGGATTATCTCATTTCACCCACTAAACTGTAGGGTTCTCAAGGTAAGAGAATGTGGTATGCTTCTTTCATGCCTTCACTTTTTCACTTGGTATCTTATCACGAAGTCCTGTTCGTTGACTTGTTTCTTGGCCAAAGAGGGGAAATTATAAATTTTGCCAAAAATACCTTTCCAGCAGCCACTCCCTCACTTTCAACCACCAAGCAGGTTAGAAACCCGAGCCAGGCCACCGACATTTCTGTCCTCTCTGCTCGTGCTCTGGTTAATTCAGCCTGTACACGTTAGATTCATCTGTTTACATTGTTCTTAGTTGACGTTTAGTTCCTACGGTTCCTGCTTTGGGTAGATTCCTGCACATTTCCTCACATTTCACGCCATTCCTTTAAGCTACATTTCGGCACAGAGCTCTCTTTGTTCACAAGAATTCTGAGAGTGTCTCACCGCAGCTGCACACAGCTATAGGAATGTGTCTATCACTGCTTCAGGAAGAGAGATACAGGCATGGCTTCTGAAATACCACGGCACAATGGAAGTATAGAGGAAAACCTAGGTCAAGAAGATTGCGTTCCCTAATGCCAAGACAGCTGTAAGCTTGAAAGAGAAAAACTATAGAAAATGCAGGTCTGAAATGGAATGCACTTGCTTTCAGCAAGCAAAGTGCCTCAGCTCAGTGAAGGAAAGTATCCTGTTCCACATTGATTGACTATTAGCATATTGTAATTTAACCTTCTAGTGCAAAGATTCTTCATGCAAATGGTTTGGGAAAATCTGTAGGCAATTATTGTTAATATCAAGCAATTGACAGCGTATAGGGATCCCAAAGCCTGTTATGAACTAGTAAACAGCATCATTTCAAGCTCACCATTGTAAAAAAGAAGCTCAGAGAGGTTAAATAACTTTCAAAGATCCCACGGCCAGTCACAGGGAACAACAAAACTACAAGAAGCTGGGAGTCGATGGACTTGCTCCCTGAAGCACCATTTTCTCCCTAAGTCGCTTGCATCACAGCAATCCCACCAACACTGTGGTCCTCTTCTCGCTAGCACTCCCTTCTCATCCATTCATCACATTCTTCTCCATGGTCTATTAACTTGGCAAGAGTTGAGCAAATATAGTCAAAGGCATCACCATGGATATATGGATGCAATGGAATTTGAACACCTGCGTGGGAGTAACAGGAAAAAAACCCGACAGAAACCAGTTATTCCCCCAAGTAACAGATCATTTTAATCAGTATATAGATGACTAGATGTAGTTCATTTGGGCCCAGATAATTCTTCATCTTTCTCCCTTATTCTCCCTGACAGAGATCTCTTCTATAACGAGTCCCAGGTTAGAGAAACAATCATAGTGGTAGTAAAATTCAAACAGGGGCTCTGTATCAACCTAGATGGGTGGGATGGGACGGGGCAGGAGGTGGGAGGGAGGTTCAACAAGGAGGGGATACGTGTATACCTATGGCTGATTCACACTGAGAAAACACGATTCTGTTAAGCAATTATCCTTCAATANACAGTCCATGGAGTTGCAAACAGTCAGATATGACTGAGTCGTCACTGAGTTACTTCACCAAATACCTTAGTTTTCTTGCTAAGTAGTTTCAATATCTAGTTCTTTGAACAGTTTTACAGCCCTCCTTATATGTAAACAGTTGGTAGTCAAGAAAGGGTTTCTGGCAGTGGAAAGTCAAGTCTATGTGTGTGAGTTACGGAGACTGGGAGACACAGGTGGCCCGTCAGCCTCATTACTCTGTGATTATATTTAATGTTGTAAATCCTACTTTTCAGTTTGCTCCTCGCATACTTTTTGTTTAAAAAGAAATTGCTAACATCTTATTATACGACCATCGTCAGTCTACTTTCTCAGAAAATGAACTGAATTTTGAAGCCTGGGCTTTCGTTTTAGTTTTGTGGCCTGAGTTAGTGATGCCCTGGTCACGGCTTGCACGTCACTGCCGAGTCCCCGATGTGGTTTAAGTGGAGTCTTAGCTTATGCCTGCATTATATAGACCCCTGCAGTCTACAGTCTGCTGCATACCTCCAAATTTGAGGGTTTGCACCTGGCCCAGATGAGCTGGCCCGTGAATTCACAACTATCGCATTGTCCAGAAAGGGGAAACTAAGTCTTACAAGCGGTAAAACAATTGCCCATTGCCACGGAGCTAGAAGGGCTTCCCTGGCGGCTCAGTGGTAAAGAATCTGCTTGCCAATGCAGGAGATGCAAGGGATGGTGGGTTCAACCCCTGCACTGGGAAGATCCCCTGGAGAAGGTAATGGCAACCTACCCCAGTATTCTTGCCCAGGAAATCCCACAGAGGAGCCTGGTGAGCTACAGTCCACGGGGTCACAAAGAGTCGGACACGACTGAGCCACTAACACTTTCACTTTTCATTCTCTTGCTGCTCAGTTACACTTTTATTCCTTAATCCATTCATTCAACAGATATTGGACTTTATACAGCAGAAACTCTTCCAGGTACAGGGAATATAGTGGTGAACTTGATCAAGTCCCCAAACAACTGGGAATGATATTCCATCTCTGGGAAACTCAGACTCTGCCATGGACTTCTCCAGATAAGCCTGCTCTTCATCCGAGAGGCACGATTTCGTGAACTCCACTGATTCCCAACATAGAGAGGAGCTTGACTAGGGAGTCCAGTTTGAGGGATTATCTCATTTCACCCACTAAACTGTAGGGTTCTCAAGGTAAGAGAATGTGGTATGCTTCTTTCATGCCTTCACTTTTTCACTTGGTATCTTATCACGAAGTCCTGTTCGTTGACTTGTTTCTTGGCCAAAGAGGGGAAATTATAAATTTTGCCAAAAATACCTTTCCAGCAGCCACTCCCTCACTTTCAACCACCAAGCAGGTTAGAAACCCGAGCCAGGCCACCGACATTTCTGTCCTCTCTGCTCGTGCTCTGGTTAATTCAGCCTGTACACGTTAGATTCATCTGTTTACATTGTTCTTAGTTGACGTTTAGTTCCTACGGTTCCTGCTTTGGGTAGATTCCTGCACATTTCCTCACATTTCACGCCATTCCTTTAAGCTACATTTCGGCACAGAGCTCTCTTTGTTCACAAGAATTCTGAGAGTGTCTCACCGCAGCTGCACACAGCTATAGGAATGTGTCTATCACTGCTTCAGGAAGAGAGATACAGGCATGGCTTCTGAAATACCACGGCACAATGGAAGTATAGAGGAAAACCTAGGTCAAGAAGATTGCGTTCCCTAATGCCAAGACAGCTGTAAGCTTGAAAGAGAAAAACTATAGAAAATGCAGGTCTGAAATGGAATGCACTTGCTTTCAGCAAGCAAAGTGCCTCAGCTCAGTGAAGGAAAGTATCCTGTTCCACATTGATTGACTATTAGCATATTGTAATTTAACCTTCTAGTGCAAAGATTCTTCATGCAAATGGTTTGGGAAAATCTGTAGGCAATTATTGTTAATATCAAGCAATTGACAGCGTATAGGGATCCCAAAGCCTGTTATGAACTAGTAAACAGCATCATTTCAAGCTCACCATTGTAAAAAAGAAGCTCAGAGAGGTTAAATAACTTTCAAAGATCCCACGGCCAGTCACAGGGAACAACAAAACTACAAGAAGCTGGGAGTCGATGGACTTGCTCCCTGAAGCACCATTTTCTCCCTAAGTCGCTTGCATCACAGCAATCCCACCAACACTGTGGTCCTCTTCTCGCTAGCACTCCCTTCTCATCCATTCATCACATTCTTCTCCATGGTCTATTAACTTGGCAAGAGTTGAGCAAATATAGTCAAAGGCATCACCATGGATATATGGATGCAATGGAATTTGAACACCTGCGTGGGAGTAACAGGAAAAAAACCCGACAGAAACCAGTTATTCCCCCAAGTAACAGATCATTTTAATCAGTATATAGATGACTAGATGTAGTTCATTTGGGCCCAGATAATTCTTCATCTTTCTCCCTTATTCTCCCTGACAGAGATCTCTTCTATAACGAGTCCCAGGTTAGAGAAACAATCATAGTGGTAGTAAAATTCAAACAGGGGCTCTGTATCAACCTAGATGGGTGGGATGGGACGGGGCAGGAGGTGGGAGGGAGGTTCAACAAGGAGGGGATACGTGTATACCTATGGCTGATTCACACTGAGAAAACACGATTCTGTTAAGCAATTATCCTTCAATAAATAAATTTAAAATTTTTTAAAAATCAAAAACTTTAAATCCACAGAAAGCAAGGCAAGATGTTCCTACCTTTCCGAGAAAATGAAAATACCCTACAAGGCAGAAACATGTGTGGAGACTGTCGGATGTACAGTGTCTTTTTCAGGATGCAAGGTGGAGCTTTAAGATTGACAAGATTGATGGTTATGAAAGTGGATGCCGAGGATAGTATTTATTTGAGGGAGAGAGAAAAATAGCTGTGTGTTAGCTCTCCTACCATTCTGCGTAAGGGAATTTATTTGTTGGATTCTAGCCCTGGCTTAAGCTCATTTGTCGAACGCTGAGCCCTCACAAGGTTGAGCTTGGAGATCTCCAACGATTTCTTCTGAGATTCCTGCTTGCTCTTGCGCGAGTTCTTCTTGCCGTGAGGCTGCTCCTATAACCTAAATGGAGGAAAGCCTTTTGAGCCCATAATCACAGGATCCTCAGATTAGAATGTTCTCAAGCCCACTGTCTCCCATGAAGTTCTCCTTGACCATTCAACCCAACCAATGCAGCTCAACACAACTCTACAGTAAGTTTTGAGGATGAGTAAAAGAATGAGAAAGAAACTGTCTCATTCTCCAGGAGCATGCAAAACCCTTCCCTAACTATCCAGGGTCCAAAATATCCTTATCATGCATGTGACATTTAAACAGATAGTGATCTTTACTTTTGAGGGAGGGGACATATGGATCCTATGGTTGATTCATGTTGACGTTTTTGCAGAAACCAACACAATTCCGTAAAGCAATTATCCTTCAGTGAAAAGATAAACACATTTGAAAAAGAAAAAAGATTTTTAAAAAGCACAATAAACCGAAGCAAAGCAGAGAAGCGGGACTATGTTAAAGTGAAAAAAAATAAATAAATAGACATGATCTTTATTTGTATTTAACTTTTGGAAGTGGAGGTGGCAGTCTGATCTCTCCGATTATGTTGTCGATTCTTAAAAGTCAGAAATCTTATCCTTTGTGTTTTCCAAAACACCCAGTAAAACTCAAGGCCTAAAGTAATTGCCACACTTCAGACGTGTTTAGTCAACCAACTGATAAAATTACATTAATTGCTCCTTTATAGGAAGGATTATATTAGGCTCCCAACTCTTCACTCTAAAACTTAATCTTAGGGATTTCCATCTAAGTGAGCAAATGCAGTATTCACAAGAGATCAAAATTGTGTAACCATATGCTGGCGATTAGAAATTACTTCGGTATGTATATGAAATTAGCTAATAAAATTTCCCAGAACTTTCCACTAGTCTTTTCATCTGTCTAAAATTATCTGGAATCTTTAACACAGTGAACATAACAAAGCTGCAAACAACAAATAGAAATCACAGATATTTTAAAATATAAAAATCACCCCCTGATATACAAAAGCTTGATCAGAAGCCCTTTGTTTTTCAAAAGTGTTGTGCAGGATGTTAATAGTTTACCAATGTGAGAAATAGGAGTAAGTAGGGCTCTGACCATCACAGGATGTCTTAGCATATTCCCTTGATTAGAGTGCACTGTGAATCTTGATAAGGAACATATTCTGCACTATTTCCAAATACACTTGAAAAGGGGACTCACGTGTTCAGAAGTAAACTTGTGGGACTAGGTTTCTAGCAAAACACGATTTGACCAACCTGTGAAGTTTCTAGGACATTAGATCCAGCCTTCAAAGACTATGTAGAACACGACTCAAGTTCTTTCTCAATCTGAGCATCTTTAGAAAATATGACTAGAAATTTGCAATAACTTATAGCTCTACTTCGATATTTTTAAAAATCTCTACTCATTAGAAACTGATGTTGGACATTTCACTTCTCTAAACGTGGTCATAAACCACCCTTCTGCTCGGATTCTACAGCAGTGTGTAAATAGCACTTTCTTGTATCTGGGCTTTCAGAGTATCTAGCCATGGTAGCCTGTACCTACCATTCTTGAGACAATGATCAAGGATTAGATAATTTCTCTGATATGAGAAAGCAAATTTGGACGCAAAGGTCTAGTCCTCAAACCCAGTACATAGGAGAATAAGTAAAACAGCAGATACAGAGAAAATCCTCATTGCCTCCCTAGGAAGAATTCCTTGTTTTTGTGGTTTGCATCGTTTTCTGCAACCACCTTGGTCTTCATCATGCCTAAGTCCCCACTTTTGTCAAAGAATTCACATCAAAGCAAAATATCTGACAAGGTTTCTGTGTTTAACAAATTTCTTAATTAAACCCAAGAGTTCCTTTCCTTTCTTACATAGAAGATTTATGTGCTTACTGAAAGGCACCATATGCCCCTGAGTTTTTGTATCTTCAAAACCACCAGTCCTGATCTTATTGTTTTTAAAACAGAATACACTCACACCTGAAATAACTACAAAGTCTCCTTCCCCCAAACATTCACCAATCAGACAACACCTGGGCCTGGCCACCACTAATTGATCCCATGCGATGTACACACAGAAATATGCACATTGCTGTACTGAGTCTCCTAACGACTTCCAGAACCCAGAATGTCATGAATCACTGCAGACACATGTCGATGTTTTAATTGGGAGGTTGTGCCTCTCCTTATTTGTTTTTAATAAGCACTCCTCAGAAAGGAACATTTTCTGAGATCTTTGCTACCCAAAGAGCAGCCCTCAGACCAATAGTACAGGCATCTTGTGGGATCTTGTTAGAAACGGTAAACAAAGGCTCCAGCCAGACCAACTGAATCCAAATCTCCAGCTGAATGAGAACCTCAGGTGATCCTTACACACGTTAAATTTGAGAAGCTCTGAAGTCTAGGGGTGGTTTCATCAAATTTCCCTTTGCAGACTTGAAGCTCATGCACACTCGCACTCATTGTACAGCTAATGATTTTTTCCCTCTCTTATAGAAACAAAATATAATTAACAAATCATGGTATATTATGAAGTGATACTAAAAAATTTGATAGTTTTCCAGAAGATAAGAATCAGATGTTGCAGAAAAACAGGGTGTGTAATGATTGTAAAGTTCCTTTAAGAAATCTTTTCTAACCAGAATGGTGCTAAAGAACTTTAATATTGCCACTAAGTTATAAAGGGGACTGTGGGCCTCCTGTCATATAGGGTAAGGGGTTAATGACTGACTTTCATGAAAGTCAATCATTTGTGTCTTGGGGAGTTTATAACTGCTATATTTAATGTGGATAACCAACAAGGACCTACTAGATAGCACAAGGAACTCTGCTTAGTATTATGTAACACCCTAAGTGAGGAACGAATTTGAAAAAGGATACAGGTATATGTATAACTGAATCACTTTGTACATGAAACTATACTCCAATATAAAATAAAATTAACTATATTCCAATATACACTATTAATCAACCATACTCCTATATAAAATAAAAAGTGGAAAAAAAGCTATGTCATAGCACAGTACTATAATCGGGAAGAGAGTTCAGAAAACCATGTCCCTTTAAAGCAGCTTGCTTCATGTCTTCTCCCCCGCCAAATGGCTTGGATTTGGGGGAAAAGATTATGCTAAGCCAGGGACTTGGCCTAAATGAGGCTTAGACTGTAAAGAATCTGCTTGCAATGTAGGATACCCAGGTTCATTCCCTGCATCAGAAAGATCCCCTGGAGAAGTGAATGGCAACCCACTCCAGTATTCTTGCCTGGAGAATCCCATGGACAAAGGAGCCTGGCGGGCCCCAGTCCATGGGGTTGCAAACAGTCAGACACAGCTAAGCAACAGACACTCCAATATAAAATAAAAAGTTTAAAAAAAAAAGGCTATATCATAGTACAATATTATAACCAGAGGGAAAAGTTCAGAAAACCATGCCCCTTTAAACCAGCTTGAGTTGTATCTGCTTCCCTACCAAATGGCTTGGATTTGGGGGAAAAGATGATTTTAAGCCGGAGATCTGAACCAGAATGGTGTTTAACACTCTGGAGAGAGAGCAAAACAGCAGAGCAGATGTTCTCTACCTCTTGGTGTAATATCCCTGTTCTGTTGCCACTTTTAGAAAGTCCCCACATTAAGTCTCTCCAGAAAAGAGAGTCATTCACTGATTTGAAAAATCAAAGAAGTATTACGAGAACAAAGCACATCTCTAAAGAAGAGCTGTCAGTTTTTAACAAACTTCAGATTTTGTATATCCAGATTTGTTTGATCCTCTTCAAATGAAATATTCTAAAAGACTGACATACTTTTATTCCCGCGGTGACACCATCACCAGCAGCATATTTTTCCAACTCATCTTTGAAGACTGACCTCAAAACAATCTGGTGAGCATCACAGAAAAACGACACGATTTTGTCCTCCCTGGTCATTTTTAATTTTAAATATTACTATCCAGCCTGGTCTACGACTCTGTCTCCCAAAGTTACCTCCCAGAGATCTCAAACAATTTTTCTAAAATTGAGAAATCAATTTAAATGCACTCTTTGATTCACTAAAAGTTTGTGTCCCAGCTTTGTGATTTGAATAAAGAATTTCTAAGCAGTTTTGGCCAACAGCAAAATGATGGCAGCATATATTCCCCCAGTTTCTCTCTGTGAAGATAGAAATTACTCAGATGAAGATAAATTGACCGCCAAGGAGGGTTAGAGTCCCGCAGACTCAGGGATGCCTGTAGGTGTTCTGGTCGGTTTTGGGAAAGGTCATTCAGTTCAGTCTCCAGGCATGTATCATCCCGTGTAATAGCCATTTAATGACATCTATGTGTATTACACAACTAGTGAACTCAAAAGATTTCTCCATTTCTCGAAACCCTTACTCCCAACTCCTCTGCCCTAGCTCCCTAGAGAGTGAGACAGAAATAAAGGCAGTGAGATGGCAAAGAGGGATCCACTGTGAGCATACGCGTGTGTGTCTGTGTGTCTGCACATTCATAACCCTATCACATAATTTTTAGTCTGTTTTTCCTGCACACACCAAATCAGTTGTAATATTTTCAACAAATACGTGCGCTTCCCTTAATAGCATGGATAGTTGAGAAATAATAGAAATAATAATAATAGTAGTACATTTTAGGTCCCAGTCCATAGGGGAGAAAATGGCTAGACCAGTCTGCCCCCATCCTGGGGACAGGCAAGCATCGCCACATGGGCACTATCGATAGCACGTTGGCTGATCCAGGGTCAGGGCAGCAATTGTGACTCGCAGCAGTACAAGGCAGCGTGTGCTAGACCCCACGAGTGTCCCAGTGTACCGGAGAAAATGCAGACCTGCAGTGGGGGGCCCGCGCCACCTCTCACTTCCAAGGGTCAAAGGGTAGGTCAAGTTGAAGCGGCATAGTCCGGTGTTCGGAATCCGTCAGCGCATACAGCTGTCCAGGAGATACCATGGATGAGCTGCCGAGCCCAGTGAAGCCCGACAAGCATCCACAGAGACAGAACTCTTGAGAGTCCTTGGAGGTCCCTGCATGCTACTGTGTAAAAGCTTCAGTGGTCTGCAGAAGAGAGTGGCAACTACTTGTAGGCAGTCTGGAATCAGACCACCTGGGTTCAAGTTCCAGCCCTGTCATTTCCAAACTGTATGATCTTATCATTGCCAACCAAAAGAGAAATGTTTTCATTAACCACTGCCCAACTAATGTTTAGGTTTCAGTAGACAGAGCAATAAAGAAAAGTCCCTATCTTTGATAACCACACGAAAACAATGATTGTTGCTCAGTCACTCAGCCGTGACCAACTCTTCTCGACCTGTGGACTGCAGCACACCGGGCTCCTCTGTCCTCCACCATCTCCTGGAGCTTGCTCAAACTCGTGTCCATTGAGTCAGTGATGCCATCCCGAGTGATGCCATCTCATCCTCTGCCACTCCCTTCTCCTTTTGCCTTCAATCTTTTCCAGCATCTGGGTCTTTTCCAATGAGTCCGCTCTGCTCATCAGGAGGCCAAAGTATTGGAGCTTCAGCTTCAGCAGAGCATTCATTTATTAGGCTCTTGCTGTAAAGCTGGGTTGAGGCTTTATGCATCATCTTAATTAATTCTTCAAACAGTCCCATGAAACAGGTATTCATTATATCTACTTAACAGTTGAGGAAATTGAGGCTTAAGAAGTTAAATTACCGAAGTTTACAGAGTTAGCAAGTGTCAGATCGGGAGTTTGAACTCAATTGTTTTCTGCTCACAAAGCCTGAGTGCTTAATCCCTATACCAGCCAATAGATCATAGGGAAAAGCCATGATAGGATCATAAAAAGTCACGTGACAGGTACAACTATATCCTGCAAGGGTCAGGAACCACATGAGTGTTACAGAAGGAAGAAGCACATTTACACATAACCAGGGGATATCAGTGAAGTCATCCTGAAAGATGGATGGCACAGGTGGATTGGAAGAGCTTTCTAGGTAGAGAAACACATATAGATTAATAATAATGGTCTTCCCTGTAGGAATTAATAAGAAATTGCTTATATCTTTCTCTACAGAGCTCAAATAATTGCCCCAGCTTTATACTAATTAGCTTCTTCCCTTGTGAGGAAAGAAACAGGGTACTAATTTCGGTCTCTCATTTGCAGAAGTGGAAAATGACATTCACAGAGCTTAAATAAATCTTTCAAGATCACGCAGAACACCAGTAAAATAAAAACAACTACAAGTTGAGATCTGGCACTCCATTGCAGTCTAGAGTCTGTTCACATATTCAGTCTTTTATTTAAACACAGGCCTGAACATGGTCTATGATATGTGCTATTATTATTTTCTCTGCAAATACTTTGCAAATCCATGCACATCTTTTATTTTTCTTATTTGCCCATATCGAGCTTTCTCAAGAAGACTGTGGGAATGTGTTCAATTTTTGAGAACAAAGTGGAGAATTCATCTCTGCACAGTTTTCTTGGTAAACCTGGAGATCACAGTATATTGTTTGGAAAAGGCTTATCTGAGGTCATTTCACTAGTCCTCACCGGGAGCTCTAGCGCACTTGATTGACACTTACAAACGTGAAGAGAAGCAAACACAGGGTAATGGTAACTGAGCCCCATCAAGCCATTTAGTCACCCAGCCAGGGCAAAGAAAGACTGATGGTAGGAGTGAAAATGACCAGAGTTTCCATCCATTTTTCTTACCTTTAAATCTTTTCAGGATGTGGACTGGCCTGTCATAAAGTATAGGGGCTGGTGCCCATAAATGGTGATTTAGGAGCAGTCTGGCAGAAACCGACAATTGTCTTCTCTACTTCCCTCAATAACAGAGATGTTTTCATCTGATCATTTAGCCATCCAGAAAAAAAAGAGCAACTATTTCTCAGCCTTTTGCAATCAGCTGATGTCCTGGAAGACAAGAGGAAGATCCTCCTCCCTCTCCCTCTCTTATGCATTCTCATGGTTGGAATATGGACTTAATAGCTGGAGCTCCAGCAGCCACTGTGAACCATAAGGATCACTGCAAATGAAAGCCACAGATAAAAGAACAAGACAGAAGGAAATGATGCCATGTTCTACCAGAGCAGCTCTGGACCTCATGGTTTCCTGAAGTGACAAAGAAATAACTTCTAACTTGCTTCAGTCACTCTTACTTGGAGTTATTCTATTACTCATATCTGAATTGAGGAAAGGGGGGAACAATCTCTTGGGTTTTGTAGTATGCTCATTAATTGGGGAGGGGGGAACACTCTCTTGATTTCTCTAAATAGTGACTAGTATAATATTTAAATTGATACTTCTGCCCCAAATCTACTAAAAGCCACCGTAAACTTCTATCATTCATCTTACACTGCTGTAAGCAACCTCTTTTTTTTTTTTACCTTGTTAGGATGCTTTCCCAAACTTAATAAAAAAGAACCTTAAGGGACAGAACCCCACATAGTATATTATACCTTTGTCCTCCAAACACTTTTCAAATAGTCAAAAGATAGTGTTTCTATTTACTATGTTTTTTGTCAGAGAGCTTTGCAAACAATGGATGACAGCAACAGAAAAGGGCATTGAGGTTAACAGTGTTTTTATTTCCATAGTCCAGGTTTCTTGGGTTTCCCTGGCAGCTCAGCAGTAAAGAATCTGCCTGCAATGCAGGAGACGTGGGCTCAATCCTGGGTCAGGAAGATCCCCTGGAGAAGAAAGTGGCAACTCACTCCAGTACTCGTGCCTGGGAAATCCCATGGACAGAGGAGCCTGCTGGGCTATAGACCATGGGGTCACAAAGAGTTAAACATGACTTAGCAACTAAACCACAATGACAACAACCAGCCCTTCTTAGGATAAGAGAAAAATGGCACAAATAATTTGGAACCCAAATATAAATCCTACAAGCCTACATTGACCAATGTAATTTCTCACAGACATTCTAAATATTAAAACAATTATTCACATAATCAAGATGTTCGTTGCCTATATTTCTCTTTTAACAAATGGTGGTTCATTTTGTACATTAAACCACAACTACTTATTAGTCACTTTTTATAAAGACCACAGTGTAGTCTCAGCCTCTAGTAAAACCAAATTGGTGGGGAAAAAATGAATAGTTAATAATGTGACTGCTAAGATCTATCAAAGACTTACTACTAAAAATGTGTATTATTTTAGAAATAAAATTATCAATATGAAAAACCAAATTTAAAGAGCAGTTAAGTTAGGAGATCATAATTTATGTTTATAAAATAGTCTTCACTAATCAAAGATATACCATAGATTTACTCTGGAAAAAATGTACTTTGAGTGTCTATTCATAGGTGTAAGCATTCTACAAAAGTAGAATGCTTTTGTGGAAGTTGCACAAAAGTTAGTTCCATTTTTAACTGAAGGCGAAGATAGAATAATTGTAACAGAATCTTGTAGCTGTTTTGGACTTTATAGTTTGTAAATCACTTTGACCTCTACTGTCCCATTTAATTCTCATCTGAATTCAGAGGGAATCAGTATTATTATCTTCTTCTTTAAGTCTTTATTGAATTTGTTGCAATATTGCTTCTGTTTTGATTTCATGTTTTGGTTTTTTGGCTGCAAGGAATATAGGATCTTAGCTCCCCAACCAGGGATCTAATTCCCACCCTCTGTGTTGGAAGGTGAAGTCTTAACCACTGGACAACCAGGGAAGTCCCATCAGGTATTACTGTGCTCAGTAGATCAGTCTTGTCTGACTTTTTGCCACCCCGTGGCCTGTAGCCCACCAGGCTCCTCTGCCCATGGAATTTCCCAGATAAGGATATTGAAGCTGAAACTCCACTACTTTGGCCACCTCATGCGAAGAGTTGAATCATTGGAAAAGACCCTAATGCCAGGAAGAATTGGGGGCAAGAGAAGAAGGGGACGACAGAGGATGAGATGGCTGGATGGCATCACCGACTTGATGGACATGGGTTTGGGTAGACTCTGGGAGTTGGTGATGGAGAGGGAGGCCTGGCGTGCTGCGATTCACGAGGTCGCAGAGTCGGACACGACTGAGGACTGAACTGAAATGAACTGAAGGATATTTCCTACATCAGGGGGTCTTCCCAGCAGGTATTATCATCTATCCCCATTTTACAAAATAGGAAGCCAAGGATCAGAGGAGTAAAGTCTCTGTCTTTACATAATAAGTAGCTGACCAGTTTATTTTAGATCCAAATCTGACACTCTTCCTAAGGCAGCATGCTTCAAAATCCTAGCATAGTTCAGTAACGAACTTCAAGTCCAAAAATCTGACTTTTAAACTAAGCTTAACAAGAAAGGTGAAATGAAAAAGGACAACTGTAAAGGAACATTGCACGAATATGTTAAAACACACTTGTCTGCAGTCTAGTGGAAAAAAAATAAAAGACTGCATAAGAACAGCTCAATTAACTCTGCTCTCAATGCATGAATATTATCTGTGGGGGTGGGTAAGCATCAAGTCTACATTTATCTTAGGAGGCACAAAAAGAAATTGTTTGAATTAATCAAAACAACAACAATAACCAGAGTCAAAAATCCTTGATGTTTTCCCCAATCAATAGAACAAGCCAGGACTACTAAAGTTTTCCCTCCCTCAGTACTGAGGTGTGCATACCTTTCATCAATTCTCCCAGCAGTTGCTTTTGCAGAATTAAATCCTGAGTGTGGAGCCTGTGGCCATCTAGGGACTGAGTACTGTACCGGATGATGCGGGCCCAGGTGCAGAATAAACAAATGGTCTTCCTAAAGTCTTCTTTATTTTAATAATAATAATAAAGTTATAATTACTTTGTCAATAAATTTCTCTGCATTTGGAAAAGCGCAGTCCATGAGTGTGGCTCTCTATGGTCCAAAGCATACTATTCACGCCTGTTAATGATCAACCCCCATAGTTTGCTCATCTCAAGCTCATCTTGCTTTAGTGGGTTCATATTGGCACTCAGCTCACTTATAAAGATGATTTATTATCAGTTTTTCAGATTAGCAGTTGATTAGCATTCAGCATAACTTCTTTGGAGGGACAGTGTCTTTGTATACAACCAATTAAACTAAGAAGCTCATCTGTTCAAAGTTGCAAGAATTAGGATTGTGAAAAAATAACACTTTTTGCCTCAAAATTGCTATACTCATATGTACAAAGTTTCTATATAATGTGATGAAATAATTATTGTAATTAGCATCTTAATTTGAATTTAGATGCAATTTGGGTTGTTTTTTTTTTTTTTTTTTTTTTTTTTTAAAAATCTAAATTAATTCCCTGGGAAACTGATGAGAATTTTTCAAAGTAGAAATAAATGCCTGTAATAAATCAAGAGATAAGGGAACAGGCAGAGATTATTCTGCAATTAAAGTTTACTAAATTAATTCCACTTAAACTCCTTGGAGTTTAATGTGAAAAAACTAGGAAGTATGTATCTTCTTGAATTAAAAAACTCACCCACTGAAATTTAAAGGCAAAGAAGAGAAAAGAACCACATAATCAATATTTCCCTAAGCACTAATCAGGAAATAAGTGTTAATATTCAAGGTTGATGTTAAAAATATAAATAAAAGGCAGCAAACTTGAAAAAATTAAATGAAAGCATGGACAGGTGATTGGAAGTTGAATGTGAATATTTGTTTTACCCCAATGAATGTAAATTTCATTAGCTGACAATTAAAAGGAAATTATACAGACATTACAATTACTGCCAATGGCATAAATTATAAAGCTGTATGGCAAAACAATTTAGGAACTCACATTGCCATTACTATTGTCAAACTGGTTACCAGAGAAACCCCGGGTAAATAATATACTCTGTGACTATGGAAATGAGGTCTTGATGTGTTGCTAGGCGGTTAAGGCTAATGTCATTGTATAAAACAATAATGTTAAACATTATTAGTTTTTTAATCATGTCAGTTAATTAGAATTGTTCCTGTTAATTGCCTATGATTCATCTCCAGATGAAAAATGCTCAAGCAAGACTTTTGGTTTTTTCTCTCCCAACACACCATCTAAGATCAGGCCTGAGTTTTGCACAGCTGGATTTTACAGATACCATTAGCCTGAGCAACAACAATAATGTTGATCAAATTTGTCCATAATAAAAGGTACTTTAATAAAGATGTGTTATCAAGGAAGCTACTCAAGAATAAAAGGCCATCCGATTATTACTATGGACTCAAAGATAGACTCTCAGTTCCCAAATTTGGTTTTATGTCAAAGATTTTCACCAACAAATTAAAAAATTAAAAGCATGGGATAAGGTTAAACTAAAGACTATCTGACATTTCCCCATGTCAGATAGGGTACAAAGACCAAAACACTGAACTTCTAAGAATCCTCAGCTTCTTACCTTATGTTTCATGACCTCAAGAAATATGTTTATGTTACTCATATTGTTCAGTACTTAGAGGGCACCTTAAAGTATAGTAAGGACCAGGTTAAACATGGTTGCACCTCTGGCCATGGGCTCACCCCCAGAGTCCCAGCCCAAATCTCTAGCTCTTCCCAAGTATAGCAATAATACAATTGAGTGATTGTGTCTGTGTTTTGTGGGATTTTTTAAAGTCTGGTAAGGTAGAGAATGGGGCTTCCCAGGTGACTCAATGGTAAAGAATCCTCATGACACAGGTTTGATCCCTGGCTTGGGAAGATCCCCCGGAGAAGGAAATGGAAACCCACTCCAGTATTCTTGCCTGAAAAATACCATGGACAGAGGAGCCTGGTGGGCTGCAGTCCATGAGGTCACAAACTGACTGATACAGCTGAGCAAAAGAGCACACACACATGTTGAACCCAGGGCAGAACGCGCCTGGAGAATCCCCATGGGCAGAAGAGCCTGGTGGGCTACAATCAGTCCATGGGGTCGCAAAGAGTCGGACATGACTGAATGACTAAGCACAGCATGGCATCCAGTTGCAGGGAAATTGCAGGAGCCGCCCCTTGCAGACCTTAGAATTTAAAACCACAGAACAGCAGTAAACCATTCACTGCCCTTGAGACCATCAAAACTTTAAAACTGTGCTACAACTTCACAGAGAAAATACTGACGAATGCTAACTTCCTGTTTTCCTCCATCTCAAATAAGAACACAAATGCTTGTCCATGAACCTTTGTCCATTATTGCATTCCTAGTGGCCCAACAGTGGTTCACAACAGGGGTTTAATTAATATTTGTTGAATGGATGAGTTATCCGTTACAGAAAATGCAAATAATATCAAATAAGCCCCTCAAGATAGAGCTTTCCATTGATATGAAACATTTGTAAAATTGATAGATGCCTGAGTCAGTTTACAATGAAGAAAAAACATTTTTTAAAAAATAAGTTAATTTTCAGTGGCCTTACTTTAGGATTAAGTATAAGAAAAAAAGCTAGAGAATTTAGTTTATGTTTTGATGAGAATTCTGGCTTTTAAACTATTTAAAGTTTTTAGTACAAGAAGAGACTCCAAAAAGCAATTTTTCGTACCACAATAAAATGACATCTGTGATACAATTGCTTTGATCTCTGACAGTGTGTAATAGCAAGGAAGACTCGTTTTATAGACGAACAAAAGAATCAGAACAGGACTGGCCATCAGCCATCCACCAGCCATCTGCAAGACATACCATTCAAAGAATCTTTCAAAAGTGTTTACCATCATCTGTGTGGTAGCCTGATTAAGGCAAGACTCTGGTTCACCAATCCTTGCTTAGGTTCTAAAACAAAGCTGGTATTTTAGGTTTTATATTTCCATTTGGGTTTTAATGAGAAGGAGAATTTTCTGCTCCTAAACCACTTGAATTGGTTGCAGTGATTTCAATTTGGTGGCAGGAGGGACTGACAAGGACAACAAAAAGATGCTTTAACATCTACCAATTTCTGGAAACCTCCACATGTCATATCCCATATCTAGAATCTGGACCGATGGCTTGGGATAGATACGTCATAGAAACTCACTATTCCTGGATTACAAAGGAAGCGTTAAGACTACTTATTTAACAATAAACAAAGGACTAGATGATGTTAACACACAGAATAGTGGGGTACATGGGTACCTTTCTAGACAATTTCCCAGCTTGTTGCACATGCTATTCAGCAGTCAAGCTGCCAAGCAGACTTTTTGTCCTTCCAAAGATGGTCTCACTCCTTGAAGTTTCAGTTTTTGTAATGTGGTTGATTGGAGAACTTGGCTGAGCAAAGCAACATCAGAGATGATTTCTCTTGTTGTGAATTCAAAAGGCTTCCGCATACAGCGTAAATGATCCATTAGCGTGCATTGTCAGAAGTGCAGGGAAATACCTTCTGCAGCATTGTCACTACTGTGCACGGGTTTTTTCTTCCTCTTTCTTCTCCTTGTACGGCAAAGCATGCCTCTTGACCTATAGAATAGCTGGTTTTTCAGTATGTGAGTGCTTTATGTATGATTAACTGAAGTTGGGGGTAACTGTCACACTTCAAAATTCTCAAAGCATTCTGGCAAATGGGAAGAACAAGTTCCAAAGAGACTGGGGAAGACTGCCGTGTATCTAAGTTTACTGAAAAAGCATGTCAGATAAAATTGCTAGACTTAAAAACCTCTGTTAAGTTCTTAATGTGCGTGGTAAAATATTTTTGGGTGGTCAAGATAGAATAAAATGTTGCCAGCTCTTTCAGTTTACACTTCTGTTGTAAAAACAAGGGGGTAAAATAATATACTGGGAAAAATAGTGACCAAAATAACTTTGATACAGAACAAAATTGAATAACAAGCACTATCGGATTTAAAGACTTATTATGAAGTCAGCAAAAGAGACACAGATGTATAGAACAGCCTTTTGGACTCTGTGGAAGAGGAGAGGGTGGGATTATTTGGGAGAGTGGCATTGTAACATGTATGATATCATAAGTGAAACGAATCGCCGGTCTAGGTTCGATGCAGGATGCAGGATGCTTGGGACTGATGCACCGGGATGATCCAGAGAGATGGTGTGGGGTGGGAGGGGGGAGGGGGGAGTCGGGATTGGGAGCTCATATACACTCGTGGCTGATTCATGTCAATGTATAGCAAAACGAATACAGTACTGTAAAGCAAAACAAACTAAAAAATAAAATAAAAATAAAAAATAAAACCAATTTTAACATGTAAAAAAAATAAAATAAATATATATATATATAATCAAGAAAAGGTGGCAATTGGTACAAAGATATATGAATGGATCAATGGAAGAGAACAGAGTCAAGAAATAGACTAAAATATATATATATGTAGACCAATGATTTTCAACAGAGATGCAAAAGCATTAGATGGAAAAAGGATAGTCTTTTCAACAAATGATGCCAAACAATTGAATTTCTGAATACAAAAAAATTTACTTTGATTTCAGTTCAGTTCAGTCACTCAGTCGTGTCAGACTCTTTGCGACTCTATGAATCGCAGCACGCCAGGCCGCCCTGTCCATCACCAACTCCCAGAGTTCACTCAGATTCATGCCCATCGAGTCAGTGATGCCATCCAGCCGTCTCATCCTCTGTCATCCCCTTCTCCTCCTGCCCCCAATCCCTCCCAGCATCAGAGTCTTTTCCAATGAGTCAACTCTTCGCATGAGGTGGCCAAAGTACTGGAGCTTCAGCTTTAGCATCATTCCTTCCAAAGAAATCCCAGGGCTGATCTCCTTCAGAGTGGACTGGTTGGATCTCCTTGCAGTCCAAGGGGCTCTCAAGAGTCTTCTCCAACACCACAGTTCAAAAGCATCAATTCTTTGTTGCTCAGCCTTCTTCACAGTCCAACTCTCACATCCGTACATGACCACAGGAACAACCATAGCCTTGACTAGATGGACCTTAGTTAGCGAAGTAATGTCTCTGCTTTTGAACCATTGTAAATATTAATTCAAAATGCATCATAGATCTAAATGTAAGATCTAGTATCTTATTTTTTATATAAATTTATTTTAATTGGAGGCTAATTACTTTACAATATTAAAAGAGAATAGAGAAAAAATCTTTGTGACCTTGGGATAGATAAAAATATCTCAGATTCAATATCAAAAGCACGGTCCACAAAGGAATAAATTGATGAATCACACTTTGTCAAAATTAAAATTTTCTGTCATTAAAAATGACTGTTAAGGAAATAAAAAGGCAAATTACCAAATGGGAAAAAAATATTTGCAAATCATATGTCAGCTGAAAGTTTTGCATCCAAAAATTCTCAAAACTCAATAATATGAAAACAGCATTTTTTAAAGTGGGAAAAACACTTGTACTGACTTTACCAAAGATACACAGATAGCAAAAAAGCATGTTAAAAAGACACTTGATATCATTCATCCTTAGGAAATGCAGATTAAAATCACAATGAAATATCATTACACACCTATTTTAATGGCTAAAATTTTTAAACTCTTACCACCCCAAAGGTGTGGATCAACTGAAGCTCCCACACACTGAAGATGGGAATATTAGCTTATACAACCATTCTGGAAAAGGGGCTTCCCTGGTGCTCAGAGAGTAAAGAATCTGCCTGCAGTGCAGGAGACATGGGTTCAATCCCTGGATCGGGAAGATTCCCTGAAGAAGGGAATGACAACCCACTCCAGTATTCTTGTCTGGGAAATCACATGGACAGAGTGGCCTGACAGGCTACTATCTCAAACAGTCAGACAGGACTGAGCACACACATTCTAGAAACAACTTGTACATTTCTTAAGAAGCTAAAGATACACCTACAATGATATGATTCAGCCACTCAATTACTATGCAGTTATGTAAGAGAAATGAAAACCTGTCCATACAAAGACTTGTATTATTATATAACTGCTCATAGTAGCTTTATTTGTAATAGCTAACTCAATGTCTATCAATTGTTGAATGAATAAACAAATTGTGATGTATCTGTACAATGGAATACTACTTGGCAATAAAAAGAATTGAATTAGTGATAACCCAGCAGCATGGATGGACCCAAACTATGCTTAGTGGAAGATGGCAGACAAAAGGAAAGAGTACATATTTATGATTCTGCTTGTATAAAGTTCTAGAAAATACAAATGAATCTGTAGTGACAAAAAGGCAATCAGTGACTGGGGAAGGGAATACAATGAGAGACAAAAGGAGCACAAGAAAACAGTTAGAAGTTATGGATGATGTATTAAATGTATAGTTATGTCAGTTCAGTTCAGTTCAGTCGCTCAGTCGTGTCTGACTCTTTGCGACCCCATGGACCGCAGCACTCCAGGCCTCCCTGTCCATCACCAACTCCCAGAGTTTACTTAAACTCATGTCCATTAAGTCCATGATGCCATCCAACCATCGCATCCTCTGTCATCCCTTTCTCCTCCCACCTTCAATCTTTCCCAGCATCAGGGTCTTTTCCAATGACTCAGTTCTCTGCATCAGGTGGCCAAAATATTGGAGTTTCAGCTTCAGCATCAATCCTTCTGATGAATATTCAGGACTGATTTCCTTTAGGATGGACTGGCTGGATCTCCTTGCAGTCCAAGGGACTCTCAAGTGTCTTCTCCAACACCACAGTTCAAAAGCATCAATTCTTTAGTGCTCAGCTTTCTTTATAGTTCAGCTCTCACATCCATACATGACTGCTGGAAAAACCATAGCTTTGACTAGACGGACCTTTATGTGCTGTACGAGGATTTAAAAGTGTTATATTTTGAGACTGTGTAAATGTGGCCACTATCATGCTCTTCATACTCTTTGTAATTATATATTTATGTCCCCTGAATTCTGAGAAATGTAAGACTGTGTACGAAAACTACATAACAGTCCTTTAACTGGAAGTAAATTAGATGAGGAAACCAGGGAGATAGAAGAGCGGGAGATAATGGGGTTAGTCCACAAAATGTGAACCCTGAAGCACTGTACACCTCCTCGCAAAGTTTAAACTTTCCACCAGCCACCCCAGTGATGAAACTGGGATTAGTTTTGTGATTCACCATGTCCATGTGACCAAAACCAACCAGTTCTTTGGGAGACGTCTTTTTTTAAAAAAACAAATACGTCTACAAGAGAAGAGAGAACAATTTCTAGGATTGGCTCGTAGAAAGCACCATGAACAATGTGTTCAACGGAATCCTTAGAGTAAACACAGACGCTGTACCTCACAAAATGCTTTTAAAAAGGATAGCATGGGGTCAGAATAATTCGATCAAAGCCATGCTGTCTAGGTTGGCCATAATTTTTCTTCCAAGGAACAAGTATCTTTTAATTTCATGGTGGCAGTCACCACCTACAGTGATTTTGGAGCCCCAAAAATAAAATCTGTCACTGTTTCCATTGTTTCCCCATCTACTTGCCATGAAGTGATGGGACCAGATGCAATGATCTTAGTTTTCTCAATGTTGAGTTTTAAACCAACTTTTTCACTTCTCTCTCACTTTCATCAAGAGGCTCTTTAGTTCATCTTCATTTTCTGACATAAATGTGGTGTCATCTGCATACTTGAAGTTATTGATATTTCTCCTGACAATCTTGATTCCAGCTTATGCTTCATCCAGCCCAGCGTTTCTCATGATGTACTCTGCATATAAATTAAATAAGCAGAGTGACAATATACAGCCTTGACATACTCCTTTTCCTATTTGGAAACAATCTGTTGTTCCATATCCAGTTCTAACTGTTGCTTCCTGAACCACATACAGATTTCTCAGGAGGCAGGTCAGGTGATCTGGCATTCTCCTCTCTTTAAGAATTTGCCACAGTTTGTTGTGATCCACAGTAACAAAGGCTTTGGCATAGGCAATAAAACAGAAGTAGATATTTTTCTGGAACTCTCTTGCTTTTTCCATGATCCAATGGATGTTGGCAATTTGATCTCTGGTTCCTCTTTTTTAAATCCAGCTTGAACATCTGGAAGTTCATGGTTCATGTACTGTTGAAACTTGGCTTATAGAATTTTGAGGATTATTTTGTTAGTGTGTGAGATGAATGCAACTGTGTGGTAGTTTGAGCATTCCTTGGCATCTTGGCATTACCTTTGGGATTGAAATGAAAACTGACATTTTCCAGTCCTGTGGTCACTGCTGAGTTTTCTAAATTTGCTGGCATATTGAGTGCAGCACTTTCACAGCATCATCTTTCAGGATTTAAAATAACTCAACTGGAATTCCATCACCTCCACTAACTCTGTTTGTAGTGATGCTTCCTAAGGCCCTCTTAACATCGCATTCCAGAATGTCTGGCTCTAAGTGAGTGATCACATCATGGTTATCTGGGTCATGAAGATCTTTTTTGTATAGTTCTGTGTATTCTTGCCACCTCTTCTTAATATCTTCTGCTTCTATTAGGTCCATGGACTTCCCTGGTGGCTCAGATGGAAAGCGTCTGTCTACAACGTGGGAGACCTGGGTTCGAGCCCTGGGTTGGGAAGATCCCCTGGAGAAGGAAATGGAAATCCACTCCAGTACTATTGCCTGGAAAATCCCATGGACAGAGGAGCCTGGTAGGCTACAGTCTATGGGGTCACAAAGAGTCGGACACGACTGAGCGACTTCACTTTCACTTTCTATTAGGTCTATACCATTTCTGACCTTTATTGAGCCCACCTTTGAATAATGTTCCCTCTATCTAATTTTCTTGAAGAGATCTCTAGTCTTTCCCATTCTACTGTTTTCCTCTATTTCTTTGCATTGGTCACTGAGGATGGCTTTCTGATCTCTCCTTGCTATTCTTTGGAACTCTGCATTCAAATGGGTATATCTTTCCTTTTCTCCTTTGCCTTTCACATCTCTTCTTTTCACAGCTATTTGTAAAGCCTCCTCACACAATCATTTTGCCTTTTTGCATTTCTTTTTCTTGGGAAGGGTCTTGATCCCTGCCTCTTATAAAATGTCACGAACCTCCATCCATAGTTCTTCAGGCACTCTGTCTATCAGATCTAATCCCTTGAATCTATTTGTCACTTCCACTGTATAGTCATAAGGAATTTGATTTAGGTCATACCTGAATGGTTTAGTGGTTTTCCCTACTTTCTTCAATTTAAGTCTGAATTTGGCAATAAGGAGCTCATGGTCTGAGCCGCAGTCAGCTTCTGATCTTGTTTTTGCTGACTGTATAGAGCTTGTCCATCTTTGACTACAAAGAATATAATCAATCTGATTTCAGGGTTGGCCATGTGTAGATGTGATGTCCATGTGTAGAGTCTTCTCTTGTATTGTTGGGAAAGGATGTTTTGCTATGAGCAGTGCATTCTCTTGGCAAAACTCCATTAGCAGGACAGAGGAGCCTGGTAGGCTACAGTCTATGCGGTCACAAAGAGTCAGACACGGCTGAGCAGGGCAAACCCTGCTTCATTCTGTACTCCAAGGCCAAATTTGCCTGTTACTCCAGATATTTCTTGACTTTCTATTTTTGCATTCCAGTTTCTTATAATGAAAAAGACATTGTTTTGGGGTGTTAGTTCTAGAAGGTCTTGTAGGTCTTCATAGACCTATTCAGTTTCAGCTTCTTCAGCATAGAGTTGGATTACTGTAATATTGAATGGTTGCCTTGGAAATGAACAGAGATCATTCTGTCGTTTCTGAGATTGTGTCCAAGTACTGGATTTCAGACTCTCTTGTTGACTATGATGGCTACTCCATTTCTTCTAAGCGATTCTTGCCCACAGTAGTAGATATAATGGTCATCTGAGTTAAGTTCACCCATTCCAGTCCATCTTAGTTCACTGATTCCTAAAATGTCAATGTTCATTCTTGCTGTCTCCTGTTTGACCACTTCCAATCTATCTTGATTCATGGGCCTAACATTCCAGGTTCCTATGTAATATTGCTCTTTACAGCCTCGGACCTTGCTTCTATCACCAGTAATATCCACAACTGAGTGTTGTTTTTGCTTTGGCTCCATCTCTTCATTCTTTCTGGAGTTATTTCTCCACTGATCTCCAGTAGCATACTAGGCACCTACTGACCTGTGGAATTCATCTTTCAGTGTTCTATCTTTTTGTCTTTTCATACTGTTATGTCAAACCTCTTTAGATGTGCACAGCTTACTGTATGTCAGTCATACTTTATCGAAGCTGTTAAAACAAAAACAAACAGAAGGCTTCCCTGGAGGTCCAGGGTTCGATGTCTGGTCCAGGAAGATCTCACATGCCTCCGAGTCACTAAGCCCGTGCATCGCAAATACTGAGCCCTGCTCACCATAGAGCCTGTGCTCTGAAACAAGAGAAGCCACAGCGCTGAGAAGCCCACACACCGCAACTAGAGAAAGCTATGTGTAGTAGTGAAGACCCAGCGTAGCCAAAAGAAATACATAAAATGATTAAAAAATAAAATAGGCCAATGAGACCCAGTGAAATGTACAAGCTTGAAAAAAAGGAGTATGTGGTCAGTTCTCATGAGGTGGATGAACCCAGAGCCTATTATACAGAGTGAAGTAAGTCAGAAAGAGAAAGATAAATATCGTATTCTAACACATATACAGGAGAAGGCAATGGCACCCCACTCCAGTACTCTTGCCTGGAAAATCCCATGGATGGAGGAGCCTGGTGGGCTGCAGTCCATGGGGTCGCGAAGAGTCAGACATGACTGAGTGGCTTCACTTTCACTTTTCAGTTTCATGCACTGGAGAAGGAAATGGCAACCCACTCCAGTGTTCTTGCCTGGAGAATCCCAGGGACAGGGGAGCCTGGTGGGCTGCTGTCTATGGGGTCGCACAGAGTCGGACACGACTGAAGCGACTTAGCAGCAGCAGCAGCAGCATATATATATGGAATCTAGAAAAGTGGTACTGAAGAGTTTATTCTCAGGGCAGCAATGGAGAAACAGTAATAGAGAAGAGACTTATGGACATGGGGAGAGCATAGGAGAGGGCGAGGTGTGCGGAAAGAGCAACAGGGAAACTGACATTACCGTATGTAAAATAGAATGTGTAAAATAGAAGCCAACAGGAATTTGCTGTATGGCTCAGGAAACTCAAACAGGGGCTCTGAATCAACCTAGAGGGCTGGGATGGGCCGGAGATGGGATGGGCCGGAGATGGGATGGAGGTTCAAAAGGATATTGAGGTTTGACAGAAGGCAACCAAATTCTGTAAATTTGGTTGTAAACTAAATAAAGCTTTTTAAGAAAGGTTTGTGTGATGAGGTTGGAAGAAGATGACTTGAGGATGACGAATTTTGGGAGTTCTAAGAGGATCAATATACCCAATGGTCAACTGGAAAGCTTTCACGGAGGAAGTGAGACCTGGCACTGTCCCAGGTGAACGAGGAAATCTGAGATCGCGCAGATCCATTCACTGAGTAGCTTTTGAGCACCTATGTGGTGCTAGGTGTGTTTCTAAGGAGCTTATTGTGTAACGGGACAGACAGCCATAAATGCTGCATTTCAAGGTAATTTGGAGTCGGGGGTAGAAGTTTGCACAAAGTGTTCTGAAAGCACAAAGGAAAGTGGATTAGTCTCACCTAGGGGTTCAGGGAGTGCTTCATAAAAAGCACTTTCTGAGCTAATTCTTACAGATGAACTTGACTACCCAGGAAAAGAAAGGTGTGAGCAAAGATATTAAGGTGCGGAGCAAAGATCAGAGGGTGAATTCTGAGAAATCAAACCAATTGATATTACTAGGTAATAAAAATGAGGCAAGAGTGACACTCATGTATTCATCCGCTCCATTGGTTATTCAACAAATATTGACGCAGTGGTTTCTAGGGACCAGGCAATAGCAGGACAAAACAGGTGAAGTTCTGAACCTTATAAAACTTCCAGTATGGACAGGGAACTCACTCTGAAGGCTGCCCTTGATTCAAAAACCCATAAAGATTAGTGAAGACCAAATGATAAAAAGTCTCAGATAGCATTCCAAGGTGCTCAGGCTTTATTCTGGCGGTAAAGGGGATCCATGAAGAATTTTAAAAGAAGAATAGTGTGATCAGGTTAGAAGATCACGCAGATTTAAAGAGGAGGGCTGATCTGATGAGAACAAGACTAGGGAAGGGAAAACTTGGTGATTCAGTGTTACAAGAACCAGGATTGGAAACAGGAGAATAAAAGGTTTAGGGTAGAACCATGATGAGTTTGGAGAAGGAAATGGTAACCCACTCCAGTATTCTTGCCCGGAGAATCCCATGGACGGAGAAGCCTGGTAGGCTCCAGTCCACGGTGTCACAAAGAGCTGGACACAACTGAGTGACTTCACTTCACTTCATGATGAGTTTAGTTAGAGACATGTAGCTTTGAGGCATCCTGGAAGCAACAGACGGTATTTGCCTGGGGCTCCTGGCAAAGGTGAGGCTTAGAGATGGAGCCGAGTGCTGAGAATCTGAATCAAGAGAGGGAAGGAAGCCTGAAGGGACAAATTTCCCGAAGGCGTATCTGATAAATATTGGATGCTCAGCTAATTTTTGCTTAAGGCTGCCTTTGTCTTGGCGTTTTCCTCTTATTTACTGTTCTTACATGGCTACCCTCAGCATCATATAATGCCCTGAGGAGGTACCAGTCTGTGGTAGCAGACTCAACACTATCAAATCAACCCATACTGGATTCAGAAGACATCTAAGAGATCCTCTCACCCATTCTCTTCCACTTACAATATTATCGCTTCAAAAATACTATTTTGATACTCTACCATCTCTTAACACGTACACTGTCCAAAGTGATAATCTGCCTGCATGCTCAATTGCTCAGTCGTGTGCGACTCTTGCGACTCTGTGGACTGTAGCCTGCCAGGCTCCTCTGTCCATGGGATTCCCCAGGCAAGAATACTGGAGGGGGGTGCAAGCAAAGCTGATTGCTTTTACAATGATGGAAAAGTAAAACTCAAAACCTTTGAGTTGCAGTGAAGTTTATTGTTTTAATGGTGGTCATGGTGGTGTCGCCCCTCCTTTCCCTCCTTTCCTGCCTCCTCTCCCTCCTCTCCCTTCCCTCCTCCCTCCTCCCTCCTCCTCTCTCTCCCTTCTCTCCTTACTCGCCCTCTTCCTCTCCCTCCCCCTCTCCCTCCTCCTCCTCCTTTCTCTCCTTTCTCTCCCTACTCCCCCTCCTCCTCTCTCTCCTCTCCCTCCTCCTCTCTCTCCTCTCCCTCCTCCTCCCTCTCCTCCTCTCCTTCCTCCTTCTCCTTCTTCCTTTCCTCCTCCTCCTCCTATGCCTCCTATGACTCATTCAAGTGAAAACAGTTCACCCCACCTGATTCCAGGGACTCTAAGTGAACCGTATGACTTCTGAAGCTAAGAATAACGTAGACGCCATGCAAACACGGGTTGGTTTCTCTCTTGCACAACCAGTTATGCTTTTCTGGACTTGCTTTGATCTGCCTGGTGACACTTTGGTTCTCTGTGCCCTTCCAATGGCTGTGAGTTGGACTGGTTTATGAGACACCCAGCTCAGCAGCCTAGTCACAAAGGTCCCAGCTGACAGACAATGTGGAAACTCTAGGTCAGAAGATCACTACCTAAATTCAGTACTTTTGCTAATAGCTGTGGAACCCCCTTCATCCTATACTTTAGCACTAACGTTGCAATGAGACTCTAGCCTTCATCTTCACTCTAATAAGAGGCTTCCTTATTTAGCCAAGGTATTGTCTCACTTCTTCTGTTGAGTATTCTACGAACATAACTTGCATCAAGTTTAGATAGCTGACACATATTCCCCTTTTACATCTGTTAGAAGTCTCTGACAAAATAGTCACAGTTCATTTCTTAGCTCAGAGTTCTGTAGTAGAGAATGTTTCTGTGTACTGCTTGGGTGGTCTTTGTCTGGAAAGCTGGGGTATCGTTATAGCATTTAAATCCAGAAATTATATGCAGTAATTCTTCTCAAAGTGTATATTACTTCTAAATGAAGTGATCTTAGGAAATATTTTGTTATAACCCTCAGTTCACAGAAAAGTCCGATCACCATTCTAAAAAGAAGGTCTTGAAACTTCACTAGTCAGAGTGTTTGCGCCTTTATCTGAATGACAAGGATCAAAGGCCTGAACTCCAGGGAGCCTGTAAGTTAGTTTTGCTTGACACGGCAAAGGTAACACATAGCACCTCCCAAGTAAGTTTATTAAACTCCCAAAGTCCAGTGTCTGGGTCCTGCGGGGGTTATAAGTGAAGACAGTATAAATTTCCAACATCTTCTTCTCTGAACTGACATTAAAGGAAATGGGCTTTCATTGTTTCTCTCTTACAGTTCATTTATACAGGCCAGGCAATTTAGGAAGAAAATGAAAGACAAAATAACTAAATGGCGAGTTACGATTTCCATACTTCGATCTTGCTGCTTCACTGCGGGATGGGGCTCTTTAATATTCTGCAACGCCCGTGACAGCTACTTCTCCAAGCGTGGGATATGCAATTTCGATCTCTTATTCTCTGAGTCTTTGTACCTTTTAGTGTAACAACAAAGAGGAACAAAGATCCTAATTATACCCATAATCATTATTATCTGAAGAAGTTCCCGGTAATTAAATTTTAAAGAAAATTTATTTAATGAGCTTTCTACAGTCACATCCAAGCAATACACATTCAAGAAGATGGTGATTAGTATGAAATAGCACTAATTTGAATGACTTGATAAAAGCTCCTACTTCACGACTATGTTTTTAATAATTGTGTAATTACATAGAGAATTATTCCTGTAAATATCGCTTGTTTTATATAGAACAGAGGACATGAAGATGTGTTCTATCCAGAGCAAATTTCCAATATTTTGAAGCTGTAGCTCCTTGTGTCAGCTAAAAAGTTAATATGTACGTCTTAATTACACAAACACACACACTCTCTTGCATCGGATATACACCTTTCATTTGCATGAGTTCAGAATAAGTGCTTAGCTTGGTAGAAACGGAGGTGGAGAGAAAATAAATCTTCTCTGAAGGAGTGCATGGTCATTACCAGTGAATGGAAATGAAAAGCATATTTCAGTGAACATCTCCTAATTATCCCATAAGAGAGGCGCGATAATTGGCGTAGACTATGTCGATGTCGTCGCGTCTATATCATTTCCAGTGATTCATGGAGCTTTAGAAATGTTAGCATGCAATATTCTGCATTTGTTCTTTTCATTTCAGGGCAAAATAAAGTGCTGATCTTAAATACAACTATAGAAAGAAGAACTACAGCTCAAAGCAGACCTCTTTCATTTGAATATTTTTTCATAGCGGGGGGGGGGGGGACAAAGGTACCGAAGGATTTCACATATCCTCAAATAACTATTATAAGGAACAAGGAGATGAAGGGGACACAGACTGGCCAAGGACACAGGAGACCTAGGACTAAATTCCTGCTCTACCGCTAATTAGATAGGGTGATTTTAAAAAAATTTCTTTTAATTTTCTATTAGAGTACAGCCGATTAACAATGTTGTGACAGTTTCAGGTGGACAGTGAAGGAACTCAACCAAACATATACATGTATTTATTGCTATTTTTTCCTAGCCTTAATTCTCTTAAAAATATATATATATATACACGTATCATTCATTAGATGAGGTGACTTTTAATGAGTGACTTGCCCTCCCTGGGTTTCCGCTTCTTCACCGATAAAATAAGATGCGCGATCTACTTTCTAAGGATGCTTCCAATTTTCAACTGCAGTTTTTCTCAGCACCCCTAGCTCTGTGATAATAGTGTTTAATTTTACAAACAGAAACAATTTTCTCCTCCTACAATTCAAAACGAAAGGCAATATTGATTACCCTCAAAAGGAAACATCTGGATATAAAGCATCTGATGCAACTCTGGGTACCCCAAATATTTATTCAATATTTTACTTCATACACCAATGACATGATGCTACACTGACTTGTTCAATAGGCAATAAAAAGAGAAAACAAGGTTAAAATGGGAAAGTAAAATAAGATAGATTTGACATAAACTTTTAATGTCATGCACATTAGACAAGTTGTCCTGCTTTTCCATCTCCTACCAAACCTTTCTTTCAACCACACACAATTTTATCCTTGGGGAACAGGATTTGACATGGAAGGCAAAAATGCTAAAAGCATCCAAAGTCATTGGAATCCAGCTCCTTGTTAGCTGTCACCTCATCAGTAAAAATCGATCGCACCAATTTCAACCTTGGTGCCATTTATAACCTGCAAAGAACTATCAGCCGTTGTAGTCCTGCTGGAATGGAATAAAGAGAAGCTGAGTAACTCAAATGGCAATGCCTTGGGACTCCACTCCAAAAGCAAAATTAATGTGGTTCTGGCTGGTATAACCGGGCTCAGAGACCCTTGAACTGCAGAAGAAAATGTGACTGATCTTGACCTGATCAAGTCTGACTCTGCATTGTTAAGGGTCCCTCTTCTGGTCGAATTAAACATTATCATTACAGGACCAACAGGACACAAATTAAGTATGCACATACCTTGGAAAGTCTATCGTTTTCCTAAGCTGAAATAGGTTTGAAAAGAGCAACTTTATCATCATTTACGTACAGAAGTAAATTTGAATGCAGAATATCCCAACTGAAGTTCAGCTGCTTACATAATTCACTTAGACTTTCAGGAATCCAGGACTTGGTCATTCACATAGGGAATAATTCCAGGTTCCCCACTGGCTCTGTGATAAAGAATCTGCCTGCCATGTAGGAGACGCAGGAGACTCAAGTTCTATCCCTGAGTCGGGAAGATCCCCTGGAGGTGGGCATAGCAACCCACTCCAGTATTCTTGCCTGGAGAATGCCATGGACAGAAGAGCCAGGTGGGCTGTAGTCTACAGGATTACAAACAGTCAGACACAACCAAAGCAACTGAGCTTGCATGCAGGCTACTAGAAACACAACTAAATTTGTGCTGGGTATTTATTGAAGGTTAGAAGAATTAAAGAACTAGTGTTAGGTGTTGTCAACTCGTCCTCTTTCTTATGGTTCTCACTAAATAAAAATTCCTTTAAAAAAAAAAAAGCATAGCAGGGACTTCCCTGGTGGTCCAGAGGTTGACTCCATGCTTCCAAGCAGGGGGCGCGCAAGTTCCATCCCTGGTCGGGGAACTAAGATCCCATATGCTGCATGGTATGGCCAAAAATACAGTACAAATTAAAAAAAAAAAAAAAAATTTAAAAGCATTGCAATTTTTGAAGCCAGTTCAGCCGCCACTTAAGATTCTAGAGATACGTATTACTCAAGTCAGCCTCAGTGATCGGAGTAAGGCCAGTGACCACAGGATAGGAACATAGTTAAATTGTTCCCAGACATCTAGATTTCATGAAAAAGGAATCTTTACATAAGCTTTCCAATTTGGTGTGATCCTTCTGTGGAAGCTTTTCCAAGATGTATAGGGAATCAAACATAGCTAGACAAAAGGACAAAAATTACAACTTCAGAAAGTATAGATATTAAGAATTCTGTCAAGTGTCTGCCACGTAGGGTTTTCTGCTTCAAGCCAGCTTTCAAATTTATGGTTGAAAAAGATATTAGCTACTTCCAATCCGAAATTGTATTTACATTTGTTTTAAGTTCAATGACTACCACATTTCACATAACTGCATTCTAGTCAGTGCGCTAATCTTCATTTTAAAGTGTTGTGAGCCCTTAAGATGCTAAAAAATTAACATATCATGAAAAGGGCAATTCATTTGAGGATGAAATTTGGAGAGGAGAAATTTCTTCAGTAAATACATATGTGAGCAGGCTGGATAAAATATACACCAACTTCAGGTTTTTCTGTTTCATTTCAAAAACAAAGCAGGCAAATTTACAAACAAGAAGAAACCTGAAAGGAAACGCAAGTTTGATAGCAACTCCTTGGTTCTGCGGAGAAGCCGCCACTCTCCTGGTCGATTTTATTCTCTATGCCCATGATGTGAGAGAAAAATGCCAGCGAAGAAAAAATAAAAAGCTGAAAAAATGGATTTTGATTAGTAAGGAAATGGTCCTGATTGTGAGTTTCTAGTTGGTCTCATTCTTCTGGCTTTCCTTTCAAAAGCCTTTTCTTTCACGTTTTACGCTCCCAAGCTGTTAATGTACCCTGATTTGTCGGTTCTTCTTTCAAATCAGGCATTCAGTCCCTATACCTGTGCTTTTCCGTCTCTTTTATCGCTCCGCATCTTTTTATGCTGGCAGTTATTTAGGTATGCTTTTATCAAGTCCCCAAGATTCCCTGAAAAGATGTCTTTCTTCCAGTTCTTTAGGACAGAACATTCAGCTTCATTTGCTTCAATTCTGCAAACCTTTGCTGAGCAACCTACTATGTGCTAGGCAGCTGATCCACAAAAGCAGAGAATTTGTGGTCTCCATTTATGGGCAAGCTCTTCTTAATGTTTCTTCCAGCAGGATACTTTTACTTCTGATGTCTCACATCTCTTAATCCCAACACATGCACGTGTTCTCAGTCGATCAGTCGATCATTCGTGTCTGACTCTGCACTCCTACGGACTGTGGCCCGCCAGGTTCCTCTGTCCGTGGAATTTCCCAGGCAAGAAGACTGGAGTGGCTTGCCACTTCCTCCTCCAGGGGATCTTCCCGACCCAGGGATCCAGCCTGCGTCTTCTGCATTGGCAGGCTGGGTCTTTAGTGTTGGGGCAGGCTGGGTCTTTATTGCTGAGCCACCTGGGAGGCCCCAATTCCATCACACACCTCATACTTTGGGTAAATGACAGCCCAGTCATGAGCAATAAGTTAAGATTCAGAGTTGGGTGGAGATTGAACTTCCTGTCATGAAGCCATACCCAGGGACCAGAACGGTCCGCTGTAACCATTTCTGTGTCTGAGTTCAGTGACTCAGTCAGCTGGCATTTAATTAGTTAATAAACAGACCGTTTCATGGAGAGCATGCATTAGCATCTGACACCGGCTGGCAGATGAGCTTTCTTGATTGATTAAAATATACATTTAAATATATTTCCTTAATTTATATCAGTTGCAAAGCGAGGCAGTTATCTTTATAACTGAGAGCATTAGCGTAAATTATTTAGTATCTTCATTCTAATTTGCACCATATTATAATATCTATCTTGATCTCAGAACTAAATAAATCATCTGTCCCAAATTCTAAGCACACTGACTCCTAAGATTTTTATTTATATCTCTTTCCCATCTTTGCCTCGACATTCTTCCAAAGGAGACTAAAACTTCCAGGAATAGCTGTAGATTGCTAAAAATAATGTGGTCATTTTCAGAAGAACGTTGAGCTTAGATTCTGATTTATGTTTATTTAAATATATGATCATACTTTGAAAATAGAGACTAGTCTGAACTTTCTCAAGGTGTGACAGGTTTTTATTTTGTCATTGTTGCTGTTTCGGAGGTTTTGTTTCTAATCTGGATTTTTAAAATCCTTCTATTATCAGTCACCACTGAGAGCTGATTATGTGGCTGGTTTTGCCCCAGGCTTCCTAGGTAGGATGGCACAAAAAGAAAGAAGAGATTTAGCCACAGTTCTGAAGAATGAGGCATGCAAGAGATGAACAAAGAAAAAGTGAAATATTGCACAATGAGTTTTTTACAAATACATGTAAAATGCTTTTTCAAAATTTTTACTGGTAATAAATACATTTTAATTACAAAAGATTTAGAAAATAGAAGAAAGGGCCAACAAAAATTAAATTCCCTATAATCCCATTATTCAAAAATAACTATTATTGACTTTTTGATGCTTAGTCTCCACACTTACTTGGCTGTATTTTTCTTCCTAAATTATTATTATAACTATTATAATAAGCTTACTATTCTATAGTCTTCTTTTCTACTTAATATTATAACATGAACACATTGTTGCTAAATATATTCTAGGATGTCCTTTAATGACTGCAAAGTATTTCATCATGCAGACACAATGTAACTAATATTAGCCAATTCTCATTGCTGAATACCTATACTCTTCATATTATGGGAATATTTAAAGTAAAACTTGAATATTTTAAATAAACCTTTGCAGGTATCCATAGTTACGAAAGTTTCTTGTGGTAGACATTACTAGGGCTAATTTACATCTGATTTCTTCTGTTGCATAAGCAATTAGAAGAGAGAGATTTATGGGACAGGAGACCACTGAGGCCCTTTGGAAGGCATTTTAGAAAAGTCTGGGGTCAGATACCAAATTAATCATGGTGAGGATGGGGAACAACAGATATTTGCTATTAGATGAAAACTAAGAAATGAGATCACAGGGACTCCCTGGCAGTCCAGTGATTAGGGCTCAGTACTTTCACTGGGTAGCCCAGCTTCAATCCTTGATTGGGGGCCTAAGATTCCACAAACCACTTGGTGTGGCCAAAAAAAAAAAAAAAAAAAGAAAAAAAAAATNTCTGTTGCATAAGCAATTAGAAGAGAGAGATTTATGGGACAGGAGACCACTGAGGCCCTTTGGAAGGCATTTTAGAAAAGTCTGGGGTCAGATACCAAATTAATCATGGTGAGGATGGGGAACAACAGATATTTGCTATTAGATGAAAACTAAGAAATGAGATCACAGGGACTCCCTGGCAGTCCAGTGATTAGGGCTCAGTACTTTCACTGGGTAGCCCAGCTTCAATCCTTGATTGGGGGCCTAAGATTCCACAAACCACTTGGTGTGGCCAAAAAAAAAAAAAAAAAGAAAAAGAAAATGAGATCACAGATCCAAGAAAAGCTTCTGATTCATTTAGGGGATAATGCCCAACAAACAGAAAAAAAATCATATGACAGTAAAAAATTTCAGTAAGTTTCAAGACAAAAATTCAGGCACAGTAAAGGAGCAAATGATTGTCAGAGGTTTTTCTAGACCAGAAAATTCAAATATTTTGTTTATGTTACTGCTAAAAATTTTTTTAAATTATGTATCCCCTTAAGCAACTTATATACATTGTATGGTATAATTCCAAAGCTGTGTTTTGAAATATATTGCAAAATCTCTAAGTGCTCTTAATTAATAA
>SJYA01002870.1:165602-177378 GCA_006410615.1 Neotragus moschatus
AAAAAAAAAAAAAAAAAATCAGCCAGATTACTGTAAGCTAGAAAAAGAAAACTGACTTTATTTTTCTAATTCAAATAAAATGTTAATGAATGTCCCCATGGCAATCTTTTTATTTCTGAATTTTCTCTTTAATTATATCTGCGATAGCTAGTTTGGTTGATAGATAGGTGGATAGATAGAGAATGCGTGATGTTTTGCCCTGAGTTTCTTACCTTGATGAAAAAAGGTACAGCATTCTTCAAGATTTCTTATAGTAGCTTTTCGCTTGAATCTCAAAGAAGTGTCTCTTAGGGGTGACACATCCATAAGGGACACTATTGTTTTATGGTACAGGTGTGTTTACATGCTTTGCAATGATTTTTGTGACCCAGAGGCTTTCACAATGGGGCAAGAAGATTCATTTCAGTTCAGTCGCTCAGTCGTGTCTGACTCTTTGCGACCCCATGAGTTGCAGCACGCCAGGCCTCCCTGTCCATCTTCATTCCCAGAGTTCACTCAGACTCACGTCCGTCGAATCAGTGATGCCATCCAGCCACCTCATCCTCTGTCGTCCCCTTCTCCTCCTGCCCGNATGGTTTGCCTTGGAAATGAACAGAGATCATTGTGTCGTTTTTGAGACTGCATCCAAGTACTGCATTTCAGACTCTTTTGTTGACCGTGATGAAGCTTAGAATGGATGAAGTTTGTAAAGTGGAACAATTTTGTAAAGGGGAACAATTTCTAAAGAGCAGGCAGGAAAGGAGTGTTGCCCTACCACAGACCTCAAGCAGATTAATTGTAGGGGACAAAGGAGTTGAAGTTCATGACCAGAAGAGTGATTCCCTGAAAGTTTCCACCCAGACATTCTCTGGAAAGCCTTTCTTAGGTCCCACGTTGAAGACTCTAGATAAGGGACCAGCAAACTGTAGCCTATGGGCCCAATCTGACCTGCTGCCTGCTTTTGTCAATAAAGTGTTATTGGAATGCAGCCGTGGTCATTCACTTACGTATTGTCGATGGCTGTAGTTACACCACAAATTCATGGCTGAATAGTTGTAACAGAGACTGAACAGTGCTCAAAGCTTAACGTATTCACCATCTGGGCCTTCACAGAAAAGTTTGCTGACTCTTTCTAGAAATTATAAAGTTGCATAAGTAGATTAGAGAAAGAGAGAGTCCTTAAGGTTGGGCTGGGCAGCCTAAACTGTGCTACTTAGCTGGAAAAGATTTGGAAAGATGAACAGAAAACAAATAAATAAATAAACAAAAAGCGTGCTATTACTGTATGAAAGATGAAAAGTCCACATCATCAATAAGCAAGCCCATGCTTGATTTTATAGGCCAGAGAATTACACATGAAGAAGAAAGGTCCATGAACAATGCTTTAGCCAAAACAGAATGAGCCATTACAAACACATGGTATCAGCCAAACCAATATAAGGGTAAATTATTCCCAATCACATGGGCATCTCCTCTGGAAGTCTCAGAGTAGCAGTTGGCAGTGAATGAGATCCTTAAGCAGGTTTTAATAATGGCGGATGTCTTCACTAATGCCACTAATTGATTCAGATACGAAACCCAAGCTCAGTAATATAATCTAAATAGTATTTAGTTTTCTAATGTGACTCTGATTTCTCAGAAGAGGCTATAGTGTATAGGTTAACTCCCACTGATTTTTCCTTCTATCTGCTATGTCAGTAAAATTTATATTCATTCAATGCGTTCTTAAAATTAGCATAGACAAACTGTAAAGAATACCAACAATGACAAACGGAACAAACACCAATACAACACCAACTTGAAGTAACTACGGTTGAGATTATTTGATAAATATTAGGAATGTGACTTTTGTGTAGAGGCAGTAAATCCAGCTAGGAAGACTATGTGTATCTTAGAAGAAGGTCCTAGAAAAACTCCCTTAAGGAACTGAAAGATTTGCTTGTATTCATCCCATCAGTTGTGGTATCATCAGCATGTCTTAAGATATTGGCTATATCTGAACGTAAGGTGGCAGTTTTTAAAACAGCAGATGTGACCATGCTGTTCACTTATAATAATTAGAAGAAATTTTTTTCATAAGGAGACTTTTGAATTATTAGAAATTTAAATTTGAGAGGGTCTAAATTCATTATTTTTTTCTCTCTAGTTTCCAAGTGTGATCAGAGACTACTTCCAAACTCAGCATTTAATATTTAGCACAATAAACATTAAACGTCTGATGCAGAGATAGCCTATACCTGTGGTGGTGCTGCTGCCCAGTCGCCCCGTCAGTTTCAACCCTACAGCCCCATGGACTGTAGCCCTCCAGGCTCCTCTGTCCATGGAACTCTCCGGACAAGAATACTGGAGAGGGTTGCCATTTCCTCCTCCAAGGGGATCTTCCTCACCAAGGGATCAAACCCACATCTCCTCACTAGCAGGTGGATTCTTTACCACTGTGCCACCTGGGAAGCCCCATAGACTTCGCTATACCTTGACCCTGGCTCCAAAGTTCCAAAATTAAAAAAAAAAAAATATTCTTCACACTTGGGTTTAGCCATTGGTGTGTGAATCACAACCCAAGCAGGAGATAAAAACCACGCGGTAATACTTTTTCTTAATACATATATGTTATTGAAGTAATTTAATTGACTGACAGTGTTTCAGGGGCACAAGAAGGTAATTCAGTGATACATATACGCATGATTTTTAAAATTACTTTCTATTATAGGTCGTTACAAGATACTGACTGTAGTTCCCTGTGCCATGCAGTAAACCTTTGCAGACAGTGTAATATAGAGAGCGAGTTGCAGAGAGCCGGAGTAACGGGGGCTTGGTTAGCAGGAGTCAAACAACAGGGCATACAGGGGTAACAGAGACAGGAGCAGCCACGGTGCCCACGACAGAAGTGGAGCTTCAAGAAAGACCCCTCCCCAAACCCGGCTGAGATGCAGACCCCGCGGAAGAGGCTCTGGCTGGAACTCAAGGAGTAAGAAGTGGCGGAGGCGCCACCCTGGCAGGACTTGCTGGAAATCTGTCCTCTTGAGGTTCTGGGGAAAGCAAGCCTCTGGCTGGTGCCAAGACTTGGAAATCACTGTCAATTCACCCAGGAGAAAGCGGCGCGGGAGGATATGCGTGTGTGCGCGTCTTGCCACAGCACTCCACTCTGAAGCCGTCGCGGAGGTTCTCCCGGAGCTGCTGGCTGCCACGTGTCACTTGGCGCCTCGGCAACTGAGCTCTAGAATAGCCCTCCGCTCCAGGAGCCAAGTACTGGGGACACTGTGCCTGGAAAAACCTGGTGAGCCACCCCCCCCCCCCCAAAAAATAGAGGACTTTCTTAGTGGCTAAGACTCTGCTCTCCCAGTGCAGAGGGTCCGGGTCAGATCCCTGGGCAAGGAGCTAGATCCCACATGCCACCACTAAGACCCGACGCAGCCAAATAAATAAACAAATAAAAACAAATGAAGGTTTTTAAAAAGCCTGGTGAGCAAAGCACACCGGATCGTGGACGCAAAAACCCCTTTCCCTTCACTGGCCTGCCAGCATCGTCTTTAATGACAAACTCTCCATGCCTTTCCAGTTGAGAGAGGAGAAACATTTACAAATGCCACCTCGATTACTACAGAGCAGCAGACAAAGAAGAGCATATTTTGAGCAAAAAGGTAATATGCATCAATACCTGTCGCTCTTGGCTTTCGTATTATGTCTTCAATATGCTGTGATGGTCATCACTGCTGAGAATTCCGTAACTGTCCCTTTTTCTACATAACATTTGGGAGCTTCTGGGCAACCATTCATTCAGTAAATATCTTTTGAGCATGCTTGCTGACTCTGGAATGTTTTCAAAAGTCAGGAGTCAAAGATGAAAATTGCTAATTCAGGCCATTTTGTACACTTGCGTGGAAGAGGTACACGCATCACCAGTTGGACGCAACGGGCTGGGGACGCGAGCAGGGTTCTAAACACCCAAAGACCGTGAACCTCAGAGGAGAAGAAGCTAAGGCTGCCTCTGCAGAGAGAAAGGCGAGGGTGCACAACATTCTGAAGAGATGCTTCTTATTTGCATCTTGAAGGGTGACTAAGAGTTTTCCAGAAAGACACGGGGCCTCTTCTGAGGGTGCAAAACATGCAAAGCCCCAAGACGCTACAGATAACGAGTTATTGACTACAGGGCCAGTTGTTCCAGGAGGCTGGATATACCTAAGTAGTTAGCAGCCAGATGGGATGACCCATTCTGATAGAAAAATTACAACTTGATTTTAAAGGTTATCCTTTCTCCTGAACCTTTTTTTTGTAGAGAAATATGCTCTTTTCATTTGTCTTCCTGGGGAGCTGAAGATGGTAAAATTAAATACTTAGATCTGAACTTGCTAAAAGAATCAAACTGAATGCAAAAGAGAACAAACAGTATTTAAAAAGAATTGACTTGCTCTGGTTTTTGCTTTGCTCTTTTTAAATTCAAATGTGACTCTGGACAGCCACCAACATAATAGACTGGAGGATCAGAACATCTGAGCCACATCACTGATTAGCCTGTTTTTTCACCCACACTGAAGGAAAAATATCGATGAATGGAATAAATGACTCATTGAAAATGACTGAAGGCGCAACATTTCGGCAACTCTCCTGAGCTGCATTTTGATTTTGAACCACAGCAGAGGGCAATACAATTTCCTGGTCTTCAGTTTAGAATTTTAGAAACACTGATAAGGGTTTAACATTATATTATGGAGATCTGAGGAGCTGCCCAGAGCGGAAGAGAAGGGGAGACTGTGGGGGAAGATTCCATTTTCTCGCTTTCTCCATTGTAGGGAAAATGTGTGCCGTAGGCACGGAGAGGTTCTTGCTTTCAGAACTCTTGTTGGATGTGGAATTCACATCCTGTAACAAACCCTGTTCTGACTCAGGTTAGAAGTCCAATGAGAGCTCTAGCACTTCCACACGGCTCTGGAGAGGCTCACCGCAAAACCTGGTTAGGGCTCATGGCTACTTTGACCCATGGGTAGAACAAGTAATCATTTATACAAACCTCTTCACCCAAGCAATGCCCCAAATGACTTGAATGTCCTGCTCTGTGGCCTGGCATTTGACTATGTTGCATAATTCTTTGTGAATGTTGTAAATATTGAGTAAGTAACAGAGTTAAGCTACTGCTTTTTCAAAANACCCATGGGTAGAACAAGTAATCATTTATACAAACCTCTTCACCCAAGCAATGCCCCAAATGACTTGAATGTCCTGCTCTGTGGCCTGGCATTTGACTATGTTGCATAATTCTTTGTGAATGTTGTAAATATTGAGTAAGTAACAGAGTTAAGCTACTGCTTTTTCAAAAGGAGAAGGCAATGGCAACCCACTCCAGTCCTCTTGCCTGGAAAATCCCATGGACGGAGGAGCCTGGTAGGCTGCAGTCCACGGGGTTGCACGGAGTCGGACACGACTAAAGTGACTTAGCAGCAACCATGTGCACCTCTAGGATAGATAATAATGTGTGTGTATGTGTGTAAGTGTGTGTGCACATGCACGCACGCACGCTCACTCAGTTGTGTCCAACTGTTTGCAATCCCATGGGTTATAGTCTGCCAGGCTCCTCTATCCATGGAATTTTCCAGGCAAGAATACTGGAGTGGGTTGCCGTTTCCTCTTTGAAGGGATCTTTCCAACTCAGGGATGGAGCCTGAATCTTCTGCCTCTCCCGCATTGGCAGGTGGGTTTTTTTTTTACCACTTGAGCCATCCGGGAAGCCCATAGATAATAATAGCTAACGTTTATTTGGCATTTGCAAATTCATCCTATGTCTAAATTATTAAAAATAATGTATCCGTTTAACCCTCACTGTAAAACAGTTTCTTTGAGTAATCCTGTTTTCCAGATGAGGAGACTGAAGCACAGAGAAATTAAGTAATTAGCCCAAGGTCCTGCAACTAGTACACACTGACGCTGCTGCTTGAAGACAGGCGGATCAAGATCTCGAATTGACTCATCACTTGCCGCTAGGACCTTAACTAGAATGACATTGTAGTGCAAATCCTGATGAGGGCTTACATGAACAAAGAATTGTTTTAAACATTTTATATATACATTATGTCATGTCTTCTGTAAATGTAATATTCCTATTCATAGGTAAATACTGAATCAAAAAGGAAACTGAGGTGCAGAAGATAAAGAGATGTTCCCAAGACCACACCGTTATTAAGGACGCAAGCCAAGGTCAACCTGATTCCCAGCCCCACAATCCAAGTAGATTTCTCAGTTCTCCCAGTGTCTATCCAGTCACACCAAAACATTGTATACATTTTTTTGCCGTGGATATTATTTCTGCAAATTCTGATAGGATCTCGAGAGTTAGAGTTGGCAATATAGTTGGAGAGGGCATCAAGCATTTAAATTTTTTGAAGTTGATTTGCATAGCAACTGAGAAATGGAATATGCCCTGCCATATCAATAAATAAAGCATGTCACAATCGTCAGCAATTGCTGCCACTGTGGAAGGTGAGCGGGTGAGCCCTGAGAGAAATCAGGAAGGAAAGTATTAGTGTTAGTCACTCAGTCTTGTCCGACTCTTTGCAACCCCATGGACTGTAGCCCATCAGGTTCCTATGGAAGTGAAATTCTCCAGGCAAGAATACTGGAGTGGGTGGCCATTCCCTTCTCCAAGAGATCTTCCTGACCCAGGGATCAAACTCCCGTCTCCTGCAGGACACACAGATTCTTTACCATCTGAGCCACCAGGGAAGCCTCTCGGAAGGAAAGAATACCTGCCTTCTAGCAACTGTCAGACTGCAGCCACTTCCTACAGTGAGCCCTGAGGAAGCTCAGGACTGGAAAAGACAGCTGAAGCCCCAGACCCTGAGGAACTTATTAAAGAAATGATTTCAGGGATTCCAGACTCTTGCATCTCCCCATACATAGAAATGAGCCAAATTCCTTGACTTGGGATGTCTGATTTTCTTCAATTTACAAACAGACTTTTGACGTTCAGACTACTTGCCCTCTGTTGCAAAACTATATAACTTGGCTTCTCCACCGCCTCCTGGGAGCAGTTCTCTTGGGGTTATAGTTGAGATGAGCTCAAGCCCAGATACCTCCTGGGCTTAAATCCTAATGATTTCCACCAAATAAAGCATAACTCTCAACTTTTAGGTTGCATGTAATTTTTCAGTCAGCAAAGCCCCCTGGGCTCTGCAGCAGACTGTAGTTGTGGGGAGGAGGTCAGTACCACTGAATCAGTCTCTAAGCGTCACTGTTGTTCCACTATCTCTCTGCTTATCCTTTCTCTTCAGCTGAGGGCAACTGTTCCTTGCAGCAATTTGGATCAGTTTCAAGACACTTACTCCTCCTCTGAACACACAATCTTTTTTAGCAATGTCACCAATTTGATAGCTATTGTGTATGAAAAAAAGAAGAGGAAAGAACCATTATTTTAAAACCATAGTGGTGTAAAATCTGCCTGCCAATGAAGGAGACATAAGAGACATGGGTTGAATCCCTGAGTCCAGAAGATCCCCTGGAGGATGACATGGTGAACCACTCTAGTAGGCTTGCCTGGAGAATCCCATGAACAGAAGAGTCTGGCGGGCTGCAGTCCATAGGATCGCACAGAATTGGACATGACTGAAGCGACTTAGCACACACACACAGTATTGGGTACGTACAAGCTGTACTGTGTAGACCTGTATCTTGTGGATTCTAAAAGATACAATATTTTTTACATCTTAATGCCTCTGGAATCAGGATGCTCCTTAAAATCTACTGGGTCTGGCCATCACTGCTGACCAGCCAGTAGTCATGACATCATTATCATTGTCCAGTTATTTTTCTTGGTAGAATGACTGGACAATGCCAGTGCTTGGCATTTCAGTCAACAAAACACATAAAGACCATTTGAAGAAGGAAGGAAAGCTCTGGTTGATATTTGAAAACCTCTATTGACATCCCCTGGTGGCTCAGATGGTAAAGCGTCTGCCTACAATGCAGGAGACCTGGGTTCTATCCCTGGGTTGGGAAGATCCCCTGGAGAAGGAAATGGCAACCCACTCCAGTAGTCTTGCCTGGAAAATCCCATGGACGGAGAAGCGTGGTGGGCTACCAGTCCCTGGGGTCGCAAAGAGCTGGACATGACTGAGCCACTTCACTTTATTGACATCCCAGCATCAAAACATGTTCCGTAAGTGTGAGCATCCTGGGAGAAATCCCAAATGTGAGAACAGAACATTCTATTAGGAAACACTGCATCACCATTGATCGGACAGAGTGAAGTTGTAGAAAAAGCAGAGACCTCAAGAACTCCAGTTCAAAAGCTGATACAAAATACCGGATGAAAAATCTAGGAATTCTGGACTTGTTCGTCTCTTCTATTTCTCCTTTCATGTATGCCCAAGGTCAGATTTGAATTTTAAAATACCTGTGTCTAAATAAGTCTAAAAGAAGTCTCTGAATAAGTAATAAATAAAACTTCTAAGTAATACAAAGATTCTATTGGGGAATTAACTGGCACTTTTCTCTTCTTGAAACAAAATACCGATGCCACTTATAGTAGACGATATCTTAAACTTGGGGAAGCACGATGTACCTTATTTTTTCTTACAGTAACCCTGCAAAGTAGGTCTCGTCACTCTCAGCTTATAGACACAGCAGATTGCTCAGCTAGAAAGAATTAGCATGTAAGTTAAGCCATGTCAGACCACAGACTTGACCTTTTTATAACCCCATGTGGCCTCTGCATGGCTTGGAAGGGCTGTCTCTTACCAGTTTGGGAGTCTCAGTCAAGTGATTTAATTTGCCTGAGTTTCAGTTTCTGCTTCCATGAAACAGAGATTAGTTAGTTAGTGTTGGTCGCTCAGTCATGTTTGACTCTTTGCGGCCCCATAGACCAGAGCCCTGGAGAAGACAATGGCACCCCACTCCAGTACTCTTGCCTGGAAAATCCCATGGACAGAGGAGCCTGGTAGGCTGCAGTCCATGGGGTCGCACAGAGTCGGACGTGACTGAAGCGACTTAGCAGCAGCAGCAGCAGCAGGTCATAGCCCTGCCAGGCTCCTCTGTCCGGGGGATTTTCCAGGCAAGAATGCTGGAGTGAGTAGCCATTCCCTTCTCCAGGGCTTCTTCCTGACCCAGGAAGCAAACCGGGTCTCCTGTACTGCAGGCATGTTCTTAACTGTCGGAGGCTCCAGGAAAGCCCTAAAACAGAGATGCAAACACTTTCTCCCAGACAGGCTGGCAGAATTAAATGTGGCCAGACTGCAACGCCTTCCAAATCTGTAAAGATGGGAGGAACTCTCCTAGTCAGGAATCAGCCTGAGCCCCAGGGCAGTTTCTTGAAATGCCTGCCTTTTGTTCGAGCATGGTTAGAAATGCCTTCCTGCGAATGTCCAGTCACAACTAGATGGTCAGCGCTTTGAGGACAAGGATCTGTTGGTAAAAATCACATCATACGTCTCTAGCACACCATGCACAGAACTGGCGCTGAATGGATATTTGTCGACACGGAGAAAATCACATTTGAAAACTTGTGAAGCTTCCATGCTACTGATGCTATTCCCTGTGAACCTGTTGGAGCAGAGGACAGGCTGGGAACAGCATATGTCGGTGATGATTTGGCTGCAGAAAGCGTGAGACTTTTTAATAAAACTGTACTAGACCGCATTCTCTCCCATAATGATATTTATGACATTTGAGGTAGCAGAAGACTCTGGAGAGACAGAATAACAGGAGAGAGAAGAAAGAGTTGGAAACACTGATTTTTTTTTTTTTTAAGGATGCATGGCCGCAAAGGAGTCCCACTTACTGGGTGATACATGACTTTCATCGTGACTAAGTCATAGGAGACCCAATGGAAGAGCTTCTGTCCTTAGCCATTTTCAGTCAACTTCCAAGATAATGTCAAATAATTATCTCTTTCAATACATGTTTATGTATTGTAATTAACTTGAAAATCAGCCTTTCTAATTCCCAGCGCCAAAGACATTCCGTTTGTAAGTTAGTTATTGAGGGACGGGCGTCCATCCCGGGCCTGTAAATCTTGTTTAAAATTGAGCAGTCTTCCTGCTGTTTGTTTAACAGTCCCTGTGTTGTCTGCAGACAAGTAATGCATCTCCCTAAGTGCACCTAACTCTCTATCAGCGAATGGGTTAGACACAGGGCCCTCGATGTGCAATACAAGGAGGAAATCTGTAGGAAACACGTGCTAACAATTCAGTGTTTTTTTGTTTGCTTGTTTGTTAATAGCCAAGATGTATGTGATTTTGCCTTCTGGAGCTTCTCAGCCTAGTTTGACATTGATTCCATAGAGGGTTGCTTGAAGCTTGCATGTGGGGGTGTTGATTTGAGAGACTCCCTCCACAACCGTTCCCCCTGTGGAAGATTCAAAAGCAAATTAATAAGCACGGAGCCAGGGACTGAGGGTGTGTTTAATTGTTCTGATGTATTGCGAGACCAAGGCTACATGCAGAAGAAAAGGGAAGCTGAGTATGAAATCTGATTTGAGGGGCGCTGCCAAGTCCTGGGGCTCCAAATTCTTCAACTACTCTCTTGCCATAGCTTCCCAATTTTCTGCTGTGAACATCATTTTTTAATTTTGATTTTTTTTAAATTTTATTGGAGTCTAGTTGATTTACCATGTCGTGTTATTTTCAGATGTACAGCAAAGTGATTCCGTTACACATATACATATATCCACTCTTTTTTCAGATTCTTTTCTCAGAAAGGTTATCACAGAATAGTGAGTAAGGCCATTTTTTTGTGGCTCACATGGTAAAGAATTTGCCTGTCAACGCAGGAGATGCTGGTTTGATCCCGGGGTCAGGAAGATCCCCTGGAGAAGGGAATGGCTACCCACTCGTGTTCTTGCCAAGGACCGAGGAGCCTGGCGGGCCACAGTCCACTAGTTCTCAAAGAGTCAGACACGGCTGAAAAACAAAGCACGCTCTCCAAAGTAAAAGTGATACAGGGCTGAGTGTAAATCATTTATCACACAGTCTTGAATTATCCTGAATCTCTTTCCCTTATATCAGACATCAGGCTCTTTGAAACTAGCCCATGAATTAGATACACTTTATTTATTTTTTTTTCTTTTTTTATTTTCAAATCACTTTATTTTTTTTTCCAGATGTTCAAATTGGTTTTATTTATTTTTTTTAACCGAGTTTATTTTATTTTATTTTTTAATTTAATAAATAAAAATAATAAACCGAATATAGACTGATGATTCATTTCCCACACGATAGCACACATGTTTCAGTGCCATTCTCCCAAACCTTCCCTCCCTCTCCCTCTCCCTCAAAGTCCAAAAGTCCATTCCATGCATCTGTGTCTCTTTTGCTGTCTCGTATACAGGGTTATCATAACCATGTTTCTAGATTCCATAAATATGAGTTAGTATACTGTATTGGTGCTTTTCTTTCTGGCTTACTTCACTCTGTATAATTGGTTCCAATTTCATCCATCTCTTTAGAACTGATTCAAATGTATTCTTTTTAATGGCTGAGTAATACTCCATTGTGTATATGTACCACAGCTTTCTTATCCACTCATCTGTTGATGGACATCTAGGTTGTTTCCACGTCCTGGCTATTATAAACAGTGCTGCTATGAACATTGGGGTACATGTGTCTCTTTCAATTCTGGTTTCCTCGGTGTGTATGCCCAGCAGCGGGATTGCTGGGTCATATGGCAGTTCTATTTGCAATTTTTTAAGGAATCTCCACACTGTTTTCCATAGTGGCTGTACTAGTTTGCATTCCCACCAACAGTGTAAGAGGGTTCCCTTTTCTCCACACCCTCTCCAGCATTTATTGCTTGCAGTCTTTTGGATTGCAGC
>SJYA01002870.1:177383-282646 GCA_006410615.1 Neotragus moschatus
GGAGAGAGAAGAAAGAGTTGGAAACACTGATTTTTTTTTTTTTTAAGGATGCATGGCCGCAAAGGAGTCCCACTTACTGGGTGATACATGACTTTCATCGTGACTAAGTCATAGGAGACCCAATGGAAGAGCTTCTGTCCTTAGCCATTTTCAGTCAACTTCCAAGATAATGTCAAATAATTATCTCTTTCAATACATGTTTATGTATTGTAATTAACTTGAAAATCAGCCTTTCTAATTCCCAGCGCCAAAGACATTCCGTTTGTAAGTTAGTTATTGAGGGACGGGCGTCCATCCCGGGCCTGTAAATCTTGTTTAAAATTGAGCAGTCTTCCTGCTGTTTGTTTAACAGTCCCTGTGTTGTCTGCAGACAAGTAATGCATCTCCCTAAGTGCACCTAACTCTCTATCAGCGAATGGGTTAGACACAGGGCCCTCGATGTGCAATACAAGGAGGAAATCTGTAGGAAACACGTGCTAACAATTCAGTGTTTTTTTGTTTGCTTGTTTGTTAATAGCCAAGATGTATGTGATTTTGCCTTCTGGAGCTTCTCAGCCTAGTTTGACATTGATTCCATAGAGGGTTGCTTGAAGCTTGCATGTGGGGGTGTTGATTTGAGAGACTCCCTCCACAACCGTTCCCCCTGTGGAAGATTCAAAAGCAAATTAATAAGCACGGAGCCAGGGACTGAGGGTGTGTTTAATTGTTCTGATGTATTGCGAGACCAAGGCTACATGCAGAAGAAAAGGGAAGCTGAGTATGAAATCTGATTTGAGGGGCGCTGCCAAGTCCTGGGGCTCCAAATTCTTCAACTACTCTCTTGCCATAGCTTCCCAATTTTCTGCTGTGAACATCATTTTTTAATTTTGATTTTTTTTAAATTTTATTGGAGTCTAGTTGATTTACCATGTCGTGTTATTTTCAGATGTACAGCAAAGTGATTCCGTTACACATATACATATATCCACTCTTTTTTCAGATTCTTTTCTCAGAAAGGTTATCACAGAATAGTGAGTAAGGCCATTTTTTTGTGGCTCACATGGTAAAGAATTTGCCTGTCAACGCAGGAGATGCTGGTTTGATCCCGGGGTCAGGAAGATCCCCTGGAGAAGGGAATGGCTACCCACTCGTGTTCTTGCCAAGGACCGAGGAGCCTGGCGGGCCACAGTCCACTAGTTCTCAAAGAGTCAGACACGGCTGAAAAACAAAGCACGCTCTCCAAAGTAAAAGTGATACAGGGCTGAGTGTAAATCATTTATCACACAGTCTTGAATTATCCTGAATCTCTTTCCCTTATATCAGACATCAGGCTCTTTGAAACTAGCCCATGAATTAGATACACTTTATTTATTTTTTTTTCTTTTTTTATTTTCAAATCACTTTATTTTTTTTTCCAGATGTTCAAATTGGTTTTATTTATTTTTTTTAACCGAGTTTATTTTATTTTATTTTTTAATTTAATAAATAAAAATAATAAACCGAATATAGACTGATGATTCATTTCCCACACGATAGCACACATGTTTCAGTGCCATTCTCCCAAACCTTCCCTCCCTCTCCCTCTCCCTCAAAGTCCAAAAGTCCATTCCATGCATCTGTGTCTCTTTTGCTGTCTCGTATACAGGGTTATCATAACCATGTTTCTAGATTCCATAAATATGAGTTAGTATACTGTATTGGTGCTTTTCTTTCTGGCTTACTTCACTCTGTATAATTGGTTCCAATTTCATCCATCTCTTTAGAACTGATTCAAATGTATTCTTTTTAATGGCTGAGTAATACTCCATTGTGTATATGTACCACAGCTTTCTTATCCACTCATCTAGATACACTTTAACATAAAAGTTTACAATTTAAAATAGCCTGGGAGGAAGTCTCCAGCTCAGCTAAAGATCAGACCAGCTAAAGAGGTCTGATCCAGCTGGGGATGGCATTCCATCCTGGGAAACATATGCCTAGCAGGGGAGCAGGTACAGAGGGAGAAAGTCAAAGCAACAAAGATCAATTCCACATCTTTAATGATTGTAACTAGCTTGGAGGTTTTAAAATAACAATAGGTTGTTTGATGACAGCTGTATCTTTTTTCTATTGGAGTATAGTTGCTTTACACGGTTGCGTTCATGTCTGCTGTACAAACAAGTGAATCAGCTGCATGTATATGTATCTCCCTTCCCTCTTGGACCCCCTCATCACTCTCATCCCACCCCTCTGGATCAGCACAGAGCACCGAGCCAAGCTCCCTGTGCTATGGCCGCTTTCCTCTAGCGGGCTATTTTACACATGGAAGTGTGCGTACGTCCCGCCCTCCTCTCCCCTCTCTGTGTCCATATGTCCATTCTCTAACGTCGGGGTCTCTATTCCTGCCCTGCAGTTAGGCTCATCTGTACCATTTTTCTTGATTCCACATACCTGCGTTAATATACTATATTTGTCCATCAACAGATGAATGATAATGCAGAGGTCTGCCATATCTTGAGAGACCTTGCAACATATTACTAACATAAGGCAATGGGGATTTATATCACAGTTTAGCAAGAGGGTCGGCCAGGACCAGAAGGAACACCTGCAGAAAATCCAGCCTACCTTCCTGGATGGTCAAAGAGCTCACAAAAACCCGTGACAGCGGGCTGCACCACATTACAGAATTCAAAAGCTATAACCAATTGTTATACAAAGACAATGGAGACACATGCTGCAGCTTTTTTCCCCCCTTTCCATTAAATCACAACAGAGTATCTCTGGCCTAATGTCCCCTGTGAGACGGATTGGGGTGATTTGTGCAGAAACTCTCCCCTGACAAGCAGCTGTGAGAGCAGGCTGGCTGGGTTGACAAGCAGAGCAGAACACCCTCCACCCAAGAACTCAGGAACAAAAAGCAAATCAATAGACGTAATATTGCAAAACACTGCAGCAGGATCAACAGAGCTCTCACATCTATTCGATTTTTTTTTTCCCTCCCTCATCTGTCAACACAATTGAGAAGTCGAGCTTGCTAATTGTCTTCAATTGGCAGACTCCACGGACTCTGGAGCTGCGACACTTGGATGTCACACTCTCTGCGACTCGTGGTCGCCAGCCTGGCAGCCTTGGAAGCGGCCTTCCTTTTGGGCGGGCTGCGTGCATCCACCCCACTTCCCTGGGTCTGGATGAGGCTCACTCCCCATTATGCAGCTCTTCTCATCATTAGCACCAACGGAAGACTCTGTGCCATGTTCTCTGTATCCAAAATATTTGAGGGAGGCAAAGAATCCCAGGAAGTCAGTGAAAATGCGCTTCTATTGCCAGCTAGCATTTGCAACTGCCAGACTGCCTTGCATTCAAATTAGATTATCCAGCCAAGGAAGGACAGAGAGGGGCTGATTGCAAAGTCGGCTTGCTTTTGTGCCTAAATGGCTACCTTTATAAAAGGTACGCTGGATTCTCTTTTGAAGAGGTTTTGCTCTGTTGGCCCCCTTGCTCACGCCCTGAAAGATCATGAAGTCATCAACAAACCTTGAAACTCCCCCAGAGTCATGAATGGTGAGCTCACTGTCCCCCTCGCCCCCAGCCTGGTGCTCAGCAAACAGTTGGGGGCTAACAAATACTGGCCATATTTGAGCCAACTATGCTAATCACGGGAGAACAAAGGTGTGTTGACCCAAGAGCTCATGGCCCTGAATTTTTCTCAGAGAATGCAGGATGATTGCATCCTTTTCTAAAGCTCTGGAGAGGTCCGGATAATCTGTCCAGGAGGCTTGGCAGTGGTGGTCCAAGCTGCCCTTGCCAGATCCTAGGAAGTAGGTGTCTGAAAACTTGACAATCAAAGTATAATAAGCTTTACAAGGTGAACCCGAGTGAGCAGGTCTGGTTGGCTTGGTGAGTAACCTAGTTGAACTCCCCATGTTCAGCCTTGAAAGACCTTCCACTAATTGCCAGAAGTAAGGCTGGGAGCTTTTCCCTGCTTGTGGGTCTGCCTTCTTCACATTCCTGGGGTCACCGAGCAAAAACTGACCTTCTTTCTGCAAATTGGTGCCTTGAAACACACTGTTGTTTCTGAGCTGTTCCACTGTCCTCGAGTACCTCTGCCTGGCTTTATAATCTCAGTCTCTCACTCTCTTTCTATCTCTATCAACCTAATATCGACTCAGGGCTGCCTGCTTTCATTCATTTTCCTTCTCTCGCCGTGATACCATTGAGATGCAAACCTCAGGCAGCCTATCCCATCGTTTGCAAGTATTTCGATACAGAGCTCTAGAAGGAAATGGTCATCTCCAGGACACCTCTGAGCTGTCCGCCTTGTGGATCCCTCCTTTCCATTTCCATGACTCTTTTTCTTGCTCCTGACTAGAACAAATTTGGTAGCCAGAGAGTCTCCCTTGCTGGAGGGTAAAATCGTGGAAACCAGAGAGCCTAGCCTCACAAACAGAAGCTGGCAGAGTTCATTGTATTCAATGGATCAGCACACCTTCCACCCCCGACTGGTTACCCTCCCAGCCCCTAACTCACAGAGACACAGAGGGGAAGGAGTCACTCCGTTTGCTGTTTCCCTTTCAGATAAACCATCGAGATGATGTCAGATGTGGTTTGTAGACTTTGATTCTTAAGGTTTTCTGTTTGTTTAGGAGGTGTGTGTGTGTGTGTGTGTGTGTGTGTGTGTATTGGAGGGGGGTCTCATTTTTCTTCTTTGAATGGCTCTTAAACACTTTTCTTTTATAATTTTAAATTTTTTATTATTTGGCTGCACCACGAGGTATGTGGGTTTTGTGGCTCAGCTGGTAAAGAATCTGCCTGCAATGCGGGAGACCTGGATTTGATCCCTGTGTTGGGAAGATCCCCTGGAGAAGGGAAAGGCTACATATTCCATTATTCTAGCCTGGAGAATTCCATGGGGTCAGAAAGAGTCGGACATGACTGAGCACCTTTCACCACCACCACCACCATGAGGTATGTGGGATCTTAGTTCCCCAATCAGGAATCAGATCCTTGCCCCTGTTTTGGAAGCACAGGATCTTAACCACCGAACCACCAGGGGAGTTCCTTTTCTTTGTTTTTAAATTTTAAACTAGCCACCATTCCAGTGTCTGTTCTCAGAGGCTCTGGGAATCACCAGCCCAGTTTCCCCAGCATCCTACAGACAGCCTCATGTCTTCACACTTCTGAGCCAGGGTCTGAATTTTCCTGCCAGAAAACACAGCTTTAGGTTATAAAATCACAGCCACTGAAATAAACTGCCATCCATTTCCATCTAGATTTTTCAGCTGCAAAAATCATTGTCTTTTTCAGTGTTTGTACAGTTCATCAGTAAGTAACCATCCTCTACTTTTATTTTTGATGGTGAAAAAATGGTGAGGAGGAAAAATATGGATTTTCTGAGAGTGTTCAGAGTTTTGCATTGCAAGTCCAATCTTTAATTGAAATTTCCCTGTTCATCAGTCTCAAGATTTAATACATGGTCATATTACTTGGGTATAAAGTCAAAGAGTGAAGAATAATTTTGATGTTACAAGTTAGAATAACTACTTTAACGAATAATCAGGAGAGCCATGTGTGGCTTTTTTGCTGATTGTTAACAGCATCATTTTATGGACTAGAAAACCTCTTGGGACATGAGATATCTGAAAAACGAAAGAAAAATGTTTTCATTTTTAAATCTACTGATTAGAGATGTTTGTCCATAGAATTATGAAGGGCAACATGTCATAGAGTAGAAATCATACGATTTTATGAGACCCAGGTTCTCGTGGTGAATGTGCCATAAAGTAGCTCTGTGACCTTGAACCAGTCATTCAAGTTCCCTGGATCTAGAGTTGCCAGATAGAATATAAGATGCCTAGTTAAATTTGAATTTCAGATAAATGAGGACTACTTTCCAGGATAAAAGTATCTGTAATATTGTACTGGGCAAACTCATTCCCAAATTTTTAAAAAAATTTTTACTTACCTGAAATTTAAAGGTTAATTGAGAGTTCTATATTTTGATTTACGATTCATCCTGGGTCTCATCTTCAGAGGCTCATAGTTCCTTTCTTAGCTCTTCCTTTTGTCTTAACAATTTTCTAGAGCTATTCAACTCACTTGTACATTAAGTTGTTAAAGGAATAATTGTTCTATTTCCTCATTAATTTTGCAAAGGTGTTTTGGATTTACCCTATTCCCTATGAATATGTAATCATTTCTGGATACATTCTTAGAATATAGAATTTACCCAGTTCAAACATTAAAAATGTTCCCAAGATATTTCAAAGCTTGTAGAACTGAAAACAAAGAAAGAAATAAACACAAGATGTCTTTCCTTTTATAACCGTTTTTCCTTAAGTAAACATTGCATTGTAAGGCATGGCCTCCATCCTCCTGTATGGCCAAGAGCAGAAAGGAGATTCAAATCCAGTAATTATTAGTAAACATCACAGTTATAAGAGAACATAACATTCATGGCAAGAGTGTTAAAAAGAAAAAAAAAAGCTTGGTACAACATGAACTCTTCCTTATTTACTGTTTAAATCTGTAAACTACTCACTCTGTTTACCTAAGCATTTTACACTTGAACAAAAAGGGCAATCAGTTAAATACCAAAAACTGTACTGACTTTCAACAATCTTGAATTTCACAGGTCATATATTCCATTCTGAGCAGTCTGTAGAGCTGCCTGAGATCAAAGTGTAAATTGTGCCTCTGTATAATGTCCTCAGAAATAATAAAAAGAAAACTATTTCCCTAAGACCTGATTCCTGTTTCTTCTCCCAGCCCCCATGTTAAATATATTCCTTATGTTACTATTTAGCTAAAACTTATATCTTTAGTGCTTGAGCTTCTAATGAATTATAGAACAGGTTTTTTTTTTCCCCTTTGAAATCTATGTTGCTCACAAAGCTAATGAAAACCATATGTTATTGCTCTAATTCTAATCAAAAGTAAAATATGGTTTTTGTTTGTTTGGTCTTATTGAAGAGAATGTTATTGAGACATCCTTAATCTTGTATTCCAGAGATTCAAAATGGAAATTTAAGCCTCATCAGGACAGGTGGCAACTAACAGAGTCTTTCCTGAATTCTTGGTTTTAATGATATTTTAAATTCTGTTGGTACCTCAGGCAGAGAAGGATAAAAAACAAGCACAGTACCGATGGTGTATGAGTTAATGGGAGGATAACTGATAAAATTAAACCTTTGTAACCTGCTGAGCTAACCCAAACTTGCTAAGCTACTAGAACATTAATGAGTAAGAGATCTTAATTAAATTGTTTGTAATTAACTCTCCCAAGAGGAAAAAGTGTAGAAGTATCGCAAACTAAATACCTGTGGCATTTACTTGCAACAAAGTCATTACCAGGCAAATGATACGCATAGATACTCAGAAAATATAGGTGTGGATTGGATAGATCAGTGCCATACGAACCATTGTGATTTCTTTTCTCCTGAAATTCTACCAATTGCTAGTTTTAGAATATTAATATCTACCTGCTATTTTATGAAAATGATATAGTCTTAGCTATAACAGCTCAATCTTAGAATGAACTAGGGACTTTTAATTAAAGGTATAACATTTTCTATCTAAATTTTAATGAGATTTAGATCATCTGTAGACTATAAGACAAATTTGCATATCAGAAGGCCTGGTTAAGAAGGACCCATTGAGCAGCAAGTCTACTGGTGTATCAAAAGTCATCTCTGGGGGCTTCCTTGGCAGTCCAGTAGCTAAGACTCCATGCTTCCAATGCAAGGGATTCGAGTTCGATCCCTGGTTGGGGAAATAAGAGCCCACGTGCCATGTGACATGGCCAAAACACTTAAAAAAAATTTTTTTTAAGTCATCTCTGGCTTTTCCAGGGGATTAACATCACCATTCTACTGACAGTCATGGAGTCCCCCTCTGGGGCGGCCTGCTATGGCAGTGAGCTCACTAGACCATAACCCAGCAAGTCAGACAAACTTACAACATACCTGTGCCGTGTGTGGCTAACACACGAGCTCAGGCATTGCTTTAGGTGTGGAAATGCAAAATGGAAAAGTGCAAAAGACACAGCCCTTGACTTACACACCTTGCAATCCAATAGAGTTCTGGCACAGAGAGTTAGAAGTTTTGACAAAGTGAGTTCAGCGGCCTATAGCTTATTTGCAGTTAGTATCTTTTTTTTAGAACATTCTTTTAGCAGCATCATTGGTTATTACCTGAAAACTTCTAAATTAGGCTACATTAACATAACTGATAGTATATATGAGTATATTTTGTGAGACTTGCAATGACTTCTGCCATCATCAACCATTCACGTGTTTTACTCATAGTAACTCATCAGTCTTCGCCTGCCTTTGGACTTGGAGTCAGACTGGAACCTTCTCCCACTGGCCTTCCTGGTTCTCAGGCCTTCAGACTCAGACCGGAAGATGCCATCAGCTTTCCCAGGTCTGAACTTGGCCTCCATAACTGCACGAACCAGCTTTTTATTGCTGGAAATACACCTTCCAGGTTGTTGCCTGACTTTTGATATTATTATTTTTTTGTTTTCACGAAACAAGGTAAACATTTTTATGTAGTTCCCTACAAGTTCTCAAGACTTCCTCTTGGCATCTGTGGAAAGAAATAAAGCAATTCGCTACTTTTCTAATAACTTCTCTAATTTATCTTCCTGTATTTCGCTTCTAAATGAGAGCTTTACCCAAAGACTTGCTCAGTGATTTCTTTCTGCAAGTATTATCACAGTATCATACACATACATATGTAAGTCTTAAGTGTTCACCTCAAAAAAATTTTAAGCAAATATATTCATATAACAAGCACTCAGATCAAGAAAAAAATATAGGGCTTCCCTGGTGGTTCAGTGGTAAAAAAAATGCCTGCCGTTGCAGAAGAAATGGGTTCAGTCCCTGATCTGGGAGGATCACAAGTGCTATCAAACAAGAAAGCCCATGAGCCACAACGACTGACCCTGTGCTCTCGATCCCAGGAGCTGCAGCTAGTGAGCCCACGTGCCACACGACTGAAGCCTCGGGCCCTAGAACCTCTGCTCAGCAAAAGAGAAGCCACTGCGATGAGAAGCCTCAGCCCACAGCTAGGGAAAAGCCCTCACAGCAACAAAGACCCAGCACTGCCAAAGATAAATAAATAATTTTAAAAGAAAAAAATAACCATAATCCCAGAAGCCTCTTGGGTTCCTGCGTTGAGGGTAACCAGCCCCCTGACTTCTATCAGCATAGATAACTTTGCCTGATCTTCAGCTTCATATGGATGTAATCACAGGCTATGTCCTCTTTTGAGTCTGGCCTCCTCCACGTGGCATTTTGCCTGTGGGATTCAGCCATGCTGGTTGTGGTTCAGTTCAGTCACTCAGTCGTGTCCGACTCTTTGTGACCCCATGGACTGCAGCACGCCAGGCCTCCCTGTCCATTGCCAACTCCCAGAGCTTGCTCAAACTTATGCCCATCGAGTTGGTGATGCCATCCAACCATCTCATCCTCTGTCATTTCCTTCTCCTCCTGCCTTCAATCTTTCCTAGCGTTGTGGGTCTTTTCCAATAAGTCAGTTCTCTGCATCAAGTGGCCAAAATATTGGAGTTTCAGCTTCAGCATCAGTCCTTCCAGTGAACACTCAGGACTGATTTCCTTTAGGATGGATTGGTTGGATCTCCTTGCAGTCCAAGGGACTCTCAAGAGTCTTCTCCAACACCACAGTTCAAAAGCACCAATTCTTTGGCACTCAGCTTTCTTTATGGTCCAGCTCTCATATCCATATATGACTACTAGAAAAACCATAGCTTTGACTAGATGGATCTTTGTCGGCAAAGTTGGCTGGTTGTTGTATTGTCTGTTAATTCTCATTGCTGAATGATATTCTTTTGACTGAAGAAACCACGATTCATTATCCACTTCACAGCTCATTCCATTTTCAGCTGTTATGTATTGTAAACATTCTTCTAGATGCCTTTTGTGAATGGATGTGCCCTCTGTTGTTGGGTAATGGTCTAGGAGTGGAATTGCAGGGTTGTAATAAGATACTTCTGCTTTTTCTTGTCTTTTCTTTCAACATATTTTCCTTCACAGATTTCATCAACAATTTATTCTGGATCATCCCCTAAAATGTGAATGATTTGCTATTTTATATTCCCCATCTCTCTGCTCTCTTAAGCATCAGCAAAAATATACATTAGTCATTAAAAAAAAAAAGTCCAAGTTCAAGTTCTTGACTGTCATCCCCTCTGAGATTGTGGACTCACCCTCCTGCTACATCTCCAGGTGAAGAATTACTTCCCATTGGAAGTTTGGACTCAGACATTTACCTGGTCTGCTACCTATGGGACCACATATGAAATATGAAAATTAATTTTGTCCATTTAATTTAAGGCCTAGGAAGAAAAAACCATGTCAGGATGAGACATCCCCCTCCCCCTCTTTCTAGAAGGCCCCACCCTGGTTCCCCTCTGGGCTTCTAAGTTGAAAGGGTTTAAAGATAGAATGGGATGCCTCCACAGTGGGGAAAGTTCCAACGCCCGCCTGACCACACCAGCTGCACGGGAGGCAGTTCTAAGATGGAGACAATTCAAAGAGGAAACGGGCCTTGCGTGCAGAAGAGAAAGAACTAACCACCTCGCTCCTCCCTGGTGCCTTTTCCCACACTGCCTGGCTCTGCTTACGGTGTGGACCGTATCAGAAGGAGGAGAGGAGAACTCACATTTCACGTGGACCAGGAACCCTCATCCACAATGTCATAGTTCTTATCCAGAACACCTCCAATTTAGCAAGTCGGAAACCAAACCTTATCTTTTCCCCAAACCAAATCCCCTTTCAGACTTCTCAGTTTCTGTCAGCTGCAGCAGCATAATCACGCAGCCCGAAACCTTCAAAACCATCAGATTCCTTTCCCTTATCTAGTCAGCCAAATATTTTTAGCCCTTCTTCAAAACTGTCTATTCTTCAAAATGCCCTTTGAGTCCATATCAGCTTTGATTACCTCTCAAGCTTCCTGACTATCTCCCCAATCTGTCTACTGTCCCCTCCAGCTTGGCCAACACCTTGACATTAAGCTTTCTAAAATAGTAATGTTCTGATTTTCCTCGTCCAACTACAAAGCCTCCAAGGCCTCTCCACAGCAACAGGAACTTCTGTGTGGACTAATGGACTTCGGAGTTGATAACAAGCCACTCTAATTTACATAGTGAAATTGATTTTTTTTTTTTTCTTTCTCAAAAAAAGTATAGATAGGGTACTATTGAGTGGTGAAGTCTAGAAGAACAAAAATCAGGAAGACTTCACCCATCTGGGAATCCAGGTTTATCAGCTGGCTGTAGAGAACTGTTCCGGTTGAATGTTGGGGCTGAAGGCATGTTGGCGGATGGTGAGGAGGAGAAACTCACTTGGGGGCAGCTGAATGCAGGCCTGTGCAGGACACCTAATTTTCCTTTGTGAGAAGTCAGCATTTTCCTTTGTGAGAAACACAAGATGGACGGACTGTCACTTCATCTCATCAAAGAACACTTAAGCTCGAGCACTTGATAAAATTTCTTCATGCTTGAAATGGGCCATCAGTCTAGTTCCCCTTTCTATCTCCATCATGTATATCCAAAGCTAGCCCAGGTGACCTGGCCCCAACCCCCTGACTACCCCCGTCAGTCTTGTTCTAGTTCAGGGGCTCCGGCTTCAACACCGACACCTCTCCCCGGCTCCATTCCTGTTCCGCCACATACTTAAGCATGTGTACAAGCTCCCACAGGGAACCCTGAAAGGAAGGGGAAAAGTAGACTTGGCTTGACTGGTCTCTCTTCTCTCTCATCTATCTTCCTACAAACACTGGTGAGGATCTGCTGTGAACCAAACACATTACTTCTGATGTGCTGAAGATATTACTATGAGGTTTTTGCAAAGACTAAAGTACAAATCATATAGTTCCAGTCTTCATGGAATTTACTCCCTAGATGAGGTTTTAAGAGCGGTATGCTCTGAAGGGCACAGGTTGGTGGTGTGGCCTCCACTTCTTCTGGGAGCTTTACTCCCCTGTATATTCAGTCTGGCATCAGACCCCCGGCAGACAGTAAATAGCCCGGGTGAAGGCTGTTTTTTGTTTTTTCTTTTAATTATTAATGTAGCTGCGTTGAGTCTTTGCTTCAGAAAATGAAATCTTCGTTGCATCACGCAGGATCTTTTTGTTGTGGCACACGGCTCTCTAGCTGTGCTGTGCAGACTCTGGAGCACTTGGAATCAGTAGTTGTATCACAAGGACTTAGTTGCTCTATTGCATGTGGGATTTTAGTTCCCCGATCAGGGATCAAACTCGTATCTGCTGCATTGGATATGTGAAGTCTTAACCACAGGACCGCCAGGAAAGTCCCCTCACTCATGGCTATTTACAAGAGATACTGAAGGAAAGCGTCCTTGGGAGGATAATTACTAATTCTTAAAGCATGAAGATGACGAGTTAGACACTAAGTATCCTAGAGCTTGCTTATTCGTGAGCTGGTCTTGTTAATCCCTTTTTGCTTCCATTTGGGCTTCCCTAAGAATGACACCCATTCCAGTGCTCTTGTCTGGAAAATCCCACGGACAGAGGAGCCTGGTGGGCTGTAGTCCATGGGGCCACTAAGAGTTGGACACTACTGAGCGACTTCACTTTCACTTTTCACCTTCATGCATTGGAGAAGGCAACGGCACCCCACTCCAGTACTCTTGCCTGGAAAATCCCATGGACGGAGGAGCCTGGTGGGCTACAGTCCATGGGGCCGCTAAGAGNGAAGATATTACTATGAGGTTTTTGCAAAGACTAAAGTACAAATCATATAGTTCCAGTCTTCATGGAATTTACTCCCTAGATGAGGTTTTAAGAGCGGTATGCTCTGAAGGGCACAGGTTGGTGGTGTGGCCTCCACTTCTTCTGGGAGCTTTACTCCCCTGTATATTCAGTCTGGCATCAGACCCCCGGCAGACAGTAAATAGCCCGGGTGAAGGCTGTTTTTTGTTTTTTCTTTTAATTATTAATGTAGCTGCGTTGAGTCTTTGCTTCAGAAAATGAAATCTTCGTTGCATCACGCAGGATCTTTTTGTTGTGGCACACGGCTCTCTAGCTGTGCTGTGCAGACTCTGGAGCACTTGGAATCAGTAGTTGTATCACAAGGACTTAGTTGCTCTATTGCATGTGGGATTTTAGTTCCCCGATCAGGGATCAAACTCGTATCTGCTGCATTGGATATGTGAAGTCTTAACCACAGGACCGCCAGGAAAGTCCCCTCACTCATGGCTATTTACAAGAGATACTGAAGGAAAGCGTCCTTGGGAGGATAATTACTCTTTCTTAAAGCATGAAGATGACGAGTTAGACACTAAGTATCCTAGAGCTTGCTTATTCGTGAGCTGGTCTTGTTAATCCCTTTTTGCTTCCATTTGGGCTTCCCTAAGAATGACACCCATTCCAGTGCTCTTGTCTGGAAAATCCCACGGACAGAGGAGCCTGGTGGGCTGTAGTCCATGGGGCCACTAAGAGTTGGACACTACTGAGCGACTTCACTTTCACTTTTCACCTTCATGCATTGGAGAAGGCAACGGCACCCCACTCCAGTACTCTTGCCTGGAAAATCCCATGGACGGAGGAGCCTGGTGGGCTACAGTCCATGGGGCCGCTAAGAGTCGGACACGATTGAGCAACTTCACTTTCACTTTTCACCTTCATGCATTGGAGAAGGAAATGGCAACCCACTCCAGTGTTCTTGCCTGGAGAATCCCAGGGACAGGGGAGCCTGGTGGGCTGCCGTCTATGGGGTCGCAGAGTCGGACACGACTGAAGTGACTTAGCAGCAGCAGCAGCAGCAAGAGGTTCCTAGCCTGAAACTGTACCCTACACAAGGGCTCAGACTTTCATCTCCAAGGGTTCCAGCTATAAAATATGCAAATCACCAGCTGTGAGTGTGTCTTGGGGGAGTATCCCACACCCACCATCTCTGTCTGAACCCTGGGAACACCAGAGTACAAGCTAGGAATAAAAGTAGACATTTTTCTCACTTTCTTTGCTACTCAAGAGATGGGAAGGTAGAGTGTGGTTGTTGTTAAGTGACTGCATGTTATTTTATTCTCTTTCTATCAAGAGATGAGATCTTTGAATCCTGCCCTAGGTGGGCCTCTGGGACCGTTTTGACCAATGGACTGTGTGGAAGTGATATTTGTGTCTTTCAAGATTAGGTCTTTAAAGGCCATGCACTTCTACCAGGCTTTCTTGGGACACTTCTGGGGAAAGCCACTGCCCACGTAAGTCCTAGTAGCCTGCAGCCACCGTGCTCAAATGCCATGTGAAAGGACTTTAGGGATTTCCCTGGTGTCTAGTGGTCAAGACTTTGCCATTCAATGCAGGAGATACAGGTTCAAACCCTAGTTGGGGAGCTTAAACCCCACATGCCTTGTGATCAATAAAGCAAAACATAAAAAGAATATTTTAACACATTCAATAAAGAATTTTAAAATGATCCATGTTAAAAAAAATTTGTTTTTTATACTTGAAAAAAAAAGAGAAACAACTTCAATCACCAGAGCTCCACTTCCCACTCATGCCCACCAAGGCACCAGACGTGAGTGAGCTCATCCTGGTTTCTCCAGACCAGCCCTTCCTCCAGCAGAGGATGTCTTATAGATATTGGACAATGCCCAGAGGAGAAAAGGGATCACCTAAATGAGTCTTCCTGAACCCCTTCACAGAAGTAGAGTAGAATACAGAATCCATGAGATGTAGTAAAAAGACAATTTGTATTAAATTTCTGGGTTTAGGTATGGTTTGCTAGGGTAGCAATACTAAATACGGCTGAGAATAAGTCTCCAAAGCCCTGCTGAAAGAGATTTGGGGTGTGGAAAGGAATAATTGCTTATCAGTGATGTTGCTAAAGGGGGGCTGGGGAGATAAAAATCCTTCCTCATTGGCTTTTAAAATGTTAACGTTGCCTGGGACCTCACATCCTCAACTCCCCCTTGGTACAACAAACCTAGAGCACGAGAAGCAAAGGATCCAGAAAGTCTGTTTTGTTTTCCCAAACTGTTGCTTGTGGGCTGTCTTAGTTTGGTAGGGCTGCTATAACAACTGGGTAACTTAACTGAACTGTGTGGTCTCACAGCTCTGGCAACTAGAAATACAAAGTTAAGGTGTCAAGGCAGAGCTGGTTCCTTCTAAAGGAGAATCTGTCCCACGGGTCCCTCCAGCTTCTTGTGCTCTGCTGGTGATCTCTGGCATTCTTGGGTTCATAGAAGCATCCCCGTGATCTCTGCCTTCATCTTCAAAGGGTGTCTTCCCTGCCCATGTGTGTGCTCAGTCGCTCAGTTGTGCCTGGCTCTTTGTGACCCTGTGGACTGTAGCCCTCCAAGCTCCTCTTTCCATGGGATTTTTCAGGCAAGGAGACTGGGGTGGGTTGCCATTTCCTTCTCCAGGGGATCTTCCAATCCAGGATCAAACCCATGTCTCCTGTGTCTTCTTCCTTATGGGGGGATTCTTTACCTTCTGAGATATTGGGAAGCTTTCCCTGTCTGTGTGTCTATGTCCAAATTTCTCTGCTCTATAAGGATACCAGTCTTTGAACTGGGGCCCATCCTAATAACCTCATCTTTGAAAATGCCTCCTGAAATGAGCGTATGTCCAAATGAGGTCACATTGTGAGCAAGTAGAACTTCGACATGTGAGTTTGTGGGGAGGGGGATACAACCCAACGCGTAACATGGGCCGTGTAATCTTTCCTATGAGGGAAAATAATCCCGTGACAGCCACTTCACAGAGATGCTGCAAGCGTTCAGTAAAGCGGTAAACTGGAAGGCTGCGCGTCGGGCGCCCGTGCTTCAGTCTCCCGGCTCCCGTCCAAGCCGGAGGCACATGAGATGTGCGAGGCGATGCCCCCGCCCCAGGTGCTCCGCTGCCGCGCCTAAGTGAGGCTGCGGGCTGAGTGGGAGTCTCGGTGGCATTTTGCGAGGGGATTTTTTGGGGCTGCCGTTTCTGTGGTGCGCGGGATGGAGCGTGTCGACGTTGTTTTCACTTCCTACATGAGCAATGGCAGGTGCATGGTGATGGGGAACTTCACCTCCCCCTGGTCTGCTTCGGGGGTTTGTGTGTGGTCAGGTCGCTACGATTAAAAACAGTGCAGTGAACAGAAGAGGGCACAAAGGAGCAAAGAATTCGATCTGGGCTACCTCCCACCCGGGCTCAGCTGCGGCCGGACAAGACACGATGGAAAAGGGACAGTCACCTCTACGTGGAGGTCCTGAGACAGGGGTCTCCGTGCCCAGCAGACAAAGGTGCCTGCCGGAATTCTCCGCCCACAGTCCCTGCCATCCTGCCTCCATGGCGTCCAGAGGACGCTTGATCCGTGGCCCCAGGGAGCCCAGAAGCAGAGGCAGACTGTGGGATTGTGTCCATGACGGCCCGGCTGGTGGGAGATACCCTGGAAGCCCTCCCAGAAAAGCCTCAGTTTACAAAAAAAAGGCCCAGTTTGGCCTGGAAATGGAAACAAACACATGCCTGACACATTTTACTGGAGCCAGGTAGATTCTGAACCGGCTCCCACCAATGGCCTGAACAGAGGTCAGGACTGTGTTGCAAATCTAGGCACATTTCCTTTCAAGCATTTGCACTTTATATACCTGCAAGCCAAATCTGAGTCCAGGAACAAAAGCAGCCCTAGTGAGGGCATCTAGGTGTCCTGGGATGAGCTGATACAAGGAAGCTCATTGGCTTCAGTGGGATAAGTGGGCAACTGCGTGACAGAAACCAAAGTTCACAGAGAAAGGGACCTTTCAAGGAGTGATGTGTTGCGTGACATTCTCAATGGCTACTATCCTGAAGTCTACAGCAAAGAAATGGGGAAAGGCCAGTGTTTCTCCTGCCAGGAAAGTCTTCTCATTGGTGAGAATTACATTTCAGTTGCAGAATATGCCCTTGATACAAAATCCAGCCCCTTCCTCCCTGAATTATCCGACAGCTTCATCCTATGCCTCCCCAGACACTTGTGCTCCTCCGTGTACGTGAAGGAAAGAAAATTCCAGGCATAAGGGCTGGGTTTCTCAAGGGGCTGGTGAGGTAGACCTCCACCAGAATTACCCTTCAAGGTACGAAAGGTCATCAAAAGGCAAAGTTGTGTCTTACACCTGCAGAAATAGAGTCTCTTGTGATGGGGTCTGTTGCAGTCCTTAGGACTCAAAATGAGGTCCCAGGACCAGTAGCACGTGGAGATTTGTTAGAATTTCAGACTCCTGGGCCACACCCAAGACAGACTGAATCAGCGATTGCATTTTAACAAGATCCCCATTTCATGCACATTCAAGGATCCATTAATTGATCCACCTCTCCAGACCTGGAACTCGTTTCCCACTTTGGGACAAGGACTTCAGAGGTTCTTGGGCCAACTGCCCTGGATTTCCATCTTCATCTTATTGAACATCTGATAAAGATATCAGAAGCTACAAGGAAGGTTTTCTAACCCCTGAATTATCTGTCGCCTATTTTTTCTCTCTCTCCATCCTGAACGTGCGTTTGAATTTCACATTGCCTGACTTTCAAAGCACAGATCATCTTTCCTCAGGGCACAAATAGAATCTTTGCCTGGAACAGGAGATCCGGCTTCACCTGCTGACATACTATATATTGCCTCCTTTTGAAAGCATCTGATACTCTTCTTTGGTGTCTAATGTTAACCTTCCATTATAACACTAATATATACATAACATATCTGTGAAATTGTAAAGAGAAACTCATGATTACCAAAGAGGAGAGGAAGTGGGTGACTTTGGAAACAAGAGTGGGTGACATGTCTCCCTATGTTCCTATTTGTAACCATTAAAGTATGACCTTACAAATTAAAAATAGATTTAAAGCAAAAATTAAATTGAACACAACATTGCAAATCAACTGTACTCCAATAAAACTTCTAAAAAGTTAAGTTGAAAAATCATTCTGTCCTTTAAGTATCCCACTCAAAGACATTTGCCAGCTTATATCCTAGCCACATTACTGTGGCAGTTTCTGATGGTAAACCAACCGTGCCATTTCTCAGCCAAACGTTTGTGTGTCAATCAACGAGTACCGTCTTGGAGGTGAAAAGACATTTGAGAGTCATGAAGGAGGAAAGAAGGAAAGAAGGACAAATAACATCTGTCTCAGCACACAGCTTTAGCCTAGAAAAAGAACCCAAAGTTTTAGAGAAAATGGAATTTGTGTGATGTGCTTTTATCCTGGTCCCATTCTAGCCTTCGAAAATCTCTCCATGATGCTAACAGAAGCCAAAATGTCCATCTTCCTTGCATGGCTTCCCAAATGTTGTGCCAAAATCCCTGGTAGACATCCTGGGATTCACTTAAATGACCATGAGACCTCTAACTAGAGTCTCAGAGAGGTATCTGTTGAGATGGGATTAAGACAGGAAAAAGGTGAAAATAAATTACTTTCTGAATCTTCTTGGAAGAGGTCCCAAGCTCACGACTTCATTTTGAAATGGCAGGAACAACAAAACACGTTGAAACAGGGCTTCGGTAGCAGCCCCAACTCAAACGGATGCAGCGAAGTGCTGAAGTATTCAAAATACTGCCAACTGGCACTTACATATGCAAATGAGTTACAAATGTGAGGGTCCAAATTTTGGGTTGTGTGTGCCAGGCCGGAGGGGATGGAGGGAGCACATGTCTATTTCTAGACGGTACCTTTTTTAGAAACTGATTTCTATATTGTCAGCTCCCCTGAAACCATTAGTTCACATTTTAAATGATAAACGTATTTTTAACTCCACAGCCTGATACACATTTCAGAGAGACTATTTATTATGTGTATCTGGAGGTGGTAACTGGTATCAAGTAACGTGATGTTGAACAACAATGTTCTCAGCCATAGCATCACTTTTTAAAGGATCATCAAGATCTGATCTCCTGGCAAAATGCAGATGCTGAAAAGTGTAAAATGTCAGTAGAGCCGGGATTTAATGAAGCTGCACCAAGAAAGATGCACTACCTTTTCATTCTCCTCCAAGAAAATCTGTTACAGTGTTGCAAAAACAAGATGTCGTCCTCAAAGCAGCTTTTCACGTGCCTGCGTTAACCCAGGGTTACCTTGCCGAGCACTTGCTTAGTCTCCTCTGAGTCCTGCCCCAGGACGGACTCTGCCGGGGGAAGGACCATCCTGATGGGGGGTTCTCATCTCAGTGACCAAGGTCCTTCCTAACTCTTGAGTCTCTGCTCACCTTGCCCTGAACCTCCCTTGCCCATCCAGGTGCCCTGGTTCTTTGCTTCTTACAGAGCTCTAGGTTTGCATCTAGACTAACAACGCAGCATTTGGGTCCTGATTCATATCTGTATACCTGACCTCTGACCTGCCTCTTCTTTAATCATCATACTTCCTGGTGCTTCCTCTGACCTGCTGAACCCTAAGCGACTCACTTCTCTTTGCATGCTCTATTATGCCAATTTCTTGCGTCAGCAAGGCTGTTTCTGAGCCCTGCAGCTGCACCCAGTGGGTTGGCATCCGTGTCCTTGTGTGTTTTGCTGTTATTTAATCACTGATTTGTGTCCAATTCTTTTGCCATCCCATGGACTGTAACCTGCCAGGCTCCTCTGTCCATTGGATTCTCCAGGCAAGAACACTGAAGTGGGTTGCCATTTCCTTCTCCAATGCATGAAAGTGAAAAGTGAAAGTGAAGTCACTCAGTCATGTCCAACTCCTAGCGACCCCATGGACTGCAACCTACCAGGCTCCTCTGTCCATGGGATTCTCCAGGCAAGAACACTGGAGCGGGTTGCCATTCCCTCCTCTGGAGGATCTTCCCAATCCAGGGATCGAACCTGAATCTCCTGTGGCTCCTGAACTGGCAGGTGGATTCTTTAATGCTGAATCACCTGGAAAGCCCACCACTAAGGAATACCCCTAGGTAATTCAACCTAGAATTACCAAAAATAAGACTTAACTAAGACAAGTACCTTTCTGCCAGTTACTATCCTAAACTCACAAACAGTAAAGGAACAAAGAGTAAGACCATCTTCAGATAAACAGATATTTCACTCAAAATTCCAAATAAGAAATATTTGCCTTCACACTTGAACCGCAAATAAAATGGTTTCCTGTGGATAAAAAAGGAAGTGAGGAACAACATGGCCACCTTCTTAAGACTCCACAGCAGACTGCTTACGAGAGTTAAATGTGCTCCAAAGGTTCTTCCTGCCAGAAGTCAGTCTGCCTTCCCAACCTGAACTACCAGTCCTAATCAAGAACTGTGCAGGCTCTGGGAATTTTTCCTATTATAAGCTAATGAACTAGCTTAATATCATTTCACAGACACTCAGAGAAAAATCCAGGATCAGAGAGAAAGATCTTTATCACTCCTAGTAAAAGCAGTGTGTAAGTCTGCATGTTCTCGTGAGTTCTCCCTGTGCTCCAAGTCCCAGGCAGGCAAAGCAAGGGCTTGCAGTGGATGCGTCCACAGACAGGGGGCGCATTATAGGAAGAGAACGCTGAGCTTGGAGATTCACCACTTTTACAGCAAGCTGAGGCAAGTTGGCTCTTTGGGGGAAAGACCTGATCTCAACCCTTAAGTTTGAACACTGAGACAGAGAGCTGCTCAGATGTCTGGGTCAGAAGAAGGCAGACCTTCTTGGCAAGAACATTAAGGACTTTCAGAACCATAGGGAATGGTGTCTCCCACCACTCCTGCCCCAAAGACTCCAGATGCGTGGGACTCCAAGCTCTGTCCTGCAGATGCTCTGCCCGCTCCTGTGTCCTGCCCTTGTGAGCTCAGCTTGTTCTACTACCATAGAACACTTCCCCAGGGAAGCGTCTTTCTTCATTGATCTCGGCAGAGATCCTTTCCCCTGGAAAGCCTTCCTATTCCTCCCTCCAGAAGATGCTTCTCCTGCATCTTGAAGTGGGCGCAGAATTCCTACATCCCTTCTTTTCTAGGAGTGTATGTCTGATTCTCCTCAAATTTGGAGTTGGGCTGGGGGCTGTGTGCATCTCCAGGTGTAGGACAAGGTCATGCACGTCAGATAAAGAAAAATGACCGAGACACACAGAAGAGAAAAATGTTGAAATTCAAAGAAAAAAATTAGTTTATAAACATATTAAAATCAATCACCTCTTGTTCAGTTTTTGGTTTCTAAACACCATTCCCTAATCAAAGGAACCAGGACTCCTTATAGAAGTGGTTGACTTCAGGGCTGGAGCGAAAAAAATGTAAGATGCACCTGGAACATCTTATCATGTCAGGAAATATGGAAGAGTCCAGAACGGACGGGGTCAGGTTGAAGGGACTTGGGAGCCAACCTGGAACAACAAAAATGTGAAAGAGAAACAGAATTCTGGCATCTTCTCAAAGATGTGTCCCCTAAACATTTATCACTTACGAAGGGAAAATGACGATGTATGGTGGAGAAACCTACCAGACATTCTACCCCATCCGTGTGGTCACTGACAAAGTCACCAGTAGTGAGACATGAGGACATCGTGTATCCAGGATAGAAGGCCCTGAGAAGGGGCATGCCATCTCTTCAGGATTCCCCCAAATACACCACTTAAATCTATGCATGAGAAAAATATCAGATAAACCCAAGCTGAGGAAGATTCTATGAAATACCTGACACGTTTCCTTAAAAAATGTCAAGGTTGGAACTTCCTTGGTGGCCCAGTGGTTAAGACTCTTCCCTTCCAATGCAGGGGGCTTGGATTCGATCTCTGATCGTGGAGAAAGATCTCACATGCCATATAGCACCACCAAAAAGTTTTTTAAAAGAAAAATGTCAAGGTCAATAAAGGATGAAAAAGATGGAGTAACTTTCACAGGTTGGAGTCCGGTGAGAAGTGACAAGTATGCACCATGAGATTTCGGATCGAATCTTTTAGATTAAACACAGGAACAAAAGAAAAAAAGTGAAAAGGAAACTGGTGAAATTCTAGTACGATCTATCATTAACTCATAGTTTTGTACCGATATCATTGTCAGTCTGGATAACCACACCATGATTGTGTAAAATGTTAGCATTAGGGGAAACCGAAGGAAGGGTGTATGGGAAGTCTCTGTAACATACTTACAGCTCCTTTTAAAACCTAAAATTATTTCCAAATTTCAAAAAAGTTTTAGGAAAAATAAGGAGAATTCAAAGATAATAGGTATGCACTTTGCATGGATCACAACAAAAGGGGGAAAATTCCTTTTTAAATTATTTATTTATTTATTTATTTTGGCTGTGTCAGGTCTTTGTAGCTGTGCAGGGTTTTCCTGTTGTGGCCAGTACGGGCTACTCTCTAGTTCCGATGCACAGCCTTCCCATTGGGGTAGCTTCTCTTGTTGTGGAGTATGGACTTTAGAGGATGTGGACTTCAATAGTTGCAGCCCCTAGGCTCTAGAGCACAGACTCAATAGTTGTTGCACATGGGCTTAGCTTCTCCGTGGTGTGTGGGACCTTCCCTGACCAGGGATCGAATCTGTGTCTCCCACATTGGCAGGCAGATTATTTACCACTGAGCCACCAGGAAGCCCCCAAACTGTGACATATTCTTTAAGAAATGGGAATACCAGACCATCTTCCCTGCCTCCTGAGAAGCCTACTGTATGCAGGTCAAGAAGCAGTGGTTATAAACAGACATGGAACAACAAGCTGGTCTAAAATTGGAAAAGGAGTAGGTCAAGGCTATATATTGTCATCCTGCTTATTTAACTTATATATACAATACATCACATGAAATGCTGGGCTGGATGAAGCACAAGTTGGAATCAAGACTGCTAGGAGAAATATCAACAACCGCAGATATGCAGATGATATACTCTAATGGCAGCAAGTGAAGAGGAACTAAAGAGCCTGTTGATGAGAGTGAAAGAGGAGAGTAAAAAATTTGGCTTAAAACTCAGCATTCAGAGAACTAAGAGCATGGCACCTGATCCCATCACTTCATGACAAATAGATGGGGAAAAAGTGGAAACGGTGACAGATTTTATTTTCTTGGGCTCCCAAATCACTGCAGATGGTGACTGCAGCCATGAAATTAAAAGACACTTGGTCCTTGGAAGAAAAGATATGACCAACCTAGACAGTGTATTGAAAAGTAGAGACATCACTTTGCTGGCAAAAGTCCATACAGTATTTCCAATAGTCATGTATGGATGAGAGAGTCAGACTGTAAAGAAGGCTGAGTGCCAAAGAATTGATACTTTCGAATGATGGGGCAGAGAAGACTCTTGAGAGTCCCTTGGACCGCAAGGAGATCAAACTAGTCAATCCTAAAGGAAATCAACCTTGAACATTCGTTGGAAGGACTGATGCTGAAGCTAAAACTCCAATAATTTGGCCACCTGATGCAGAGAACTGACTCATTGGAAAAGATCCTGATGCTGGGGAAAATTAAGGGCCAGAGGAGAATGGGGTAACAGAGGAGTAGATGGTTGGATGGCATCACCGACTCAATGGACATGAGTTTGAGCAAATTCCAGGAGATAGCAAAGCTGTCCAACAGGGAAGCCTGGCATAGCAGAGTCGGACACAAATTAGTGACTGAACAGCAAGGAATTTTCGTAGATTAACTTTCTAATTTACACAACGGTTTCCTTCAAGGAAGTGATCTCTATGGTGCCCATTGTATTGTAACTGATAAAACTGAGGCATAAGGAAGTTAACTAGTCTGACAAGACCCATTCTAAGTAGTGAGGCCAGGCTTAAAACTCAGCTCCAGATTCTAGCCATGTTACCTTACTGGTCAAGATCACTGTGATTCTTAAGAAGTTGTCACTTTTTCCTTAGTGCCCCAACGTCTAGAGTAGATCCTGTCGATTACAGTCACTGAGAATCTGCTTTGTTCTGAGCACATATTAAATCTCTGCAAATATTGATCACCTCACTAGTCTCATCCTTGCTTTACAACTGAAGCAAATGAGACCCAGAGAGGTACACCAGATACTGTGTTTGATAGTCTGGTCCTTGCTTTTCTAGGCCAACCTCCAGGAGCCAGGATCACAAAGTCTGAAAACTCAGTTTTCCAGAATCCTGGGCCAGCAAGTTGCTGGTTGGATTCCACCCAGGAGAAGTGCCGTTGCAGGTCTGGAAGGTAGAAGAGAAGCAGAAACCAGCGTCCTCCAGCCCCTTTCTAGCTACAGCCAAGCAGAGGCACCGGCTCTGGGCTGTCAATGGGAGGTTTCCTCTATGACTTCTCGGTGGCTTCTAAAGGATCATCGCCTTCAGCTGTCAGCTGGACTCACCTTTCCCAGAAACCTTGTATTTCCAGACTTTCTAATATTCTCTTTCCTAGCCTCTATTCCCTGAATGGAACCTTTTCTAAATACCTAAGGTGAACTTTGTTTTCCCTGACCAAACACTGACCAAGACTTTCAATAACTTTCCCAAGATCACATGGTTAGCTGGTAAGTGGCCAGGCTAGGTTTATTAGACCATGTTTGTAACAAATGTTGACTGAATGGACCTAAAATTTGCATTTCTACACTTGGACTGGAGCCTTTTCCTGGCCCCCAAGACCACTTGGGAGTCTGACCACCTTCCTAGGTTTTTGCATCCCTGTCTGCCTCAGTCCTCTGTGGATTCCTGTTTCAAACCAAATGGACATTTCCCCGTGGAGGATGCTAAGTTCCATTTGCCTATAAGCATCATCATAGCTGAAATCCATCAACCATCTTTGACAACGTTCATCACCTCACCCGGGATTCAGCTTAATTTTGCTACCCACCCCCTCACAGGACACTGTGATTCTCCTGCCCCCTTCAAGGGACAGTATTATAATCAGATCACTCCACAGTCACACCCTCAACTCCCTTTGGTCACTGCTGAGGTTCCAACACACAACATTGCCAAAGCGAAATTGATGATGCACAATCCTCATGTCAAGGAACTTTGCAAACTGTGAGTGCTAATAAAAATTCATTCTTTTCTTTTATTGGATCGACCACTATCCAATTCTGTCACTAGAGACCTGGCTCACAAAGTGTAGTTTAAAAGGAAATAGTTATTATTAATTAGGGTTCAGAAAGCGTCAACCACAGGCTCAAAGTATTTATAGGCGTGGGTCTCTCCTGATGCTAATTAAGCAATACTAATGTTGCAGATTTCTGTTGATTCTGCCAGATTTGACAAAGACAGCCCTTTCTGGCTAACGTTCCTAATACTCACTTAACGCAAACGTTTACCAGTTTTTCTTTCCATCAAGAAGAGTGTTAGAAGGAATTTGATAGTTACAAAGCTACGTGGAAAATAATGTGAAGGCAGGGAAGAGGAAGCAGACGAAAATCACCCCCTGCTATTCGTGAGGCTTCTGTCCCTGGCCAGAGTTTTGTGATGTCTAGAGAAAAACACACGCAGTGGGGCCATGGCAGGAAGCACTATCCAAAGCAGCGACTTCTGCTAAACCTCAGCCAGAAGTGACCGGTGCGGCCAGATGCTCCAACTTTCTTCAGAAAAGTTGGAATTGGAAATCCACTTTTTAAATGATATGATCTCATTCTTTTAAAAATGAAAGTGAAAGTGTTAGTCACTCAGTCATGTCCAACTCTCAGCAACCCCATGGACAAAGCCTGCCAGTCTTCTCTGTCCATAGGATTCTCCAGGCAGGAACACTGGAGTGGGTTGCCATTCTCTTCTCCAGGGGATCTTCCCCACCCAGGGATTGAACCCAGGTCTCCTATATTGCAGGCAGAGTCTTTACCATCCAAGTCACTAGGGAATTGAATTCCATCACACAAATAAAATTAAGACTACAATCTCTGATTTTATGAATATCTTGAGGCTTAGGGCACATATATTTCCAAAGATATGATAAAAGGACCATTAAGGGATATAGTCAACATAGTCAAAGCTATGGTTTTTCCAGTGGTCATGTATGGATGTGAGAGTTGGACTAAAAAGAAAGCTGAGTGCCAAAGAATTGATGCTTTTGAACAGTAGTGTTGGAGAAGACCCTTGAGAGAACCTTGGACTGCAAGGAGATACACCCTGAAGATACTTCCTGAAGGAAATCAATCCTGAATATTCATTGGAAGGACTGATGCTGAAGCTGAAACTCTAATACTTTGTCCACCTGATGTGAAGAACTGACTCATTTGAAAAGACCCTGATGCTGGGAAAGATTGAAGGTGGGAGGAGAAGGGGACGACAGAGGATGAGATGGTTGGATGGCATCACTGACTCAATGGACATGAGTTGAAGTAAGCTCTGGGAGTTGGTGATGGACAGGTAGGCCTGGCATGCTGCAGTCCATGGGGTCGCAAAGAGTCGGACACAACTGAGCGACTGAACTGAACTGAAGGGACAGGAAACTGAACGAAAAGAATGACCGTTTCTTACATATCTATTCACTAATCATCACATTAGTATTAAGACATGCATTATCCCATTTGTAGGAAGAAGCTATTAAGAATTGGAGTGGAAAAGATAAGAGGGAAGAGAGGAAGAAAGTAAGGGGCTTTGACACAGAATTTGGATTGTCTTGTTCATCATTGCAAGGGTCAGCCTATTGGAGAATCAAAGGCTTTATTTATTGAGGAAGCAAGATTTCTAAGGCAGGAAAACAGCAGTCTTCACACGAAAACTTGGCTATTTAAATTTATTTCCTTCACATGTCTACATTTATTTTTAGAATAACTGGTATACTTGGAATCCTAGTATACCATCCCATAGGGAATTAAAACCTTCAGCTTCCTGTCTTCAGTTCTCCGGTGACATTTAAAGAGAGTCAGTCATCTCGTCTCGTCTGTGTGTATGTGACCTGGAGATCTTGCTCTCTTGGTCTCTCTCCCATCACTGCTACCCTGCAGGGCTGAGACAGCATGCCGAATGNATTGAATTCCATCACACAAATAAAATTAAGACTACAATCTCTGATTTTATGAATATCTTGAGGCTTAGGGCACATATATTTCCAAAGATATGATAAAAGGACCATTAAGGGATATAGTCAACATAGTCAAAGCTATGGTTTTTCCAGTGGTCATGTATGGATGTGAGAGTTGGACTAAAAAGAAAGCTGAGTGCCAAAGAATTGATGCTTTTGAACAGTAGTGTTGGAGAAGACCCTTGAGAGAACCTTGGACTGCAAGGAGATACACCCTGAAGATACTTCCTGAAGGAAATCAATCCTGAATATTCATTGGAAGGACTGATGCTGAAGCTGAAACTCTAATACTTTGTCCACCTGATGTGAAGAACTGACTCATTTGAAAAGACCCTGATGCTGGGAAAGATTGAAGGTGGGAGGAGAAGGGGACGACAGAGGATGAGATGGTTGGATGGCATCACTGACTCAATGGACATGAGTTGAAGTAAGCTCTGGGAGTTGGTGATGGACAGGTAGGCCTGGCATGCTGCAGTCCATGGGGTCGCAAAGAGTCGGACACAACTGAGCGACTGAACTGAACTGAAGGGACAGGAAACTGAACGAAAAGAATGACCGTTTCTTACATATCTATTCACTAATCATCACATTAGTATTAAGACATGCATTATCCCATTTGTAGGAAGAAGCTATTAAGAATTGGAGTGGAAAAGATAAGAGGGAAGAGAGGAAGAAAGTAAGGGGCTTTGACACAGAATTTGGATTGTCTTGTTCATCATTGCAAGGGTCAGCCTATTGGAGAATCAAAGGCTTTATTTATTGAGGAAGCAAGATTTCTAAGGCAGGAAAACAGCAGTCTTCACACGAAAACTTGGCTATTTAAATTTATTTCCTTCACATGTCTACATTTATTTTTAGAATAACTGGTATACTTGGAATCCTAGTATACCATCCCATAGGGAATTAAAACCTTCAGCTTCCTGTCTTCAGTTCTCCGGTGACATTTAAAGAGAGTCAGTCATCTCGTCTCGTCTGTGTGTATGTGACCTGGAGATCTTGCTCTCTTGGTCTCTCTCCCATCACTGCTACCCTGCAGGGCTGAGACAGCATGCCGAATGCAGAGGGTGCTTGGAAGGAACAGTCCAGGGCAGTGGTGAGGTCGTGTCCATGGAGAGTTGGACGCATGCCAGCTTCCTGAACCTCTCCATCACAGCCCCACTGTCGAGCCCTGCTCCCAAGATCTGCTTGACTGCCCACCAACCCACTCTCAGCCCATGTCTGATTTCATGCTTAATAAGGGGGGCTTCACTGATATCCTAGGCTGCTGGAACAAGCGCCACAAACTATGTGGCTTAAGCCAGGGAGTGATCATCTCATAGTCCTAGAAGCGAGAAGTCCAAAGTCAAGGTGTCAGCTTGATTTCTGAACTTGAATACCTACTAAGGGCTGTAACGGAGTCCCTTCATATCTCTCTCGTGGTTTCTAGTGATATGCTGCCAATCACTGGTGTTTCTTGATTTGCAGAATCATCCCCTCAATTTCTGCCACTTCGTCTATACAAGGACTTCTCCCTCTGTACATGTCTCTGTGTCCAAATGTTCCATATTTATTAAGACGTCTTTTGGCTCAGACAGTAAAAGAATCTGCCTGCAATGCAGGGGAGCCAGGTTGTATCCTTGGGTTGGGAAGATCTTGAGAAGGGAATGGCAACCCACTCCAGTCTTCTTGCCTGGAGAAGTCCATGGACAGAGAGCCTGGCCAGCTAAAGTCTTTCGGGGTTGCAAAGAGTCAGACACAACTGAGTGACTATTACTTTTACTTTCACAAGCTGGATTGGGGCTCACCTTAACGACTTCATCTAAATCTAACTAACTATATCGCAATGACCCTATTTCCAAACAATACCATTTTCTGAAGTATTGAAGCCTCAACATACAAATTTTAGGGGAAACATTCAACCCTTTGCAGAGAAGGAGTCTCTTTCAGAGACAAAATAGAAATCACCAACCTAAGAAGAGTGAGGGCCTCCCTGGTGGCTCAGTGGTAAAGAATCTGCCTGCCAAGTAGGACATACAGGTTCGATCTCTGGGTTGGAAAGATCCCCTGAAGTAGACCATGGCAACCCACTCCGGTATTCTTGCCCCAGAAATCCCACAGACAGAGGAGCTTGGCAGGTTACAGCCCATGGGGTTGCAAAAAAGTCAGCAAGTGACCAAACAACAACAGGACAACAGGAAGAGTGAACAAGGGTGAGGTCCAATCCTGTCCCATGTGGCTGCACAAGAGAAATACCAAAGCCCAGGGTTTGGAAACCATCCAGAAGCCCCCCAGAGCCCCCAGACAACCCCAGAGCACAGGCAGAAGCTCTGAGGCTTAGTGCTGCCTGACCATGTGATGCCAAAACCGTCTCTGTTAATAAGATGTCCTGGCCTCCCCAACTTGCCCTTGGACGTGGACAGCTCTTGCATCCAGCGCAAATGCAGGGAGGGAGTGTAAGCTCTTCTTTGGGGAATGGATGTGTCAATTCCTCCACTCCCCACACTAGTCAGCTGGAAGGAGGCAGAACCAACAACCTGCTTTCTGTTTATTTTGTTGACTCTGTTACAGGCCCGTCTCTGACTTCAGGCTTCGGGTCTTATGGGAAGGGATAAGATCTTCCACATCCGGTTGCAAAAGACAGGCCTCTAGTCGGTGCGTATTTATTTTCGCCATTTGGGAGTGAGCTCTGTTCCTCATGAGACCCCCTCCCCCACCATTAGTCAGAAAGTGTCTGAGTCCCTACCTGCATGCTGTGAAATCCTTCCGGAGCATTCCTCTTGGCTACTTACAAGCAGAGCTGGGGGAGGTGCCTGAACAGTAAGAAAAATAAACTAAAATGGGCTCCAAGCCCCCTGGCAAGGCTCCCCCCACCCTCCCCTGCTTTCTGCGCGTCACAATAGGCTTCCAGAATCCTCCCCAGCCTGCTGTCACAACACAAACACGGCTCACTGCTCCCTCAAAAGTACAGCGTCTTCATGCCCAGGGGTCCTGTGGCTGCCAGGAGGACCAGAAGGGATGTTCCCACATTTCACTTTGGTCTTTGGGCCAGAAAGTGCATATATTACAATTTCTACTGCTGTGTGCCCTTCTTTTACTACAGATCTACAGCTATACCCCATACAGGGAGGGTTGGACCTATTCCTCTAATTTATGGGTTCTCATTGACATTGAAGGCAGGAGGAGAAGGGGATGACAGAGGATGAGATGGTTGGATGGCATCACCGACTCGATGGACAGGAGTTTGAGTAAACTCTGGGAGTTGGTGATGGACAGGGAGGCCTGGCATGCTGCAGTCCATGGGGTCACAAAGAGACTGACACGACTGAGCGACTGAACTGAACCAATTGACATTTGTGGGCTTCCCAGGTGGCACTAGTGGTAAAGAACCCGCCTGCCAATGCAAGAGATGTAGAAGACTCAGGTTAGATCCCTGGGTTGGGGAAGATCCTCTGGAAGAGGTCACGGCAACCCACTCCAGTATTCTTGCCTGGAGAATCCCATGGGTAGAGGAGCCTAGAGGGCTACAGTCCATGGGGTCACACAGAGTCAGAAACGACTGAAGTGACTTAGCACGCACATGTACTGACATTTGTAAACCAGCCTCTCTTGATTTTGCATTTGGGACCACTCAACAGAGAACAGGACCAAAGTTTATCTTCACAGTCTACCTTAAAAGTGTTCATTACACAAATGGATAATGACCAAGATTTCCAAGGAGAACTCTGAGACTGTATTCATTTCCCAGGGCTGCCATGAACAAAGGACCACAAACTTAGTAGCTGAAAGCAATAGCAATTCATTCTCTCACAGCTCTGGAGGCTGGAAGTCTGAAATCGAGCTGTTGGTCCTCTCCCTCTTTGACCTGCAGTGGAGAATCTTCCCTTGCTTCTTCCCCGCCCTGATGGTCGTCCTCTGACCTCAGCATCCCTTGGCTTGCAGCTCCATCACCCCAACCTCCATCTCTGTGGCCACAAGGCTTTCGCGACCCTCCCAGCCCCCATCTCTGCGTCCAAATGTCCCTCTTTATATAACACCATCAGTCAGCCCTATTGGGTTGGGGTCTATCTTAATTACTTCATCTTCAGTGGATTTCGTCTGCAAGGACCTCATTTCCAAATAAGTTAACATTTAAGATATCTGGGGATTAAGACATAATTATATTTTCTGAGGTGATACCATTTAACCTATGATGTCACTTAACATTGAAATTCTGTTCCTGTGTGTGTGCGTGGTGTCGCCTCACTTGTGTCTGACTGTTTGTGACCCAGTGGACTGTCGTCCCCAAGGCTCCTCTGTCCATGGGATTCTCCAGGCAAGAATACTGGAGTGGGTTGCCATGCCCTCTTCCAGAGGCTCCTCCCAGCCTAGGGATAGAACCAATCCCTCCTGCACTGGCAGGGGGTTCTTTACCACTAACACCGTCTTGAAAGCCCCAAAATTCTGCTCAGATACTTTTAAACCACACATTTAAACACTGACAATAGACATATTAGCTAAAAACAACTTGTTGTGGAAAATCTCCGTGGATCCTGTTACTTACATAATGTTGAAGCACGTGCTACAGACCCAACTCCATATTTCCACTGCCATCTTCTTGACCTCACCGTGAGAGAGCTTGTCATTTTTGTGAGCACATTTTCTACCTCTGATAGATGCTTCTTGGAATACTTCCCCATACATCAACATCTTTCAATATCTCTCCTATGAAATCTTATCCTATTGCTCACCTGTTCATTTATAAATATTTGTTTATACTACATACTATACAATTGCACTCATCTCACATGCTAGTAGAGTAATGCTCAAAATTCTCCAAGCCAGGCTTCAGCAATACGTGAATCATGAACTTCCAGATGTTCAAGCTGGTTTTAGAAAAGGCAGAGGAACCAGAGATCAAATTGCCAACATCCACTGGATCATGGAAAAAGCAAGAGAGTTCCAGAAAAACATCTATTTCTGCTTGATTGACTATGCCAAAGCCTTTGACTGTGTGGATCACAATTAAACAGTGGAAAATTCTGAGAGAGATGGGAATACCAGACCGCCTGACCTGCCTCTTGAGAAATCTGTATGCAGGTCAGGAAGCAACAGTTAGAACTGGACATCGAACAACAGACTGGTTCCAAAGAGGAAAAGGAGTATGTTANTGACTGGATGGGCATGAGTCTGAGTGAACTCTGGGAGTTGGTGATGGACAGGGAGGCCTGGCGTGCTGCGATTCATGGGGTTGCCAAGAGTCGGACATGACTGAGCGACTGAATGGAACTGATAATACATACTATCTGTCAGGCAGGGTGGAAGTAGATGAAAGGCATACACCTTTCTTTCAAGGTGCCCTGGTCTTCAGGGCTTTGTACGATTGACCTAAATTGTGATGCTAAAAACAATCTACTAGGACCAGGGAGGTAGGCTGCACATACTGAGTCCACTGCGTGCGAGTATACTCGGTCACGTCTGACTCTGTGTGACCCCAGGGACTATAGCCCGCCAGGCGCCTCTGCCCATAGAGTGCTGAAGGCAAGCATACGGGAGTGGGTTGCCATTTCCTTCTCCAGGGGATCTTCCTGACCCAGGGATGGCACCTGACTCTCATGTCTCCTGCCCTGGCAGGCGGGTTCTTTACCACTGTGCCACCTGGGAATGCAATGAGCCCATTAGTGACAGACATGTTCTGTCTGTAATCTTGCCTGATCCTCACATACAGACTGTAGACGGCGTTTTTAACCCCATTTTGCAGATTAAAAAACGGAAGCTAAGAGAGGGTCAGTATTGGGCCTTAGTTTTGTCATCAGCAGATGGAGTATAATTAGGTCACGGTCACATATGCACCTCATTCCAATATCCTTGCTGTTAATGTTAAAAATGTCGAGACTTCCCTGGTGATCCAGTGGCTAAGACTGGACAGCCCCAGTACAGGAGGCCCAGGTTTGATCCCTGGTCAGAGAACTAAATCCTACATGCCACAACTAAAAAAAAAAAAAAGTCCATCGTATGGTGCAACAGATGCTGAAGATCCCTCAGACTTAAAGGAAGATGGGAGATCCCTCTTGCCTCATCTAAGGCATGATGCAGCCAAATACAATTTTTTATTTTAAATATTAAAGCTGAATGATGGCAATGTGGGGTGTTTTTATAGTTCTCTCTCTAATAGCGCATACGCTTGAAAATGTCCGTGCTAAAAAGCCCATAATAAAACTCTTTCTGAAACAAAGAATGAAATCCTTGCTATGAACCACTGTACGCCTGGGGTCAAATGAGCAGCGTCTTGCGTGTCTGCAGCCAGGATTGTCTCTTCTGAATCCGCGTTGCTCTGGTTTGGACCATTCATGATATTTACATGTGTATTATATTGACCAACAATATCCACCTCCAACACATGTGCACACACACATACACACAGTCAAATCTAAAGAAAGGATAGAGAAATTTTATATTTATTGTACAATAAATATAATAAATATATTAAAATATTTATTTAGCATGGTGATTTGGATATATTACCTGGGAATAAATACTGATTAAATAAATAAGCAAGAAATCAATGAAATTACTTGGAATTCTTATCTTATCTTTTCATTGTTTTTCAGTCGCTCAGTCATGTCCAACCCTTTGCAACCCCATGGGCTGCAGCACACCAGGCTTCCCTGTCCTTCACCATCTCCCAGAGCTTGCTCATATTCATATCCTTCGAGACGTTGATGCCATCCAACCATCTTAACCTCTGTCATCCCCTTCTTCTTCCTTCAGTCTTTCCCAGCATCAGGATCTTTTCCAGTGAGCTGCCTCTTCACATCTTTTTAAGCCCTTGAAAATAGAAGAACTTTTATTTATAAATATATGATTTAGATCTTTTATGTTATAACTATATTATTTTATTACATATACATAGCTCATTTTAGGAGAAGGCAGTGGCACCCCACTCCAGTACTCTTGTCTGGAAAATCCCATGGATGGAGGGCCTGGTGGGCTGCAGTCCATGGGGTCGCTAAGAGTCAGACACGACTGAGGGACTTCATTTTCATGCATTGGAGAAGGGAATGGCAACCCACTCCAGTGTTCTTGCCTGGAGAATCCCAGGGACGGGGGAGCCTGGTGGGCTGCAGTCTGTGGGGTCGCACAGAGTCGGACATGACTGAAGCGACTTAGCGGCAGCAGCAGCTCATTTTATGTTATCTTATATATCTTTAACTAACTCAGTGCGAATTAATATATGTTTACCCATTCCTGACATATCATTACGTGTTTATTGCCCTCATGCGTGTAGTCTAAGCCTCACAAGGGGTGATTTTTGTCTGCTTTTACTCACGAAAGAGTCCCAAGCATCTGTAGTGGTACCACGCACTCAGTAGGTGTTTAACAACTATCTGTTAAGTGAATTGATGACTGGACCAATACATGTAAGTCATATTGACTACCTTATAAAAGAGAAAGAGAGGAAAATGACTCAGTAATTTTGTATCAGTCTCTTAAAAATGTCCAGATAATTTCAGTGATCATATATTCTGAGTTGTGTTGAAACAGTATTTCAGCTTAGGTGATCTGTTTTGTTTGTCTGTTTGTTTGTTTTTTAACTTGTGAGAGTCCAATTATCTGAACACCACTAATAGGGTCCTCCTAACTCCCTCGAGCACAGCGCAGAACAAAATGCGAGAAAAAAAGACCACTGAGTCACCACAACAAGTGCTGCAACAGCTCTATGCCTATGAGCTATTCTGATAAGTCTGGCTCTCTGTTTTTCTGTATCTCAGCCAAATAAAGAAATATAGAAAATTAAGAGAGCCATGGTGATATTAGGACAAATGGACATCCACGTGCAGAAAAAAAATCTCAAACTACAACCTCAAAACTTACACAAAACTCAAAATAAATCATCGTCCTAAAGGTAAAATGGGCTTCCCAGGTGGCTCAGATAGTAAAGAATCTGCCTGTCATTGCAGACCTGCATTTGATCCCTGGACTGGGAAGATCCCGCAGAAGGGAATGGCAATCCATTCCAATATTCTAGTCTCGCCTGGAGAATCCCTCGGAGAGAGGAGCCTGGTGGGCTACAGTCCACGGGGTCGCAGTGTGTCGGATGTGACTAAGGGAGTTACACTTCAACAGAGGTAAAACACAAAACAGTAAACATCTGAGGACCCCCTGGCAGTACAGTGGGTAAGAATCTGTCTGCCAAGGCAGGGGACATGGGTTCGATCTCTGGTTTGGGAAGATGCTGCAGAGCAGCTAAGCCCGTGAGCCACCACACCGAGGCCTGAGAGCTGCAATTACACTCCCGAAGCCCACACACCGGGAGGCTGTGACCCCCCAACAGGAGAAGCCGCCTCGGGGAGAAGCCCGCACGCCGCAACTCGCAACTCGAGAGGAGCCCCTGCTCGCCAAAACTAGAACACCCAGAGCAGCCAAAAATAAATAGCTAGAAATAAATTAGCTGCTTTTTTTTAAATAAACATTTTAGTAGAAAACAAGAAAGATGTTTTAATGACATTGGGTTAGTCAAACATTTCTCAGACACAACACCAAAAGTATAATCTATAAAGAAGAAAGCTATAAATTGGAATAGCACAAAATGAAAAACTTTTACTCTGTGAAGGACATTATAAACAGAATGAAAAAACAAGCTGCAGACTGGGAGAAAATATTTGCATATCACACATCCACAAAGGACTTGTATCCAGAATATATAAGGAAACTTAAAGCTCAGCAGTAATTAAAGATGCAACACCATTTTTGAAACGGAAGAAAGATTTAAAGGGACACTTCACCAAAGATGGCATATGGGTGGCAAATAAACACTTGAAAAGATATTCATTGTCATTAGTCATATGGGAAATGCAAAGTAAAACCACAGTGGAATGCCATTAAAACTAAAAAGTATCAACAATATCAAGTGATGGTGAGGAGGCAGAGGAACGAGATCGCTCCTGCAGTATGGGTGGAAACGTAAAATGGGATTGACCCTCTGGAAACAAGCCGTTCCTGCTAAAGACATTTTCCATATGACCAAGCAATCCCAGGGGAGCTGCAAATTTACTACACATACAGATGAACCTATTTCCAGGGCAGGAATCGCGATGCAGACGTAGAAAATGGACATGGGGACGTGGGAGGAAAGGGAGAGTGGAACAAATTGGGAGAATGGGATCAGCATATATACACCACCAAGTGTGAAATACATAGCTAATGGGAACCTGCTAAAAGGCCAAGAAGCTTCTCCAGGTGCCCTGTAAAGACCACCATCGGTGAGAGGGAGGGGTCATATGCATACATGTAGCTGGTTCGCTTCATTGTACAGCAAAAACTAGCCCAACACTGCAAAGCAATTATGCGCCAATAAAAGACTTCCCCAGATGCTCCTAGTAACTCTATTCATTGGAGAAGGAATGGCAGCCCACTCCAGTGTTCTCGCCTGGAGAATCCCAGGGACGGGGAGCCTGGTGGGCGGCTGTCTGTGGGGTCACGCAGAGTCAGACACAACTAAAGCGACTTAGCTGCAGTAGCAGCTCTCTTCATAATCACTCCAAACAGGGGAAAAACTCAAATGTCCTTCAAAGGAGGAATGAGTAAACAAGCAGATGTCTGTCCTATCGTGGAATACAATTCAGCAAGAGAAAAGAACGGCTTCCTGGTGCACACGACAACTTCCAAAGGTATCAAGCTTGGGAAAGGAGAAGACCCTAAAAGGTAACATTGTATGACACCGTTTATACACCAGTCTCAGAAAGACAAAACCGTGGGGAGAGAGAACACATATGGGAGTGTCAGACTTTAGGGGTAGGAAGATACCAGTCAGGGATACAGGAAGCCTTGAGTCAAAGAAAGCTCTGGTTCAGTGACAAAAGACTCTCAGGCAACCCAACGAACCAAGATGGATCACCTAGACACAGGGGTACAGCACAGAATAGGCTGCAGGGGAAGAGGGGTCCCCAACCAGAGCACATGGGGATAAGGGGGGCACTGCCAGGGGCCAGCCAATCCCGGAGCAATTCTTTCCTTCTTTCCTTAACCTCCTGGTTTCCTCTCATCAGCCTGAGAATGGGATTTTGAGTGGCAGTCTCCTGTTAAACTAGCCTGGAAGTAAACAGTGATTTTTCTTTTTTTAGTAGATTTCTATGCCAAATGATTAATACTAATATTTTTAACTCATAATAGGATACACTTCATTTCTTGACAAAACCACTTACAAGGAAGCGCTCACTTACTGACAAAGCCGGATAATCGATGTGCTACTATCTCTGCCTTGTGATTTCTCTAATGGCGAAATAATGAAGTATTATTTAGTTTAATACAATCACTGAAGCTTCTCGGTGATCTTGGAAGGAAGAGACATAAGCTAGGAACCTTTGAAAGGTATAATCAATTTCTTATACAAGACTTTATATAATAAAAAGTAGAATTAATTTAAATGACAAGTGGTTCGTTGTAGATCTTTATTATGTTCTAGGATTAGTGGTACCAGGGAAATTAGTCAACCAAGACCATTTCGTGATTATAGAGGCCACAAGACTCTAGATCAGCATTAAACAACCTCCTGAATAAGATTAGGGTTAAAGTGCATTATGAATTTTTATGTTTCATAAGACAGCAAAATTCAGTTAAGTAGGAGAAAAAAATAAAAGTAAATAACGTTTAAAGGGACAAGAATACCAGGTCAAAGTGGACTTTTCATTGGCTCGTATTAGGTCTCTACCAATCTCCACCATCTGGCATTTTGCATTTGTCTGTCAGCAACATAATTTCTAAACGGACTGACTGATTTTAAACCAAATTCAGTATCTTAACAAAGAGTAATAAGATACGACTTAAATCCCTTTTGCAGCTTAGTTCTTTTCTTGCAACAGCTGATAGAAGTCTGTAAAACAAGCCCACCAAGAAATTGTATCAATTGTTTTGCAAATAATCACTTAATATTAACAAAAACACGTGTGGAAAAAAACACATGGATGACCATGGCTCTTTTGTGAATGCAGTTTACTTCTATATCCCTGAACTAGGTGTCTCCTTTGGGATAAACACATGCCATAGCTCACAGCTTTTCCCACATGAAATCTGTTGAAAACAGATACAACAACTTGAAAACTTGCCACAAAATTAAAGGACTCTCGATTTGAACTGTGGCACAGGAATCCCCCAAAGTTAGTGATTTCTCCATAACCTGAAATTCATTATAACCACTGCACTGATTGGGAAAACCAATGGAAACTGAAGCTAAAAACTTGAGTTGCACAAATTGAAAAGCTCCAGAAGATAAGTCAATTAATCTGTTTCAATGACAATAAAGCAAATGATAATGAATATTTTAGAGTCTCCGTAGTCAAGTTCTCAGATACAATCTTCATCCAGGAGGTCACTTAGGATGGAGTCTTCCGTTGTTCAGTGGAATTCCTGAGTAGGAGCGATTCCCTCTATGGGAGACAGAAAGTAATTATGCTCTTCCAGTTCAGGGACTGCTCTGGTTTCAATAGAAACTTGGAGAAGGCAATGGCACACCACTCCAGTACTCTTGCCTGGAAAATCCCATGGATGGAGGAGCCTGGTAGGCTGCAGTCCATGGGGTTGCGAAGAGTCGGACACAACTGAGCGACTTCACTTTCACTTTTCACTTTCATGCATTGGAGAAGGAAATGGCAACCCACTCCAGTGTTCTTGCCTGGAGAATCCTAGGGATAGCGGAGCCTTGTAGGCTGCCATCTATGGGGTTGCACAGAGTCAGACACGACTGAAGTGACTTAGCAGCAGCAGCAGCAGTTTAGGGTCATAGCAAAGGAAAAATATTCATCCAACATGCCTTTGAAATAGATGTAGATTCCAGGGATGTGTAGACTATAAATTGTGGGGCTTGGAACTGCACAGAAAATGTAAGAATCAAGGAGGAAAGGTATCAGTTGCTAAGAGACTGTAACTGCGGTGCAGTCATGTTAATTAAGGAGTCCCACTAAATTTTCCAGGATGTTCCTGGTAGCTGAGCTGGTAAAGAACCCACCTGCAATGCAGGAGACCCAGGATTGATCCCTGGGTGGGGAAGAGTCCGCTGGAGAAGGCAATAGCTACCCACTCCAGTATTTTGGCCTGGAGGATTCCATGGATTAAATTTTCTGGGTCATTTTCGAAATATGTAAGTGTGACATGGTATACCAGTTGGATCTTTTAAACCAAGTCCCAGAATTAGAATAGGAAACTTGATGAACACAATGCATCTGAATTTAATAAAACACCCAAAACTAAAGGGTTTTCCTAAAGCGTAGTTTGAAGAATTGGATTGAACTAGGTCAGATGGAGGCCAGCCACAGAAGCAGAAGGTTGGCTGGCAGTCCACGCACACAATGGGGAACACCATCTACTAACTGTGAGGATGGGGACCCAGGAAAAGGGGGCGCAGCCCTACTGATGCCAAAAATCTCATGCGGGTTGCAAAAGGCTCTGAGAGTAACATGTAAAATAATTAACCTTAGAATATAGAGTGGAAAAAGAAAACTGTTGGTTCCTTAGAGATGGCAGCAAATTCACACATTGGTTTTGGACAAGGCTATGGAAAAAACACAGACTCTACTCCTCAGCTTAATCCACCCTCAACTGCATAACCCCATTCTGTGTTCTTTGAACACCTCTGATCTCCTTTTCTAATATGTACACTTTGAACCACGCCAACTTTTCATATTATTACATCATATGTATCGAAAGCTTTCACATACAGGGCATTTAAAACTTATTTAATTATCATAGCCCTATAAGGTAGAGATTATTATACTTTTTTTTAATAGATGAGAAGCAGAGGCTTCAAGAAATGAATTGTCCATGGTCACAAAACAGAGACTCCCCAGACCCCAGCTGTCGGTCTGCAGAGCCCAAGGTCCTAAACCCTAAACTACCCCTATTTAATGGTCTCTTTTATTATTCCAAGCATTTAATAAGTCTTTTTGAAAATCTAGATAGGAATAAACACTTTATCTACTTGGTCCTGATTCTCTTTCATGTTGGGCAAGCCATAGATATTTCAAAAGAACCCAGAACTGACAGGGAGCCCTCAGGCAAAATGAGAAATACATTCCCTTAATGTAAGGTGGGAAACTGCCGGCTTGTAACCATGGTTCTTGCGGGGGAGGAAGCAGGCTTGGAGAAGCACCTAATGCCTCCCTAAGCACTGCTGGACTCATTTCTGAAGGGCAAATACCTTCCAGGGATGTTGGAAATCCCGTGAGACTGAAGAGCCAAACAAGCAAAAGAAAGGGTTAGGGCTTAAAAGAGCCTTTGGAATAAACCTCCTCTCTGCAATAAAATCAACATGACATAAATTGGGTCTTTGGATCAAACTTCAAAATGGAGCATTCAGCAATGTCTCTGATCTTTGTAACATGTTTTAGTTTTCAGCTGTCACTCTGTACTCAGCTGCCGAGGTCTCCAAATGTGATTGGTTCTTTGCCAGAAAATAATTGTACAGGTCCATTCTTAGCCTCTTTCCGAGGGAGATCTGTGTTCACAGGAAGGCATGTTGTTTCTAAATAAAGACCCCATCTTATTAAATTCTTCAGCCTATATTTTTTCTGAGTGAAAAAAGATTTTCAAGAGTCTTATTTTTCCTAGGGGGTAAAACACACACACACACACACACACACACAAAAAAAAAAAAAAAAAAAAAAAAAACCTCCTCACTCCTGTCCTGGCTATTCGTGGCTCTGTGCCCAAGTTTTTTTGGTTTCAGACATGAAGGGGAGATGAAGCACCCAGATCAGGCTGTTCTGTAACTGCATTGAGCAACTTATTATCTTCCATTTCCTTCTGGGACGTCCCCTCCATTTAACTTTCCAAGAATAGGTTGGCCTATATTCCTAGAGTTAAAGAATATGATATTTCACCCGATTTTAAAAAGGATCCCATAAAAGCCAACATGGCACTAGGCTCTCCAAATGGTTTCCTGACCTATGTGGCCTTGAAATCAATCAAGAGCTCCAGGAGGCAGTTAAGTACTGAGTGGAGAGGAATAAAGTGACAAGATTCAAGGGACAATGCAAACTGCCTCCACACTCTCAAGGGATTTCCTTTATACATCAGTCTCATACACCTGGAGTTTTATTTCTTTGCAGAAAACAATTTCATATACCTTTTTCGTATACCTAACAACTACAACCTTTTTCAGGTGTTAATAACTTAATGTGAACTAATTGAGGATGTTGGAGAAATTTAGACATCAGAAAGATAAAGTTACCCACAAGCCATTGTCCCAGCAATGGCGGGGAGCAGACTGTTGATCTCTGGGAGTATACATTTAAATGATGTTTGGGTGAGGGATAGAGTTAGATACCTACAACAGGAGAAGCACACGTCAGGAGAAAGTAAGAGGGACTTCCCTGGTGGTCCAGTGGTTAGGATTCCTTGCTTCCACTGCTGGGGACATGGGTTCCATCACTGGTCAGGGAATTGGATCCTCCATGCCACGTGGCATGGCCAAGGGAAAAAGTAGGCAATTTGCCTATTGCACAATTTTAGGTCACCCTTGAATAAGACCATTGATATCATCCATTTAACTCCCAGGAAACCTGCGTAAGCCTGTGATCCGATGATGATCACTGAGCAGTTTGAAAGCAACCAAAGAACTTGATCTTTGTTTTCTGGCTCATCTGCAATACTTGAGTGACTCCAAAATACAGATTCCAAAAACAGGTCAGAGGCCCCAAAGTCAAAGCCCTAAGCAGCCTTCCAGCTGCCTGGGCCGCGCTAACCTGGAATTTGTCTGGTAAGCAAGGAAGCTGAACAGGGAGAGGGTACACCAGCACTTGGCCAGGTTAGAAGCACATGGACATTACGATATTCCCTACCTCATGGAAAACCTTACTGAATTCATGAGGGACAAGCAGAGGAATTACCAGTAATATCTTCCCTTCCTTACAAATCCATCATTAATCTCCAATTCTATTTGCAGGGAAGGGTGGAGTTTCTGGGTCAAGGGTAAAGAATGCAATTACAGAAGAGTTCCAGGTTCTGAAACATCCAGGAGGGAAAAAAAAAAAATCTAAAATGTCATTTGTTGATGATGTATTTTCTATTTCAGTCTTTCTCACATCTCCTGCTGCTAGCTCACTCCCTGCCGCTTTAGCGTGGTTATCAAAAGCAGAGTTTCCAGGATTTAAGCTCAGCCAAAGCAAACAGACCCAAAATTGGGGGAAATGATTTATCTCAATCCAAGGGTAGTAATCCAATTTATTTGACTCTAATGCTTTAAGTTTCATCAGCTAAACTAGCAATGTTAAGGTTTGGCCAAATGACGTCTAGCAAAAGCAGTCCTTTTGGTGTTGACTGCTTTTGAGCGTAATGATTCTCCTCTTAGGAATGCACGTGTTGTTCTAGCTTTTCATGTTTGTGGCTGGCTGGTGCAGTTGGTAACAGGTGGAAACAACCTGGGAGGGCTGTCTTTGACTGTGAGCTCTGGTATCGCCAGCCTGACCAGTCATTGCATAAAGGTAGTTATTTGATGACAAGTGTGAAGAACAGTTGGTGCATTAGTGTGTGTGTCTTCACAAGTGGAGAACTCCTGGGCCAGCGTGCAATCTACTTTTCATGAAACTAATTTGAATGGAAGAAAAGGTTACTTAGTCAATGTCCCAGATATTAAGCAAAACTGAATCTCTCCTACTTCTTATCCACAATACAGAAGGAGTAGAGATTGCATCCAGATCTTTTGGGATCATTGATCTTTCTTGCATTTAATTAAAAATATTTTCAAGACTTTGAAAAGTAGAAACATAAATTGGGTAGCATCAGATGGGACAAAAGAACTCTAACTTAGGAAGCTCTTGACCTGAGTTCTAGTAATGCTCTGTCCCTAATTATAAATAATGTCTGTGATTAAAACTAGGTCTCCAGTCTTAGGAAACAGATTCCTCAAGTCTTTATAATGAAAATTTTAGAGTTAATTGAATTAACTTATGGTGACTGTTTTAAATTGCTAGATTCCTATTATTATCATGTTTAAAGCATGTATATGTATGTGGGTTCAGTTGTGCAACCCCATGGACTGTAGCCCACCAGACACCTCTTTCCATGAGATTTTCCAGACAAGAATACTGGAATGGTTTGCTATTTCCTTTTCCAGAGGATCTTCTTGATCCAGAGATCAAACTTTTGCTTCTTGTGTCTTCTGCATTGGCAAGCGGTTTCTTTACCAGTGCACCACCTGAGAAGCCCATTGTGTTTAGAAAGTCAGTCCCAATTTTGTTCAAATCAATTTCCATGGTAGTCAAAAATACAGAACCTAGCATGCCCTAGCCCAACAGTGGTGGGGAGACAATTATTGGTCTCTTGGAAGATGCATGTAAGTGGTACTTAGAATGGGAGTTAGTGGGAAGTACCCACTAAAAAAGAGCACAAATAAGGAGAAAGTAGACAGTTTGTCTGTTGCATAATCTTAGGTCATCCCTAAACAAGATCATTGTCATCACTCACTTAACACCAGAAATCCTGTATAAGGATATGATTTCAATGAAAACCACAGAGTTTGGGGACCATTATATCATGCCATGGCCAAAAGTGCTAGAACCTTGGTGAATCAATTTGGATTGATTATTTCCTCTCTTGTTTACCTTTGGTGTGTGGGCCAAATCAGTCTGATTCCTGTTTTCATCAATAAAGTTTTATTGGAACACAGCCACACTCTCTTCTTATGAATTGTCTATGGCTGCTTTCCTGCAACTATAAGAGAGTTGAAGGGTTGTGATTGGGACTATATGGCCTGCAAAGCCAAAAATACTTACCATCTGGTCCTTTGCAGAAAAAGTTTGCCAGCCCTGCTCGACACATTTAAATCTATATTCACTGTCTTTTCATTGCAATATATACTGGCTTTTCTTATTTTTCCTTGGACTTTTGATTTCACATCTAACCAATATCTTCAACCTCATTAATGTCTCCACTCTTTTTAGTATTTTTATCCCAGTTCTCCTGGTCTTCCTGTTCATTCTAGGGTGATGCTTTGTTCATGCAATCTTTTATTTCCCTCTAGATTTTTTTGCAAGCTTAATATCAGCCAACAGTCTTCTCTTTAAAGTCTTTTGGGAAAATTGGTCCCAGAGGAGGATTTCAGTGACAGTGCCTGATAGTAACGTCCCCTTAGTCTTTTGTTCTGAGTTCTTCGGGCATTTGTAGCAATAAAGTACAACCTAAAAAGTGCTCAGGTCAGAGACTAGGTACATTGTTTGTTAATTATATATACAGAACTGCCTAGAGTCACCAATGTTTACAATGGTATGCAAATTACTTTTATTTTCTATTCTCTTACTGATCTCCAAAGCTGGCTTATCCAAAAGCATTTCTATTTCTAAACAAACACAGTTTTAATATATATTTGAATTTGACGCTTCAAAAACTTGGTAGGTATATTTCTCTTGATGGTTCTACATAAGACCATCATAGAGCCTTGTTTCCATTTGACAAACAAGGAAATTTAAGCTTGGGAGCAAGCTTGTGGTCCTAATTAGAAAACTTGATAACATCTATTACCATTTGTAATTGCGTAATAAAGCATGCCTCATAGTAGCTTTAAATATGGTAAAAAGAAAGCAACCAAAATTTGTTTAAAACAGTGTAGAAGAGTACAAATGTAGTATGCAATGTAATTTGCCATTACTTTGTTTACCTTTGTTAGCCTGGTCTGACTGTCTTGATGTCAAAGATAAATAAATAATAAACCATTTGCTTTACCCAACAATACTGAATTTTGTCCTTATAAAATTAGCTCTGATGCTGGAGACACTTGAAATTTCACAAATATTAGTAAAATATATGTATACACACACAAATACCATTGACTTACCATCTAGTTGGAGCCTCATTTCCTTTTTCAAAGGTACCTACTTTCTCATCTGATAGGAGAAAGGCATCTTAGAATGTAAGAGGTGATAATTCTCTTTGGCAACATAACTGATCAATATGAGAACTGACTGTAACTTTGACCACTGTGCCAGAAAGAGCTTAAGCAAATGGCAAGACCAGCCTGACACATTAGTTTAACGATCAAAAATAAGAAATGTCTGGTATTTTTAGTTTTTTCTCACAGAGGTTCTTAAAAAGACAAGTAATAGTAAATAGTAAACACAAATTTACTTTTTTATTTTTGGAATGTTTATTTATTTATTTTTGGTTGTGTTAGGCCTTCATTGCTGCACGCTGGCTTTCTCTAGTTACGGCATGCAAGGGGCTACTCTGTATTGCGGTGTGTGGGCTTCTCATTGCCGTGGCTTCTCTTGTTGCTCAGCAAGGTCTCTAGGTGCTCAAACTTCAGTAATTGCAGCAAGCAGGCTCAGTGGTTGTGGTGCATAGGCTTAGTTGTCCCACAGCAGATGGAATCTTCCCACACCAGAGATGGAACCCATGTTCCCTGCATTGGCAGGTGGATTCTTAACCACTGGACCACCAGGGAAGTCCTATAGGTGTATTTTTAAAATATGGAAAGGAGTACGTGGTGATAAAAAAGACAGGGACTGCTGGTGCTTAGGTCATGTCACAGATTCTATTATTTGTGACATAGTTTTACTGTAACTTATCCACCAAGGGATCGCTATACAGGCTTAGGTATAAGAAATTTAAGAGAGCATTCAGTCCCAATGCTGATTCTCACTTTATGGGAGGTAACTAAACTCTGCTTGAACACTTCCAGAGACAGCATGGGAAGTTTGTTATAAGTTTTTTTGCTTTCTCCTTGGTCCTATTTCTTCCATTTGCAACTAAACAGAAAAACAAAATGCGCCCTTTCAGTATGCATGAGTCAAGAGTTCTGGTAAACCCTAAACTTTGTACTTAGGATAATTATGAAGCGTTGTGTCAGTTCAGTCTTTGAGCTAGGGATTTTGGTAGCTGTTGAGGATATGAAGCAGAATATAGGATAATACTAGACTTCTAATTGTAGAGAAGGCAAATAACTAATTGCAATGAGTGTAATTATGTGAGACGTACTGTGGGGGCCACAGGGAGTAGAGAAGATTTCTTGGAAGAAGAATCAGATAAGCTGCACCTTGAAAGACAGTTAGGAATTTGGGGGTAAAGATTTAGGGGAAGGTGTTTTTGAACCTAATAAACATCAAGGGAAAGAACGTGGAGATCTAAAAGAGAACAGTAGGGGAAGGAGGGGGTGGAGTGAACTGGGAGAGTAGGATTGGCATACACACACTGCCAGGTGTAGAATAGCTGGTGGGGACCCAGCGTATAGCACAGGTCACTCGGCTCGGCACGACCTAGATGGCTGGGATGGGGGGGAAGGAGGAGGAGGGGAAGGAGGAAACAGACAGAACAGGCTCCACCTTGAAAGCAGGACTCCATCTTGGGCTGGACTGTGGACTCTGAGCTCTATGCCCAGTATCTATGGAAACGACATACCAACTGGGAAACCAGGCCCCCGGAAGGAAGAGCCCCAGGCTCGTACCTAAACTCTCCCATCACCTAAAAGAAAACCCTAATTATCTGTGTAACTGAATAGAAGCATGCGTTCTATTATGCTTATTGGGGTATGACCACAAGCCTATTGATAATTGTCCACCATTAACGACCTCAGATAAGCGGATGACACCGCCCTTATGGCAGAAAGTGAAGAGGAACTAAAAAGCCTCTTGATGAAAGTGAAAGTGGAGAGTGAAAAAGTTGGCTTAAAGCTCAATGGCATCCGGTCCCATCACTTCATGGGAAATAGATGAGGAAACAGTGGAAACAGTGTCAGACTTTATGTTTTGGGGCTCCAAAATCACTGCAGATGGTTACTGCAGCCATGAAATTAAAAGACCCTTACTCCTTGGAAGGAAAGCTATGACCAACCTAGACAGCATATTGAAAAGCAGAGACATTACTTTGCCAACAAAGGTCCGTCTAGTCAAGGCTATGGTTTTTCCAGTAGTCATGTATGGATGTGAGAGTTAGACTGTGAAGAAAGCTGAGTGCCAAAGAATTGATGCTTTTGAACCATGGTGTTGGAGAAGACTCTTGAGAGTCCCTTGGACTGCCAGGAGATCTAACCAGTACATCCTGAAGGAGATCAGCCCTGGGATTTCTTTGGAAGGAATGATGCTAAAGCTGAAACTCCAGTACTTTGGCCACCTCATGCAAAGAGTTGACTCATTGGAAAAGACTCTGATGCTGGGAGGGATTGGGGGCAGGAGGAGAAGGGGCCGACAGAGGATGAGATGGCTGGATGGCATCACGGACTTGATGGGCGTGAGTCTGAGTGAACTCCGAGAGTTGGTGATGGACAGGGAGGCCTGGTGTGCTGCAATTCATGGGGTCACAAAGAGTCAGACACGACTGAGCGACTGAACTGAACTGAACTGAATGACCTTAACACAGATGAATCGCGGCTTAACTTTGCATCTTTCTTTTCCTTTGTTCACACTAGTTTCAGGGAGTTTGGGGAGGTAGGTTTGGGCATGTATACTTAGGGTATACAAGGTTTTCACAAAAATTGGTCACGGTCCTTGGCTAAGAGGAGATTCTGCCTTGGGCCCGTCAGTGTAATAAACTGCACTCCATTATCTGTGTTGTCCTTCTGAGTGAGTTGGTTTCCCAGGATGCGTGGCTACAACAGTGGAAGGGAGGGTCAAGAGTGAGGGGATGTATGTATACGTATAGCTGATTCACTGTGCTGATAGCAGAAATTAATATGACATTGTAAGGCAATTATATTCCAATTTTGAAAATTAAGTAAATAAAAGAGGGCAACACAGTCAAGGAAAGGTCAATAGTTTGGAGTTTCTCGATCTAAGGGGTGTGATTAGGAAGACTGGAGAAGAAAAGTAATCTCAGATAAATTGGGATCAAACAGAAAAACAAAAATATTTATTTTTTTTTATTATTTTTTACTGGAATATAGTTGCTTTACAGTGTTGTGGTAGTTCCTGCTGGAAAGTGAATCAGCTATACTTTTACATATATTAGCCCTATTTTGGATTTCCTTCCCATTTGCATTATCACAGAACTTTGAGTAGAGTTCTCTTTCTCTGTGCTATATAGTAGGTTTNGGGGCTCCAAAATCACTGCAGATGGTGACTGCAGCCATGAAATTAAAAGACGCTTACTCCTTGGAAGGAAAGTTATGACCAACCTAGACAGCATATTGAAAAGCAGAGACATTACTTTGCCAACAAAGGTCCGTCTAGTCAAGGCTATGGTTTTTCCAGTAGTCATGTATGGATGTGAGAGTTAGACTGTGAAGAAAGCTGAGTGCCAAAGAATTGATGCTTTTGAACCATGGTGTTGGAGAAGACTCTTGAGAGTCCCTTGGACTGCCAGGAGATCTAACCAGTACATCCTGAAGGAGATCAGCCCTGGGATTTCTTTGGAAGGAATGATGCTAAAGCTGAAACTCCAGTACTTTGGCCACCTCATGCAAAGAGTTGACTCATTGGAAAAGACTCTGATGCTGGGAGGGATTGGGGGCAGGAGGAGAAGGGGCCGACAGAGGATGAGATGGCTGGATGGCATCACGGACTTGATGGGCGTGAGTCTGAGTGAACTCCGAGAGTTGGTGATGGACAGGGAGGCCTGGTGTGCTGCAATTCATGGGGTCACAAAGAGTCAGACACGACTGAGCGACTGAACTGAACTGAACTGAATGACCTTAACACAGATGAATCGCGGCTTAACTTTGCATCTTTCTTTTCCTTTGTTCACACTAGTTTCAGGGAGTTTGGGGAGGTAGGTTTGGGCATGTATACTTAGGGTATACAAGGTTTTCACAAAAATTGGTCACGGTCCTTGGCTAAGAGGAGATTCTGCCTTGGGCCCGTCAGTGTAATAAACTGCACTCCATTATCTGTGTTGTCCTTCTGAGTGAGTTGGTTTCCCAGGATGCGTGGCTACAACAGTGGAAGGGAGGGTCAAGAGTGAGGGGATGTATGTATACGTATAGCTGATTCACTGTGCTGATAGCAGAAATTAATATGACATTGTAAGGCAATTATATTCCAATTTTGAAAATTAAGTAAATAAAAGAGGGCAACACAGTCAAGGAAAGGTCAATAGTTTGGAGTTTCTCGATCTAAGGGGTGTGATTAGGAAGACTGGAGAAGAAAAGTAATCTCAGATAAATTGGGATCAAACAGAAAAACAAAAATATTTATTTTTTTTTATTATTTTTTACTGGAATATAGTTGCTTTACAGTGTTGTGGTAGTTCCTGCTGGAAAGTGAATCAGCTATACTTTTACATATATTAGCCCTATTTTGGATTTCCTTCCCATTTGCATTATCACAGAACTTTGAGTAGAGTTCTCTTTCTCTGTGCTATATAGTAGGTTTTCATATAATGAGATACCAACTATATCGATTTTATTTATAGTATCAATAGTGTGTATATGTCAATCCCAGCCTCCCAGTTCATCCCACTCTCTCTGCCCTCCCCTTAGCATCCATACATTTGCTGTCTACATCTGTGTCTCTATTTCTGCTTTGCAAGTAAGATTATCGACACCATTCCTCTAGATTTCACACATATGCATTCATACACAGCACTTGTTAAGAAAACAAAATATTTGTCCATTTCCAAATAAGTTTTAACTTTAACCATCAGACAATAGGCCTGCCTAAGCAGGGGTGTACCTTGAAGAAATTTACAACTTGGAAAAACATTTTTCGGATATGTATTGAATATAACTAGAAGGTAGAAAACCTGGAGACAGAATCCAATGCAAAGACAGATTAGTACAGATATAGAGAGACTAGTTTGGTGACGGGCATGAAATGTAGTGAAAATTGAAAGGAAGGGATGGATTCAAGAGATATTTGGAGGTTAAGATGAATGGATATTGGGGAAGCACTGGGTAATGAGCAGTGAGGCAAAGAGTGCAGTTTAAGATCATTAAGGATTCTAGCTGAGATTCCTAATCATACCACAATAAAAGAGGATACTAGAAGAAAGGAATGAGGAAAACATGAGTTGGCCTGAGATGTATGGAGGATGTGGTTCCTTAAGAATGCGCAGACAGAGCTGCCTAGACATGCACTGGTCTAAACCAGAAGAGAAGAGGGTGAAAGTATTTATTTCAGAGTTGGCATTATTTGGGCTTTCCTTGTGGCTTAGCTGGTAAAGAATCCACCTGCAATGCAGACCTGGGTTCGACCCCTGGGTTGGGAAGATCCCCTGGAGAAGGGAAAGACTACCCACTCCAGGATTCTGGCCTGGAGAATTCCATGGACTGTATAGGGTGGCAAAGAGTCAGAAATGACTGAGCGACTCTTTCACTTGGAATTATTTGGTGATGGCTGAAGTCTTCCTCACTGCAGATGGTGATGGCATCACCGACTCAATGGACATGGGTTTGGGTGGACTCTGGGAGTTGGTGATAGACAGGGAAGCCTGGCGTGCTGCGGTTCATGGGGTCGCAAAGAGTTGGACACGACTAAGTGACTGAACTGAAGTCTTCGTAGAGAATGAAATTCTCAAGAAATATGGGCAGAGAAAGAATCAGAACCAGGATGAGGAAATAGAGAGAGAGGTTCAAATGCTCTTAGATGATTTCCAGGAAGCTTGTGTTTTGAATCATAAATGCAGACGCCAAGATCACTGCAATGAAACAGTAAAGAAATAAGAATTGAGTGAAAGGGAAAAGATCACATGGAATCTGAGAGCCAGAGGGCAAAATCTGTGGATCCAGAGGCCACTATCATGTGACCTTTGCAGGGCCAACCTCATAGGCATGAAACTTGTGCTGTGGTAAGGAGCCATCCAGTTAGAAGGCTCCACACTGCTTTTATTGCATGGAACCTGGAAAGCTAGGTCCATGAATCAAGGTCAGTTGGACTTGACACTGGATGGACGTGAATTTGAGCAAATGTTGGGAGAAAATGAAGGGCAGGGGAGCCTAGCATGCTGCAGTCCATGGGATCTCAAAGAGTCGAACACGACTTAGCAACTGAACAAAAACAATGCCCCACTTAATGTTTTGCTACTGCTGTCTTGAGATGCTTAATAATTTTTGAACAACACACCCACATCTTTATTTGGCATGGGACCGCACCATGTGCTCTTGAGCATGCTATTCAACTGTCCTCCTGCCCTGGGTTCACAGTCATGGTTTTTCTTACCTTTGTCCTCATTTAACACCGTCTGCCACCAAAAGCTGCTGCCATGCTGCAGGAGGAAAAGATTCTTCTCTATGTGTAAAGTATCTAAGACCCACTGTGAGTGAGTTTTGGGATCCATAAGCCACTGAAAGTCATGAACTGGTGTACATCTCTCTCTCATGTGGGAAATGATAAGACCATGGAGACTGGGATGGACTGTGGGCTCCATCCTATGGTCCTTGTGCCTTCCTGTCCACCACTCACGCACCTGATGTCGCCAGAACTTTTGGCTGTCATCTAGCAAAGTTGAAATTTGGATTTAGCCCATCCCCTACACAAGCATTGGGCTTCCTTGGTGGCTCAGCTGGTAAAGAATCCGCCTGCAATACGGGAAACCTGGGTTTGATCCCTGGGTTGGGAAGATCCCCTGGAGCAGGGAGAGGCAACCCACTCCAGTATTCTGGCCTGGAGAATTCCATGGACTGTGTAGTCCATGGGTTGCAAAGAGACACAACTGAGTGACTTTCGCTACACAAGAATCAGATTGAAACAGTTGGTCTCCGCTCACAGAGGTTTCCTGTTGCTTTTCTCTCCCAACACTCTCATTTTCTCAGAGGGTTAAAGTAAGGGAGATCACACTTTACACGTGGAATATAAATTAGTCAAACTTGTAGAGGCAGAGAGTAGAATGCTGGTTCCCCAGGGCTGGAGGGAGGGGGAAAGAGAGGACGCTGGTCGAGGGGTACAGACTTCAGTTCTGCCAGATTCCTCAGCTCCAGAGATCTAGTGTGATGACAGGTAACAATACTTGTGCTCTGGACTTGAAATGTGCTAAGAAGGTGGATCCTAAATGTGCTTGTCCCACCAAACAAACAAAGTAACTCTGTGCAGTGACGGATACGTTAATTAGTTCGTTGTAGTGATTATTTCGCGCTTCCCCCATGGCTCAGCAGGTAAAGAATCTGCCTTCAACGCAAGAGACACAGGAAACACAGGCTTGATTTCTGGTCAGGAAGATCTCCTGGACGAGAACATGGCAACCCACTCCAGTACTCTGCCTGAAAAATCCCAAGGACAGAGGAGCATGGTAGGCTACGTCCATGGGGTCACAAAGAGTCGGACACAGCTGAGCGACCGAGCATGCCAATATATATCAAATGACCTAGACGTGCATCTTAACTATCTTACAATTTTATAAAGCATGTAAACAGGTCAAGACTCTTCTTGAAGGCAGTTTGGTAAATATCTATTCAAGTGAAGTCGCTCAGTCGTGTTTGACCCTTTGCGACCCCATGGACTGTAGCCTACCAGGCTCCTCTGCCCATGGGATTCTCCAGGCAAGAGTACTGGAGTGGGTTGCCATTGCCTTCACCAGGGGATCTTCCCAACCCAGGAATCGAACCCTGGTCTCCCACATTGTAGGCAGATGCTTTATCGTCTGAGCCACCAGGAAAGTCTAAATGTCTATTAAAAATCTTTAAAAGCACACACACAAAATAAGAGAGGTCACTAACAATAAGATTTGCAGAATGAGATCAGCTAAGAGAATTCTTCAGCCGTTCTGGGGGAAAAAAAAACCCCAGTACTGTAGAGATGAAGGAACATGGATGGTGGAGTGGACTTGAAACTTGGCACTGATCGCTTATGAGGAGACGACTCTCTGGAAAAGCACCAACAGCTTTACAGGCAGAAAGCAGTATTTTTGCCATGCAAATTTATTATTTCAAAGCTTTATGACTATAACCCTGGCTCCTTATTAAGCCAGGAGAGGATTTCTAGAAATGCAAATATTTTCAGTCTTTTAGAGAAATTTCTGTATGGCAATTTAAGACTTAGTTTGGCCTCAGTATCCATGGGTTTCTAACACAGTCTTTTTTAAGGTTTGGAAGTGAAACCTCCATCTTTTCAACTTTAAAAAAATTTTTATTTCATTTAAGTATAGTTGATTTTCCACATTGTGTTGATTTCTGCTGGACTGGAAAGTGATTAAGTTTTCCATATAAATGCATTTTATATATGTCCTTACAGTGTGAGTAATTGTATATGTACATCTTCTGTTTCCTATTCTTTTCCGCTAGGGTTTATCAAGGGGCGTTAATTATAGATCCCTGTGCTGTACAGTAGGACTTTATTCATACATTCTACATAGAATAGATTGCAACTGCTAATCCCAAACTCCCAATCCAATGCTCCCCATCACCTCTATTTTCAAAAAATATGGGCTTAGACGATAACAAAAGATCTCAAGTCAATGCTAAGGAGAAAAACGACAACGGTTACACGCTTTTGGCTGCCTTTCCAGGAAAGGTAAGAGAAGCGAAATGTATTGGACTTGACAAAGTGTTAGGTAAAGAGAGCCCTGAGTATTAAATTCAGGCTCTAGTGATTAAGAGGAAAGTATAGGATAATAATCCCAGCAGGGTGTCCCTCAAGGTACTTTAGACTCCGACTGAGTTTATTATCCAGTATCAGTATGGAAATACATGCCTGACTACATTTATGGTGCCGTTTAAAACTTTAAAATAGGCTCTTACCCTTAGAAAGAGGTTACTAAATTACTCACCCTGTAAGGTTTGTGTCGATTAGCATAATTCCACCCATTCCATGCCTTATCGAGAATACGTTTCCATGGTGGGCACGTGTTTGGAAGAGACATCCAGGGGTGTATTTTCATGGTATCATGTCAGTTCTGAGATACCCACCTTTCACTAACCTGAACGGCAACCTTTGGGATCGAACGCTTTTGCATAATTGGGAAAGGAAACTTTTCAAAGTTCACACCTTCCCTGTTGATGAGCAAGAGAAAGTTGATGGCAAGTGACGATCTGTTTCTCCTTCCTCTGGTTTTCCAGGGCAGGTGCTTCCCTTTTTATCACTTTTGATTTCAAAGTTCTGTTCTTCCGTGTGGATGCCAATGGTTGGTGTCCCGGAGCTGGAGCCTTCTCCGTGTGGAATTCAGGATTCTGTCCCAAGAAGTGAGAAGGCTGGTGAGAGAACGCACGTGTCCGTAACTAGGAGTGGGGTTTCTCAAGGAGGAAGGAGGCTCCGGGGGTCCCACCGCTTAACAGGAGTGATGCCTCTGTCGGGGAGCCTTTGGGAACCCCTGGCTCCTCGGCATTTCAGGAGCACACCGAGTTCCTGAGCCCACACTAGGTGGCAGCGTGGTACCCTGGTCATGCAGGGATGGCCAAGGCCCCGGCAGGCAGAGCCCTAGGGCTCAATCCCGGGACACACTGACACACACGAACGACTCCTGAAGGGTCCCAGCCTCTCAGAGGTCATCTGTGACCACGCTTGACCTGGCAACGTGGGTCTCAGTGTCGGAAACTTCACCCCAGGATTGCAGCAGTCCTTTCTACTGCCCTGAGGCTCTCTTCAAACGTGGTTAAAGGACTCTGTGCAGGCCTGTTCCTCCTCTTGTTGTTGCTGGAGTATAACTGATTTACCTCGGTATGTTAGTTTCTACTGTAAGACCACGTGAATTAGCTATACATAGACACATATCCCCTCTCTCCTAAGTCTCCCTCCATCCCATCTGGGTCATCACAGAGCCCTGAGCTGAGCTCCCTCTGCTGTATGGCACGTTCCTTTTTTTTTTTTTTTAACTTTACACATGGTAGTGTATAGATGTCACTCCTAGTCTAATTCGTTCCTCACTTCTCCACCTCCTATTCTGTGTGTCCATTCTTTGCACCTGCACCTCTATCTGTGCCCTGGAATGAGGCTCATCTGCACCATTTTTTCTAGATCCCACATACATGCATTAATATATGAGATTTTTCCCTCTCTTTCTGACCTGCTTCACTCTCTATGACAGACTCCATGTCCATTTCCGTCTGTGCAAATGACCCTGTTTCAAGTGCACCCTTCTTGTTATTACCCTCCGATCCCCATGGTTTTACAACGTGGGCGACTTCTGCAGTTGCTTTCCACTCACTCTGTGAGCACCCACAAGTCTTTTCCGTTCAATTCCTGCAACCTCGCACATTTGGGTGTGTTCGAATCTGAACACTTCCCTCGCAGAGCTGACTATTTCATTTAAAAGTGCCTTCCAGTCACAGATGGGTTCAATATTTCCGTCGTCTCGAGAAGAAAAGTCAGATTTGAATAGGACCTCTGCTCAGAGCTGGAGTTTCCCTTACAAGCTCTAAGGCTTGGGGAGAGGAATCTGATCACGCATTTCAGAGTTGAGGGTCCATCAGAGCCAGTCAATCTCGTTTGACAGATAAGGAAACTGAAACCCAGAAATCTGGATCTGTCCAAGGCCACACGGTGTGTTAGAAGCCTCGCCACAGCTGGAGAACTGGCTTCCTGACACCCCGTCCGGGGCGTTTGTCGTCACTCCCTGTGTGACTTACAGAGAGTCACAAATATGCTGCAGATGGAACCTCAGAGACCCTCCCCACGGCTGTGCACCCTGCCCCTGACACCTCTGAACACCCAGGCTAGCCCAGCCTGGGTACCCCATCCCTCTGTCCTCTTCATCAGCAAGAGGTTGGGGGGAACAGAGAGAAAGCTGAGAATCGGTGTTCGCTGGGAACTTGGATGACAGCTACCGAAGTATACTGAAACACTGCATTTCTCCTTTGGCATTTCCTTTTGAACAGAAGAAGGAAATACCAGAAATCTCATAAGTCAGCCCCTTTGGGCAATTTTTTTATGCTCAGTATTCATATATTTCACATTTTTCTCCAGACGTTTGAGTACTAATTGAAACCGTCCAGCCTCCAGATCCCCTAGGGGTTCACCTATCACTAAAAAGTGTTGATTTGCAAAACACACAGATCCTTTTCATGGAACAGGCTCTTCTTTCACAGTTTTCTTCAGACGCTGAGCCTTTTCCCAATTAAACGATGGCCCAGCTTCTCTCTGGTTAGGATTACAAACACACACCACCACTCTTTGCCTCTGCTCCAGCCACCCCTCCCTCCACTTTGACACATGCTTCTTTTGATCTCAACCCCAGACCATAGCAACAGGCTCCTAATTATTCACCAGCCATAAATCATGGCAGTAATGTGGTCCTTGCGAAGGAAAAGGAGTACTGTAGGGCCATCAGAGTCTGGAAAACTGGGTGTGTTTCGTGTTTGCAAAAGCGAAGCAGTAGGGGGAAGGAAAGCAGGAAGAGAAAAGATGTTTTAAATGTTTGTCAAAATAGCTGCTTTGATCTTAAACCCTCTCCCAGAGGAAGTCAAGAGTCTGAAAACACAGTCTATATTTTTTCATATTTGGAGGGGGTAATGAAATCCACAAACCTCCACAAGACACAGGTGTAAGTCAGGCCTCCTAGGCTGAAGACCAAGTAGGTTTCCCAGTCATCAGGGCAAACAGAATAAACATTTTTCCTGTCCACTTCTTAATTTTGCTAATTTAATTTTAGCTACTCACTTACGGGAAATCTTTTTAATTCTTCTGTGACCTTATTAAGTGGAATCTAACCTGGTTAAATGTGGCATTTTCACGAGGAAAGTCTCTGCCAATCACAAGTTATTTTCTTTTTTAATTCAACCTGAGCCAGTCTGTGCTTCCTGAGTCCTGAAAGAAATCCCAGCAATATCAGTAAAACTGATCAATATCGGTCTAACATGTGGCCACACTGTGTGACTATAATACCCTCTTGTAAATGAGGTTTGTGGGCTTAATGGAACGGAAAACCATTCTTTTTTAAATTTCAGGATGAGAAATGTGACACACAGGCTGAGAATAAGCCATAGACTTACTTCCATCGATAGATTCTTCCTCAGAAACAAAGAAAAATATGAGACTTTTTTTCATTCCCTTGTGGCTCAGCTGGTAAAGAATCCACCTGCAATTTGGAAGACCTGGGTTCAATCCCTAGGCTGGGAAGATACCCTGGAGAAAGGAAAGACTATCCACTCCAGTATTCTGGCCTGGAGAAAGAACTCCATGGACTGTATAGTCTATGGGGTTGCAAAGAGTTGGACAGGACTGAGCAACCTTCACTTTTTTTCATTTAATTTTGTTATGTTAGTCACTCTACTTGGCTCTAACATGTGGTTAAGATGGGGCTGGACCAAAACTGTGAGGTCTGCCTTTGTTCAACAAATAGTTACTGAAGATCTACTTTGGGCTAGATCCTGGGGTGATGAAAGAAATGAGTTCAAGAGCAGACAAGATGCAGTTATTTATCAAGGTGCATTAGAACAGGGGCTCTAGGCTAAAGCATAATGTAGAGCTGTGCTCATGTGCTCAGTTGTATCCGATTCTTTGTGGCCCCATGAACTGTGGTCTTCCAGGCCTCTTCTGTCCATGGAATTTTCTAGGCAAGAATAACTGGAGCAGGTTACCATTTCCTACACCAGGGGATCTTCCCAACCCAAGGATCAAACCTGTGTCTCTTGCATCTCCTGCCTTGGCAGGCAGATTCTTTACCACTAGCACCACCTGGGAAGTCCCCAGTCTAGATCAGAGGTTGACAAACTTTTTCTGCAAATGGCCAACTAGTAGGTATTTCAGCCTGCAGGCTGTACAGTATCTGTCTTCTGGATTCTGTCTTCTAGCATGGAAGCAGCCTTTCACAATACGTAAAGAAGAGAGCATAGCTGTGATCCAATTCAACTTTATTTAAAAACATAGGAGGGGGCCCAAATTCTAACTCTTAGTCTAGACNTGTACAGTATCTGTCTTCTGGATTCTGTCTTCTAGCATGGAAGCAGCCTTTCACAATACGTAAAGAAGAGAGCATAGCTGTGATCCAATTCAACTTTATTTAAAAACATAGGAGGGGGCCCAAATTCTAACTCTTAGTCTAGACAGAGAACTTTAAGTTTAGAGAAAATTACAAAGCAGAGTGATAACTGCAAGGAAGAGCAAGTCCAGAGGGCTATAGGGGCTCAGAGAAGGGCAACTTGCCTCCCTGGAGAATTCATGGAACTCTGGGCAAGTAACAACTAAGTGAAGACCTGTTGGGTTGGTAAGAAGAAACTAGAGAAGAGAACTGAGGAAGACATTTCAAGCCAAGAAAATGGCGCGTGTCACAGCTGAGAGAATAGGAAGGGAAAAGATCTTCTAGACCCTGGATGGGAGAGAGCTAGGGTGGAAAAAATGAAGGGAGGCTGTAGTCACATAGCAGAGAGAGGCCTAGCCAGAGGAAATGAAAAGCCTGTGAAAGATTTGAGCCAAAGGCCAGACAGTTCAGGCACGTGCTTCAAAGAGACCACATTGGCACTGATGGAACATATGTTTTCAGGACCCTTTTAGGAACCTCACTGCTTCCCTATCCAGACAGAAGCAGAAAATGTTTACTGCCTTACCTCCCCTCCAAAGGTGCCCCCAAAGACAGCTGGATGCAGCAAGTGGAATTCTTCCCTTAGCATCTGTATCTTAATAGGGATCAAAGTCTTGGCTAAACGGATGACGTTCTAATGGTAGAATTTCAGGTAGCAGCCCAAGTAGGTAAAAGGATTTGTCTGTTGGAGNCCTCCAAAGGTGCCCCCAAAGACAGCTGGATGCAGCAAGTGGAATTCTTCCCTTAGCATCTGTATCTTAATAGGGATCAAAGTCTTGGCTAAACGGATGACGTTCTAATGGTAGAATTTCAGGTAGCAGCCCAAGTAGGTAAAAGGATTTGTCTGTTGGAGGAGAAGAGAGAGGCAAGAGCAATCTCAGACCCTTGAAATCATACCACATAGTCTTTTTTTTTTTTTTTCCCCCACGAAAGCATACAATTCTACTTAGGGGATTCTCTTATGCCAAGTTTTCTAGCTTATTCGTTCAGTTGGCTCCTCAGAAATAAAGAGACTTTAGCCAAGTGATCAATGTTAACATCATCAATAATAAGACATTGATTTTATAAACTCCTTGAAATGAGCACTGAGGATACAACATCATTTCTGTAATATTCTTACCCAAAATGCATACCCTCATTCTCATCATAAGAAAATACCAGATAAATGCAAATTGAGGAGCATTCTTTTGGGTTCGTCAAAAAGTCTGCTCAGGTGTTTCCATAAGATCTTATGGAAAAACCCAAATTAACTCTTTGGCCAACCCAATAATACAATACAAAACAATACTTCCCCAAAGACTGAGGAACTGCCACAGACTGGAGATGAAGGAGGAATAACAAACACACGCTCTGTGGGATTCCAGACTGGATCCTCAAACATAAAGGTCATTTGATGAAATCCCAACAAAATCTATAGTTTAGTTAATAGAATTGGACCAGAAGTATTGTGCTGACTTTAATAATTATGCCATAGTTTTGTTAACATGAGAGGAAGTTTGGTGAGAGATATACAGGGAACTATGTATTATATTTGCAATTTTTCTCTAAACTAGGATGAAAATTAAGCTTTTTTTAAAAAGAAACAGATTTCTTATTAAAACAATCTTGCTATCATCTCCCATTCTAGACAAAAAGGACTGATAGTACGTTTCCTTGTCAAGTTGTTAATTTCTCTGTTAATAGCCATGAAGATTGCCAACCATCAGCTTTTAGAGTCTTCAGATCTGAGAGTACCAAAATTCATCATACGAATAAAATAATCATACCACTTAATCACTCATGCATGTGGACTCACTCCTTCCATTTGGTGCTAACCACAGTCTGAGGAAGCTTTCCCATCTAATGTCACCTCTTGCTTTCTTTCCCTTGTGGTCTTCGCCAGTGGTTACCCAGTGCTGTGCTTTTTCTTCAAGAAGTATCACAACAGTTCCCTGCTACCTCTCAAGGTTTGTAGAGGGTATTAGGGTTCTGCACACTGCATGGCAGAGTTTTGTCAAGTATAGAATCCTGGAAGGGAAGTCAGGAAGCCAGGATTCTTGACCCAGTTCTTCCATTCTTTGGCCCTGGAGTCTTGGGTAAATTACGGGTAAATCACTGACCTCAGTCGTTACCCATAAAATCAGGCCTTTTCTGGCAAGATCTCAGATCTAGATCAATAATTCTGAAACTCACTTAGGCTTTGGTATTATCCAAGAAGCATTAAAAAAAAAAATGGTGCCTGGCCCCACCCTCATATTTCTGATTTAACTCCTTTTGCATGCAGGCTGGGCATCCAGATTTCCTGAAGCTCCCCAGGTTTGTACTGACAAGTAGCCAGGGTTGAAGACTACTGATCTAGATGATCTCTAAATTCTAACATTCTAGGGCTTATCCGTTTATTCAAACAAGAGGAGTCAACAAAACCAGCTCCTGGAAAGTATTATCTCACATCTAAAGGAATTCTGACTGTGAGTAGACAAGAGTACAGTGAGAGACACTTCCCATCCTTTCTTTAAGACTCTATCTGTGCTTGTCTGACATGTTAGCATCTTGACTAATGACTTACACAAAGAGCAGGAATACTTGGCTTGTGGGATATGCCCTGGAGAAGATGAAAGCTATGGACAGACGTTTTAGAGCAAGCGTGTGACTTTTCCATTCTCTCCACTTCTGTCTCCTCCCTTTCCTCCTTCAGCTCCATGTTCCGTAATCTATACCCATGTAGAGAGTTCCATGTAAAAATAAGGTGAAAATGGCTGACATTAGTGAAGTGTGTCTATTTGGGTAGGCTGACAAAGGAAGAAGGAGAAAATTCCATGTTTGAAAGGCAGCACAAACTTAAAGCAAGAAGAGCAAATCCAGTGCCCATAGCGAGGCTGCTCTGGCAGGCAGATAATATGCCAGTAGAGTCTCCTGGGAACCAGAGAGTCCATGACCCTCCCTAACATCCCCCCTCCAAGGGGTCACTTTTCCTCTGCTCCAGACAGTTGCAGCTAGAGTGTGTGGGCTCAGCCACGCCGGAACTTTTGACTTTCAAAGGAATCAAAAATCTGTAACTGATCTGTAAACGTTGAAAACCAACTTTCTAAATAAACACAAACATTATGTAGGCCAAATCAAACACTTCTATGGGCCAGATCTGCCAGTTGGCCATCTCTTCTTTAAAAAATACGACAGGTAGAGGGGCAGGCCAAACTTAAGAGTGAAAGAGCTGCGTTGTTTTATTTTGTTTTAGGAGGTGGTAACACAAGAGCCTTTCAGTTGCCCTAAGACATGCCAGACCCTCTCAGTCCAGGCATGTTGGGAGCCCACTGACATGGGGACTGGGTGAGAGAGCCAGCGAACGAGCCAAGCCTGGTGAGGGCAAAATGACAGGAGACACGGGGCCCAAGCTCAGACACATCTCGGTAACTACTGATGGTCAAGGCAGCCCATTTGGCAAGCAGGAGGGTAGGAGTCAGCGGGTGCCGAGGGCAGGGGTACAGCAAGCTGGAGAAGATGTTCTTGGATGCCTTTCAGCAGATGTAACAAGATGAGCAAATTATAGCAACTCAGGTAGGGAAGGAAGACAAAAAAAGAAAGGGTGTCTTGCCCCAGTCAGAAGGGCTATAGTTGAGAGGAAGGCTCAAATCAATAACAAGTATTTTATCAGTTCAGTTCAGTCGCTCAGTCGTGTCTGACTCTTTGCGACCCCATGAACTGCAGCACGCCAGGCCCCCCTGGCCATCACCAGCTCCCAGAGTTCACTCAAACTCATGCCCATTGAGTCGGTGATGCCATCCAACCATCTCATCCTCTGTCATCCCCTACTCCTCCCGCCTTCAATCTTTCCCAGCATCAGGGTCTTTTCAAATGAGTCAGCTCTTCGCATCAGGTCTTGCCCCAGCCAGAAGGGCTATAGTTGAGAGGAGGGCTCAAATCAATAATAAATATCATATAGGCCAAAGCCAACACTTGTGCAGGCCAGATCCCACCTGGGGGGATTGCAGGGAATTCCATGAACTGCAGCAATGGCAGCAGAGACACAGGAAGCAGCGGAGCTCAAACTTTAAGGTGAACCCACGGCAGGAAAAGCAGAGGGGTTGCCCCAGCTCACTGGAAATCAGCCGCTTTGGAAAGACTTTTAATTCCAAAGCCTACCAATTGGAAGCCTGAGCCTTTAATTTTTGCCCTAGTCAGGACTCACTGCAGAACGAAAATAGCTCTTGGATGTACAGGTGCTGCTCGTTTGACCAGCAGAGAACTGAGTATGAAGAGGGCAGAAAAAATGAGCAGTTCCCGGGACCCTGAAGTCACCCCCAATGGATAGACGTCACCTCTTCTTGTGTTTGAAATAAAGAGACACAGAGAGAGATACCAGGTATCATCTGTACCAACTCTGTCTTAAGTCACTGTGAACCTTCATTCAGTCTTCCGCTTTACTTCTTCTCGTGTGGCTCAGGCCTCAGAAAACAAGAGATACATGCTAAATAGACTATTCCAGGAGCGCTTCCAAGAACCAGCCAGTCATCTTTGTGGTGGGTTTGTTGGTTTGGAGATTTCTGATTTATTTCACCTTTAAAAAGTGAAGTAGACTTGATTTACAGGGTTTCTAGTGCACAGAAAAGCTATTCTGTTATGTATACATAGTCAGCTACATATAACATATATGCATATGTTCTTTTTCAGATTCTTTTCCATTATAGGTTATAGCAAGTTACTGAATATGATTCCCTGGGCTGTACAGTGGATTCTGATTGTTTATTTTACAGACAGTGGTGTGTGTGTGTTAATCCCAAACTCCTAATTTATCCTTTCCCCATCTTGCCCCTTTGGTGACCAGAAGTTTGTTTTCCATGTCTGTGAATCTATTTCTGTTTCGTAAATAAGTTCATAGGATATGCATACAATTAGGACATTAATATTTGTCTTTCTCTATCTGACTTACTTCACTTAGTAAGTGATGATAATCTCTGTTTTCATAAGTATTGCTGTAAATGAAATTATTTTATCCTATTTACACCTGAGTAATATTCCATTGTACATGTGTGTATCACAACTTCTTTGTCTCATTCATCTGAGAATGGCCATTTATGACATAATGTCATGATTTATGACAACTATGATACAGTTATGACATTAATATTTGCCTTTCTCTGTTTAACTTCACTTAGTACTCAGTGACGATAATCTCTTTTTTTATCCATGTTGCTGCAAATGACATTTCATTCTTTATTCTTTTTATGACTAATATTCTGGTGTGTCTGTCTGTCTGTCTGTGTCTGTGTGTCTGTGAGTGTGCATCACAACTTTTTTTATCTCATTCATCTGTCAACAGATATTTAGGTTGCTTCCATGTCTCGGCTCTTGTAAATAGTGATAGGTTTTTATTCTTTCCAAAAGTGAAAGGAAGCAAATGTGGACCATCGTTCTCTGAAAGAGTAGATTTTTTCAATGTGGTCATCTACAAATTCCCATTTACCAGTTGAACACTGTCTTCATTGTATTCTTTCTTTGGTTCACTTCAGTTCAGTTCAGTCGCACAGTCATGTCCGACATTCCCATGAGTCGCAGCACACCAGGCCTCCCTGTCCATCACCAAATCCCGGAGTTCACCCAAACTCATGTCCATCAAGTTGGTGATGTCATACAGCCATCTCATCCTCTGTCGGCCCCTTCTCCTCCTGCCCCCAATCACTCCCAGCATCAGAGTCTTTTCCATTGAGTCAACTCTTTGCATGAGGTGGCCAAAGTATTGGAGATTCAGCTTTAGCATCATTCCTTCCAAAGAAATCCCAGGGCTGATCTCCTTCAGAATGNTGCCTGTTACTCCAGGTGTTTCTTGACTTCCTACTTTTGCATTCCAGTCCCCTATAATGAAAAGGACTGCCATAACAGTAAGAGCATAATGCAAAGAACCTACCTATGAGTAAGTTCTGGTTTCACTGCTTACTAACTGGAATTTGGGCAAGTAACTGTACTTTCTGAGCCTCAGTCTCCTAGTGTTTAAGTGAATTTAACAACATCTGCTCTATTTACCAACCTCACAGGGTTGGTGAGAGAATCAATAACTTGGTTAAAGACCCTCACATGCCAGCAGTTGTCAGTGCAGAAGGGAAGGCTCTCCTGAAAAAAATATATTCACATTTCTGGGCATATTGAAAAAGGATTGAAACTACAATTTTATTTAGGAAACAACACTGAGTGAAACCTTCAGTGTTGATTCTCACCTGGTGGCAGTTCCTCATGCGCAGATAGGGTTGTGACAAATATTTAGATTTTTTTTTCCCAAAGGGATAGGATTTGGGAAAGTTGCATAACACTCGTCTATGTAAATACAAGATTTTAGTTCTTTAATTTCCGTTACACTTAACATTCTTATCTGCCTTGTGTTAACAAGAGGTGCAGATTCTAAGCAGGAGGCAAGGACTTCTCGTGTTGCTTTAATCTGCTGTTTTTGTTTGGTAGGTTGGCTAATTGGTTGTTTAAAACAACTTTTACACTTAAAAATGTGAACCTGACTCTCTGCAGTGCCCCAATCCTTTGAGACACTTCAAAGGAAACCTGATAGAAACAAGGCATGTGATAGGTAACCCCAAGGAACGGTAATCACACAAGAGGTTTGTTATTTTATTTGGAAGACAGAGTTTTACAAATTCCATCCTCGATGATAGAAACAGTTTCGTTGGCTTGACTGCAGCTGTGATAAACAGAGCGCTCCTGGCTGTTTTGCATGTAGATGTTTATGTATGGCCAGGGAAGTGCTGAAGCATTCGCAGTGAACTTACACATCTACGGATTTCATAAAATCTGAGTGAAAGCAATCAGGGCAAAGGTTCAAATTCTGGGTCACACTTCAGAAATCTTAACCCAAGCTCCACATCATTATAGTGAAGACACTTACTTCTCTGTAGAAAGTCGGTGTTTTTACCTGCCTTTATCGTTTCATAAGCATTTGTTTCTCCCTGTATTTAAGGAAAAATTTGCTATGATGAAGAAACCATTTTGGGGAAGAGAACTAGATAAATTGGGCTTTCCTGGTGGCTCAGCAGTAATGAATCCGCCTGCTAATGCAGGAGACTTGAGTTGTATCCCTGGATCAGGAAGATCCCCTGGAGGAGGAAATGGCTACCCACTCCAATATTCTTGCCTGGAAAATCCCATGGACAGAGGAGCCTGGCGGGCTACAGTCCACGGGGTTGCAAAGAGTCAGACACAACTGAGCGACTAAACACAGCACATTTAGTGCCATCCTGAAGAGACGGGAGAACATAAGAACAGGAAGGTCCCAAGGTGGAGTTTCCTCTATTCCTCCAGGGAATTGGAGGTGGTTTCAAGCAGATCCTCTGGACAATTAAAATGCAAATAGTCAGGACAATAGCAGATGGATACCTTCTGAGTCGTGAAACTCATTCCAAAGCCCTCAGATTGAGTTTGGGAGCTACTGGAAGAACTTGGAACATGTTTGTATCAACCTGGGAGAACACTTTCAGATGCTGAGAACTTTCCATATTCCAAGGGCATGTTTGTGAACTCTTTTCCAACTCCCAGCACCCCTGCCCTTGGGGACGTGTGACTCCAGGCACATAAGCCATAAGCTGTTTCTCTTCATTGGATATAGACTGGGATCTTCCATGAGAGATTCACTGGTGAAGGGATATATCACTCCACGGTTTCTTCGCAGATTCAGGTGATGACAATATCAGTTGTTCCTTAGTGCTAAGCATCAGGACCTAGCAATTAAGGAGAGGGGAACCTCAGGTAGTCCAGGGGATGTTCAAAGTTTCTACTCTCTCTTTGACAGGGTAAAGAGTTCTCTTTCTTTTTGAACCACCACAGGGTCAACAGAGTTTATCAAAGTTCATCTCAGTAGGACTGAACACCCAGAGGATCTAAGTAGGGCCACAACCAGAACTGGAGCTTGGAATTATGACCCCGATGTCCAGCTGGAGAAGGAGCTTGAAAGAGCCCTCCAGAAAAGTCCCTTGCAGTCTGTGTTTTTTAACAAACTATTCCAAGCCTTCACCCCCTACCTCTACCTTTGTTTGTTCAACCTTTCATTTATTGACTTTAAATTAAAAATAAACTTTAAAAAAAATGTAACACAATAGAGATTCAGGGGCTAAGTGATCAGGCAGCCCTTGCCCTAAAAAATGAAACAATTAAAATCCAATCAGTCCTGATAACGTTTTGTACTATGATGCTAGACTTCCCTTTGCTTTGACCCCTCTCCTTCCGGCATCCTGTTCTGGGACAGAAACGACACCACAAAGGTTTCCTGTGCGTGTCCTCTCCACCTCTGACCCCTCGCTACATCCTCTCTCCATCTATTTGGAGAGCAATGATTTGGTTCCTCTGGAATTCCTCCCAGTCCCATTGCTTGATGATACTTGTTGCTAATTTGGGATGCCAGAAATGCTGGGCACAGTCTGGACCGAGCTCTTGTCAGCCGTTTGTTAGTCTCCTAGTGACCTGCTTATCAGCAAAACGGGAAATGCCATATTTCCAGCTATCATCAGTCCTAATTTTGGGTGAGGTCCCTTCTCACCGCAGTCTGTCTGACTCTTCTGAATATCTGAAACAAATGAAATCCTGAAATTCTTTCAGGTACTTTCTGAATGCCCCTTTATCTTGGAAAACAGTTTCTTGCGGCATCAGAAATCAGTGCCCTTTGGGGTAACTGTCTCTCCAGAGAGACAGTCCTCTGGAGGGAGCCTGAGGTCAAGGCCAACCAAATGGGTGAGCTTCTGAAGAGGTACCCCCCGATGCTTACTCTTCAGCGCCTTCCCCTCCCTCTATGAGGATTCTGTGTCTGCAAAATTAAAGTTCCAGCCTATTGCCTAAAACCAACCTGGGTGCTCAGTCACTGGCTCAGATTCTTGCGGCCCCATGGACTGCAGCCCGCCAGTCTCCTCTGTCCATGGGATTTCCCAGACCAGAATACCAGAGTGGGTTGCCATTTCTTCCTCCAGGGAATCTCTCCAGCCCAAGGATCAAACTCGGGCCTCTAGCATTGGCAGGCTGGATCCTTTACCACTGAGTCACCTGGGAAGCCGGTCAGAGCCAACAGCTACACTTAATTCTGGGCCCTACAAGGCACTTAGCATGTCACTATCAGTCAGAACATATTCAATAACAGTCATGACCATAGTACCATAGAATAACAGGAGAAGATGGGTAACCTGGCCTCACCGCACTCTCCTCCCAGCCAGTTAACAGCCCAGAGCGCTGGGCGGCGGGGCCAGGTGGAGAAAAGAGTTCCGGCTGTAGATGGCGTGTGGGTTGCTGTGTGCGCATCCGCGCCTGCCTCGCTGTGTGCGCATCCGCCTTGCCTCATGAGGCCTCAGTCCCAGACTTAGTGCTGCCTGCCTGTCGGTCCGCCATCACTGGGCGCCCAAAGCTGTCCCCTCCGGCTCCAGACACGCAACTGGAATTGACTGCCTAACTGCACATACTGACTACATATTTTTGTTTTCTTCTTTCATAACGTGAAAGCCTTTTTTCCTATCTGTTGAGAGACCTTAATTCACTTTCTCTGAACTCACACCTAAACAGGGTCATTGACTCCTCAGAAATCAGGACTTGAGTACTGTTCTGGCCTGCATGCCCAGGCTGAGAAAGGCTACAGGAATGTTTAGCCAAGTGTTTGGCGTAGAGATCATACTTAGAATGTCGTTTTCTGAAAGAAGGAATGGGAGGAAGGGGATGTTTTCTGACTTTCCAAAACCCGGAGACATTCGAGTGTTAAGCCCTCTTTGGGTCACTCCAAGCTTTTCAAAGTGATCTAAATCTAAGAGGAGACACATACCTCTTTGCTCCGTACCCTTGTAACAAAGGTCTGGAGAGGTTTCAGATAGAATAACACATTGCCCGAGTGGTACCTAACAGTTACTGAGGACTTCCTGAGTCACTTTGTAAACCTTCTGCATGCATGGCGCTCATTGGATTCTCAAAACAACCCTAGGGAGGACGTAGGTTATACTGTTCTCTTTTAAAGACGGATGAGCAGACAGAATTTAGAGGTTAAGGAACAGGCATTACTGACTCAATGGATGTGAGTCTGAGCAAATTCCGGGAGATAGTGAAGGACAAGGAAGCCTGGCGTGGTGCAGCCCATGGGGGCTCAAAGAGTCAGACGTGACTGAGTGACTCAATGACAACAGGGGACAGTAGGGAGTTGGAGGAGGGGCTGTATTAGTTCTCAATTCACGTGGGCATTTTTTTTTAAGGAACCTCTGTCACCAGGACCAAGTTCTCTTGGGCTTTGAGCTGGCCGAGTGTGAAGTAAGGAGCCCAGTGCCCCTGCCTGCTGCTGCCTTAACTTGACTCTGACTCAACAGTGATCATACACTGAGCCCTCGTCTCAAATCTACCAGCCAGGATCTCCTGGTTTTCGGAACCATCATCTCCCTGAGCCCTGCAGTCTCTTCAAACAACAGCCTCCTCATCCTCTGGTGGTGGTCGTGGGGAGGTGGGGAGGGAGAAGGGGAGGGACCACAGCTTGGTCTCTCTCAGCTGGATGTCATCAAGGCTTTTCTGAGTCGCTGCTATGGAGACAAAGCCCAGGTACTGTTTCCAGTTGCCACACTTGCTATTAAAAGACAGGCACGGCTTGTGAGCCCAAGATGTTCAGTGAATCAACCTGGAACTTACCCCTTTTTAAAAATTCTAATAGAGGGTAATTCATGCAAGCTTGTTGGCAAGCCATCTGCCTCAGGGACCAGGCACAGGTTAGATAATTAAACTCAACCTGTTCCTGTATGGCTGTCTGACTTACCGTTTACCTTGTCTCCAACTCCTCGCCTCCAAAAACCCACTCTCCAAACTGGTTAACTCACTGTCTCCCCCAAACACCTGTCTCGCCTTATTTTTCCTCCTACCGTTCCATCCACCTGGAATGCCCTTACTTTCCCTCTCCTCTCCAGATCTTCTTCGCAACACGTTCCCTGATTGCCTCCCTCACAACGATCTTTCTCCCTCCCCTGAATTGAATTCCGATCGTGATAAATTCTATATAATTCAGCTGGTAATTAATCATACACTGACTTATGATATTCCTTCCATTGTTACCTTGAACTGTTACTTCAGTCTTTAATTTTAACGTAACTGTTTCCATATGTTTGCCTTGTTGCCATAATTGGAATATAAGATCATAGAAAGGAGGAGATATAGCATATAATTGTATCCCCTTTAGTCCCTTGTTTGGGGCTGATTTGCACAATTTTCTTTTTCTTCATGATTTATGCATTGGACAATGGGACAATCAAAATGAAAAAACTATCAAATTATTTTGGCAGTAACAGATCATAGTTAGTAGGTGACAAACGTACGTAGGTGATGGGAGAATGTGGTCCTGTGTTTCCTGGGAAAAGGGGAGCCATGCTTGAGGTATAGCAGGACAAGAAGACATTTGCAAAGGAGCATACTGGCCGTATCTCTTCCAAGCAGCTTCCCCTCTGCACCTTCTCTTCCCAGTGAGGACATACTGCTCTAGAAAAATACCTCCATAACTTCTTGCCTTGTCTTTCTCTTCTTTCTGGCCACCTGGCAACACACACACACACTCATATTCCTTCTCTTTACCACTCATCTCAAGCCATCGTGGAAACACAGTCTAATGCTTCTGCTACGACTGAGACATCTTTTTCTGTTTCTCAGGACCAGGTATGTTGAATCCTCACTGTAGATAAATATTTAAAAATTACAGCGTCACCTTCAATGAAGTTAGTGTGTGTCACAGACAGCCTCCAAGACAGCCTTCACTGATCTCTGCCTCCCAGTATTCATACACATGTGGAATCCTCTCCCTTGAATGTAGACTGGACCTAGTGACATGTCTCTAATAAGAAGAATTTACAAAAAGGATGGTTTATCATGATCAAGATTAGGTGGCCAAAAAACCCTCTGATTTCTGTCCTGCTTGCTCTCTGGCTCGCTCTCTTTGCCTTCCCTCTGAAGGAATCCAGCCGATGGGCTGTGAACAGCCCCACAGAGAAGCCCGCATGGAAAGGGATGTCTCAAGGACCCAAGACCCAACATGTGAATGGGTTTGGACGCAGATCCTCCCCCATCTAAACCCTGAGATGACACCACAACCCTGCCAACAGCTTAATGGCAGCCTTGGGAAAGACCCTGAGCCTGAGCCCTGAGCTCAGCTGCTGAGATTAAGTCACACTTGCGTGCGTGATCAGTCGTTCCAGTTGTGTCCGACTCTGTGTGACCCCATGGGCTGTAGCCCACCAGGCTCCTCTGTCCATGGGATTCTCCAAAACAAGAATACTGGAGTGGGTTTCCATGCCCTTCTCCAGGGGATCTTCCCGACCCAGGGATTGAACCAGTGGCTTCCCCTGCATCTTCAGTATCACAGGAGGATTCTTTATCACTGAGCCACCCAGGAAGGTAAAATTAAGTCATACTCACTGTGAAATTATAAATGTTCGCTGTCTTAAGCCCCCAAGTTTTTAGAGTTATCTGTTAGGCTGCAATAAACAACTCGTATGGTATTTAACTTTAGTAAACCATTGGGTAAATGGCCAAGATTGTCTGACTGCCTCTGATTATATCTATAGCATTTTCCTTCTGAGAGCTTGAGAAATATAGATGGTTCATTTCAGATACAATAATTGAGTCGACACTGAGGTGATTGCTCCATCTCCTATGTGCTGCCTGCCTTTCATCCTAGTGAAACCACCTGAAGGTTAACAACATAGACCATGAGCTGGGTAGAGATTTTACAGCCAGATAAATAGCTAATAAAAGAAGCAGCATGAAGTGAGTCACTTAGTCGGCTCCTAACTGCAGGATGATTGGGGAAGTCTGGTATCCTCCGTCTCTGAAGTTCAACAAATTCGAATAACTTAGAAAAGAACTAAGCTGTCATTTCACTATTTGTGATAATACCTTCCCTAGTCAGAATAAATTTCACTTGTTTAGGAAGGAACTGGGGCAGCAAACCACAACCCACAGGCCAAATCTCTACCACCGCTTGTTTCTGTAAATAAGGTCTTATTGGAACACAGCCACACACATTTGTTTAGATATTGGCCGTGGCTGCTTCTGCACTGCAATAGCAGAGCTGAGGAGTGGCGACAGTCAGTGAAATCCACAAAGTCTCAAATATTTATCATCTGGCCCTTTGCAGAAGAAGTGTGCTGATCTCTCCTCAAAGGCAACGATTTGCAGAATATGTTAGAGGGAACTCTATTTCTATGGGATGTTAATTAATGTTGTATGGAAAAGCAATGGGTTCTGTGGTCAAGTGTTTAGGAAATACTGAATTAAACAAAGTTAAGCACATTGCTTTGCTACAGAACTTCTCTGAGGCCTTCGTAAATCTCTAAGATGAGGACATGGAATACTGCATTTTTTAAAACTTTTTTAAACAGGAAGTTCTGTGTTTCAGACCTCCTAGAGCAAGAGACTAGTGTCCAACTCATTGAGAAATGCTACTTTAGAGCTACAAAAGCAGCAGTTGTCAAAGTATTAACTCTGCACATAGAATGGAGTAGACATAAACATCAACAGCCTTTGATTTCTAAAAGCATCGGTAACAGTCAGAAAACATGCAGAGAAATGGCCTCATTACTGATCATGAGCCCAATGTGTAAATGAAAAGCCAAATAAACATAAACATGAAATCGTGCATTAATGGTTTGCTCTGTCTTTGTACAAATAGTCACACGCAAAATAATTTAAAGGTTGAAAAGACAGCAATACAACATGCTACATAAGTAGGTCTCAAATTTTGTCCCATGGAGTCCCCATACTTCATGTAGATGCCTTAAGGACTATTACAGCTGGGAATTATGGAGGATCTAGTTCTCAATAGCCAGTTTGAAAAATGGCCTCTGTTACTCAAAATAAGTTTGATCATCATTAGCCCATTCCAAATTTTTTCTTGCAGTGAGTGCAATGAAGAATGAAGATTTCTGGAGGACCAGAGAAAGATCATGGCCACAGATCCTGGATCCACAGCCAAGGTTCAGACCTATGTTATAACTGTCCTTTTCCTCACACCATGATGTTCTGATTAAGGACTAGGGACATATTTTGGGGGTTACTGGCCAGGGTTAGAGGCCCAGACTGTACGTCTGGGAAATTGCTAGCTCCACTCACAACCTCAGTCTGAACCAGCGTGGGATGGAGAGAAGAACAGCAGGAAGAGTTTGGTGAGTTCAAGTGAAGACAATAAATCACAGAACGCGACACTGATATAATAGGATGTAGAGGGGGGTGTTTCCTGTTGTCCCAGAACTATGGCTGAGGTCCAAAGCCAAGTTTGAAACCTGCTGATGATAAGTACTTCCCCAGAGGGCTCCTTCTCCGAACTGTCCCCAGTAGATAAAGAAATGAGCTGAGTTGAGGTTGGATAGGGAGAAACCAGTCTTCGGTGAAGTCCTTGTTCCTGATGAAAGTCTCCTCTCTCATGTCTCTGTGGTGGTAGATGGGGCTTCCTGTCCCCAGATTCAAGCAAGAGGGTCTCCAAGAGAACTGTGAGTAAATACTGCAGGTGACTCTGAGAAAGGGAGACTGGTGGGGTACAGCTGGGCTGCAGGCCTCAAGTTCTCTGGTTCAGCCACAGGAATGGAGCCTTGAGAGCTACCAAGAGAGTGTGCTAGGGAAAAAGAAGTAAGACCCATTGTCCTTTGTGTGTCCTACTGCCTGAAAAGGAAAGAGGAGAAAAGAGTGTTTACTTGACACATGTCACCTGGAGTCTTGAATGGGGGCATATTTGAATACGGAGAAGAGTGTTCACTTAGAGGTGTCTGAAGGCAGTTCATCTAGGTCAGGAGCTACATTCAGTGCGACTGATGCATGCCTGCACAGCAGATGTGGCAGCCCTATCTCATCCCAAGTCTCTGTGGACCTGGGAGACCCACAGGAGGACTCCAGTAGTAGAGAACTCTCACCGCTCCACGTGAAGCAACATGGAAGTTAGAGGAACACAGAACCGTCAAGATCGCCACTGGACCAAGTGATGAGAAGCCCAGTGAGGGCTAGAGTTGGAGACATTATCACTGCTCAAGTCCAAGATACAGCTGCCTTCTTGCTAGGCAGGGGAATTCTCAGAGATCGAAGGGGCCAGGGTGAACCTGAATGCATACATACACCACACATACATTCACACGTACACATGGAAGCTGACAGGTGAACTGAGAACACCAGCATCAGAAAGGACCAGACTGAAGGAGAGCTAGACCAGTGTCCCCTCCGTACCATGCACTGCAGCCCACCTGCTCCCTCCACGCTGACCGTGCCACAGTAGGCCAGCAGAGGCTCCAGGATGCTTCTCATCACTAAAGGAAGGAGTTCAAAGAGAGGAGGAGGAGGCAAGTCCACAAAGAATAGACTGCCAACCTCCAAGCCTTCACGTGGAAGACACAACAGTGGGGCTTGAGAGGGAGTAGGAGGATATGAGATTCGAGACTGAAGTATCAAAATAACTGAGACTTGAGTCTTAAATAACAAAATGGACTGTTCTTATAACCAAAAGGGACGGGAAAGTTAGAGGAGCTGGCCAAGTCGTTGTGAAGGGAGCTACTTCCCAGCAGGAAAAGTGGGTCAACCCAGCCTAGTTGAAGGAGCTGTTATTGGATACATATAAAACGGTTTCGTTTGTATACCCAGAACATGTTGCGATGCCCCAATAAATTTGTTCCATAAGATAAATACTTTGGATAGAATTTTAATGTTTTCTCATTTCTAATGCCTTTCTTCTAAGGGCTTCTGAAGGCTTCATGCCAATATTTTCCCCATCCTGCAAATTAGCACGCAGAGAGAGAGCGGTTTTGGTTACCAAAGGGACTCTGAATCTATCTGCAGCCTCCTGCCCTCTACTCATATCACAAGGCAGCTGACTGCCTCTCAGACCCAAATGTGATCCACTTCTAATTGGGAACAGAACTTTGCAATGCTCGAGCCCCAAACAAATTAAAAAGTAGAAGGATGAGTAGGAGGGGAAGGAGATGGAAAAAGTTTTGCTTTTTCCCTAATTTGAGAATCTGTGGTTTCTCACTGATTATTTTATCAATACCAAGATTTTTTGTTTTGTTTTGTTTTGTGGGTTTTTTTTAATGTCTCTTTTCTTTTTTTTTTTTTTTTTAATTTTCACAGTTCTCTATTCAAGACTAAATTTGTCTGTTTTAAAAAATCCATCTGGCTTTTGTGTTATGGAGGCCCACACAAGCCAGCACCAACCGTTCTAGAAGCAACCAAGCGTTATCAAATGGACCGAGTTTCAAATGAAGGGACAGCAAGCTAATTAGGGATGTTTCTTAATAAGGAAAAAGGCACAGTGGAGAGCTGAACGACGCCAAAATACATGAAAGTTTCAAGACTAAAACTGTTTGTGAGGGGAAAAAAACAGCAGAAATGAACTGGCCAATTTTTCAGGCCCTACACTCAAAATAAATACATCTATTCCCATTTGTATCAACAGACGAATGTACATATCACTCAGAAAATCTCAAACTAACATTAACATTAGAATGAAATATAAATAATTCTGAATATAAAGACCAAGTTCAAGACACATCAAAATATAATAAAACTAGAAATAGCATTACATTACATTTATTGTTAGGAGAATGTCACTGGTTTTCTTCAGAAACTTTATTCTTCTGCCTCAACCATACTTAGATTTCCTTTTACAGACTATGCTGGACAGTTTAATCTTAACCAATGAATGAGTAATGTCCAAGAAAATAAAACTTTTGCAAGGAAATCATTTTGTTCAAATGATTTTGGTACAAATGAAGATCATTGTTTGGGGGGCTTTATTTTTAATGTTTCACATCAATGTTAATGGACAAGAAAAGAACAATAACTCACAAAAGATCAACATTTAAAGATCAATATTTTCCCATTTATTGAAAGCTTGTAGATTTCAAATGTATATATTATATTTCTGCTATACTTCCATGATATGGGGGTCAGGGGGAGGTTGAAGAGGTTTGAAAACTTTTTTTCAATTTTGCCTCAAATGTGTTTAGGAAGCCGCTTTATCACATTATACCTCGGTTCACTCGAAGCAAGAAAACTATTGATATCTACAGCAAGCCCTGCATGCCTCTAGGAAATGAATTAGGCTTCCATTTGTAAGATGTTTCTTTGAATTTCATTTTAAAAAATGGCATGTGATAATTGTGAGATGCCCCAAAGTGAAATCAGGGTGTCCTTATGTTAGAGCATTTCCTTTGATTGAACTAAAGATAAGCAGCCCCTTCACAATCTCTCACTTTTTTGAAAGTAGATTTCCTTGAGGGAAAATCAAGTTGCTGTAAACTGTAGAAATGGAGAGATGACAGAGAGATGGATGGAGAATTTTGAAGAGGGCAAGAGACCAGACAAGCTCAAAAAGCTCAGTTACTATCTTGTTAAAATATAACCCACAGAATGTTACACCATAGCATCCTTCACAGCCATCTGCTTCTGCCATTATCTTTGATTCCCACAAACAGATTTCAAAAGTTGAATCTGGCCCTCAGTGAGTTTAGGAACATTTAGCAGGATTTTCTGAATGGGATCAGAAAAGCTACTAATTAACTCACCATTCCTGCCTTCAGAAACAATCTATGTCTTGGCCTTTCAATGAAGGCATAGCACGGTCTTGTAATTCCTGTGTTTTTTCACATCCTTCACAGGACCTAGAATAGAATTTGAATGCATCTACTATGCATTTCCATCTCTTTCTCTGCATCTCCACTTTCACCCCTCCCCACCAGACCTACCAACCATCACATCACCTTCCCACATTTGGTTTACAGCAATAGCCACCTACTATTTTCCTGCCCTCCACTCTGGGTTCCCTGCAATCTGTTCCCCATAGCCAGAGTGAACTTTATCAAAAGTAAATTAGAGCAGGCACTCCTCTTTTTGAAACCTTCCAATGGCCTTACGTTGTATTCTGGGGGAAAATCCCAACTCGATGTATTAGCTGCTAAGGCATAATAAGTCAGTTAGCTATTGAAAAAGTGAAACTGAAATTGATCAGTCGAGTCCGACTCTTTGCGACCNAAAGTAAATTAGAGCAGGCACTCCTCTTTTTGAAACCTTCCAATGGCCTTACGTTGTATTCTGGGGGAAAATCCCAACTCGATGTATTAGCTGCTAAGGCATAATAAGTCAGTTAGCTATTGAAAAAGTGAAACTGAAATTGATCAGTCGAGTCCGACTCTTTGCGACCCCATGGACTGTAGCCTACCACGCTCCTCCATCCATGGGATTTCCCAGGCAAGAGTACTGGAGTGGGTTGCCATTGCCTTCTCCAGAGGCTCTTCCCGACCCAGGAATTGAACTTGGGTCTCCCGTATTGTAGGCAGACGCTTTACCATCTGAGCCACCAGGGAAGTTAGCTTTTGCTACATAGCAAATTAACCCAAACTCAGTGGCATAAAATAACAATCTCTCTTGTGTCAATGGGATTTTGCTGTTATCAGCCAGATGTGCTTTGGCTCATGGGCATCTGTGAGTTGACTGGGATTCTATTCATGTGACTTTCATTCTCACGAAGTTTTCATTGTAGTTTTTAATTCACAGACAAACACAACCTGGGAGTGGACCTCACTGATTAGGCAGAGCGCGTACTATGCCCAGAGCCCACAGCACTTTCAGAGGTCCACAGAGTCATTTTAATTTTACTCTGAAATTAGAATAAAAAAGTAAATATGTTAATAATGAATATACAATAGTGATTTCACTAGTATTTTTGTTTTATACCAACACAGTTATAAAATATCGTTCTGAATCATTTTTTAGCCCTTCAAGGTAAAATTACCTTCGGTCACAAAAGCCTAAGTAATCAAACTAGAACTCAAGCTTTGAGAACTGATGATTGGTCCTGTTTTTTCACTTCAGTAAGCCATGGAGATTCATGAAATTTCTATTTTGTCTCTAAAAAAAACAAGGAGCTAACTGGTAAGTTTCGTTTCCCCTCTCTGGAAAGGGGATACCTCAAACACTGAAGGATTGGCCCTGCGTTCATTAGCTTGCTCTACCCTAGACACTTTGATGTTTTCCTCTATCTAGCAGGCACACAGTTGGTCTGTTACTGTGAGGTCCTCGTCATTAACTCATAACCGTATATTGTTAATACAAGGTAGCTATGTGGAGAGTTACTTTAGTCCTTTGCCAAGAGTGATGGAAGACCCTTCCCTGCGAGAGTTCATGTTATTTTCCAGGCAGAGTGCTTTCTCGCTTTATTTATGTGCAAGTCTTCTTTCCATTTCATTTACACGGGGGACCCAGTCACACTGTCCATTATCTTAGGGTTATAGGAATCTAACTGAACTGAATGCTAGCCAGATCGTGAGACTCAGCGGGCACACGAAAATGGAAGTTACTGTTTGAAGGGGTGAGGCAAAACTATCCTTCACCTTTCAAGATGATTCAGTTCAGTTCAGTTCAGTCACTCAGTCGTGTCCGACTCTTTGCAACCCCATGAATTGCAGCACACCAGGCTTCCCTGTCCATCACCAACTCCCAGAATTCACTCAAANTCTAGACCCTTAAATCTTTCTCACTTCCACTGTATAATCATAAGGGATTTGATTGAGGTCATACCTGAATGGTCTAGTGGTTTTTCCTACTTTCTTCAATTTAAGTCTGAATTTGGCAATAAGGAGTCAGATTTAAAGGACTTTCTTTATCTGGCATAATCTTGTCCCTCCCACAAGAACAAATGTATTTTGTAACCATATAAATTTTTTTACTTACCCTCCTTTTTTCAAGAAGCTGTGCAAGTTTTTAGATCACTGTGTATAGTATATTCCAAAGTTCATTTGTCTTCTGAAACTCTGAATTGGCTTTGCAATTTTAAAATTGTTTTGACATAAGTCTTTATTCTTTAAAAGGTAGTTCATTTCCTGTTTCTGTGTGCCTCTTAATGACTGTGTGAGAGCTTGGATTACTTTTCCTCTCTGGCCCCCAAACCACAAATGGGAAAAACTGCAATCTTGCAAAGGCCACGTAAGCTACCTAAATATTTTCACAGGTCTCTGATTTTTTTTTTTTTTTTAAGCTGAACTGGGAGAGAAACTTTCATGGCATTTTTACCCTTCTGGAATGTAGAATTTATTTAATATCTTCTCTGCTTATACATATTCCTTTGTATTCGATATTCCTAATACCCACCAGGCTCCATAAAAATATGGCTTTTCAAGCTCTCCTTTTCGAGGGACTCCATGGGTCTTATTGCCCATGAATTGAAAAAAAAATCCCTCTTCCTCCGTTCTCTGTTTGAATTATTACGCCTAAAATGTCCTAAGTTTGTCCTCCCTTTCATCACACTTCTGAAGGAGATACTGAGACACATCTTCAAACAGCGGGAAAAGTGTGACCGTGTCAATCACTCCATCATGGCCGACTCTTTGCAACCCTGTGGGCTGCAACTCCTCTGTTCGTGGGATTCTCCAGGCCAGAACACTGGAGTGGGTTGCCATCCTCTTCTCCAGGGGATCTTCCCGACCCAGGGATTGAACTCAGGTCTCCTGCTTTGCAGGAAGATTCTTTACAGTCTGAGCCACCAGGAAAGCCTCCAAACAATGTGAAGAGACACTCGGGAAAGCCCTTTGGAGCAACCTGGTTAGGAAACACAGGAGGCCCAGCTGGACTAACTCCCCCAAGGGTCACCTGGAGGACAGGCTTATACTGAGCAAGGTGGTCACTCCCTCTCAGCTGTCTCCCTGTCTCATTTCTAGGCGGAGACCCCGGATTTCCCTTTGGGGAGGTCTAAGGCAATGGTCCTCAAAGGCCGGCCCCTGGACCAGCAGCATCAATACCATCTGAGAACTTTCTAGACGTGCACAATACTGGGCTCACCCCAGGACTCCAGAACCAGAAACTCTAGGATTGGTACCCAGTGACCTGTGTCTTAACAGCCCTTCCCAGTGATGGCGATGCTCATGCTTGAGAACAACTGGACTAAGACCTGGTTTTTTTAAAACTAAAGTTACACAGAATCAATTTACTTAGCACTCCCAAAGCCTTTTTGAAATCTGCGCTTCCTGGTCCGTGTTCGGTAGCTCTCCTTTCGATACTCAGCACAGCCTCTGCCCTTCTGGGTTACCGGCAGCGTTGGCAGAAGCGTGCACACTGTTTTTCACAGCTTGTCTGAGCTCCCATCGGCACTTCCATCCTTTACATCTCTATCTGTGTCCCATTCATGCCAGTTGTTGTTGCCTTGATCTTTTAATCCCTTCTCACTCTAGGATATCAGGTGGTAAAGACTGAAATGCCTATTCTTCCCAAGACGACTTGAATTCTAACACAATATCTTAAAGCCCCAATAACCATCATTATCATCTGCACTAGTCAGGATATCTGAGTTATATGCTACTGACAAACAGTCCCGAATCTCAGGGGTTTACCAGTCACACCAGATGTCCAGCAAAAATCCATGGGGAAAGGATGATCTGCTGAGGGACGTAAACTGTGCAAGGGGACCCCGCTAGCAGGGACTAGAAGCGAACTGCAAATGTGGCTGAAGAAAAGAGCGTGGCAAAGCACAGACTGGCTCCTCGGGCTCTGCCCAGAAGGGACAGTGACATGGCTTCCCTTCCCGTGTCACTGGCCAAGCCTGATCTCAGCGGAACACTGAAGTTTAGTCATCCTCCTGGAAGAAGAAAGGGCTATTGCTGAACCATGATGCCATTTTAGTCCATCCACCAAAGGACAGACCATGGATGGAGAATTTCAGACTCCAAGGTGGGCAGCTGAGACAACCTCCGGGTGTACACACCTAGAGGATGGGTCTAAGATGGAGGGGACTTCCCGGAAGGAGGCTGCTTCATGATGGTCCTCAAACGCTAGTCATGGGGACTGCTATCTAGAGGAAACGGGAGACTGACTTGGATGGAGTGCCATCTGAGAGCTGGCAACTGTGCCAGACCCCCTCCATTCATCTCACCACATCCTCACCTTGGGCTGGAGAGAAAGGAACTAACCTTCTGCAAACAAAAATTTTAAAAAGAGCCAAGATTCAGACCAATCTGAAACTTGCCCATCTGGACATGGGTCACAGTAGACCTGGGACGCTGACTTCACGGGCACCCACAAAGCTTGATCTGCTACCAGAAAGATAGAGGCTGAAGGAAAGAAGTCTTTCTCTCAGGTGGCAAAGAAGGGCAGTTTTTCCTTCACTGAGCCCAGTGCTTCTGGGATAGAATCAGCCTCTAGTAGTGGGACAGACATCCCTCTCATGCCAGTGTGATCTGTGCTCTCAAACTGAAACGGTTTCCCCACTGAGGACACAAGTGTTCAGGATTTTAATTAAAGGAGCAGTTCTTCAAATAAATGCAGGGGAAACTGTTAACTTTATTAGTGACTATCAAGAAATCCACTGAAGGGACTTCCCTGGTGGTTGGGTGGTTAAGACTCCAAGCTTTCCCTGTAGAGGGGCATGAGTTCCACCCCCGGCTGGGGAATCCAAAATCCCATGTGCTATGCAGCACAGCCAAAAAGTTTTTAAATTGTTTTAAAATTGGACTTCTCTGGTGACCAAGGGGTTAAGACTCCATGCCTCCACAGCAGGGGCCACGGCTTCCACGGGGAAGCTCCACATGCTGTGCCAGGCGGCCACAAAAAAGAAAAGCAATCCACAGAAATCTCGAGTGTCCCTAGATAAATGAAACAAATAAGCTAGTTTAACGAAACCAACTCCACCTTTTTAGTAAAGAATACTTCATATCTTCTTGCAGGAAGCCCTCTGGTTTACATCCTGAATGGTATTTGGAAAGAAAATCTCATCCCTCTGGCTACATTTCAACTTTTAAACCACTGAGTCATCAGCACCCATAATGCACGTTAGAAGGTATCACTGGTGGAGAAACTAGGAGGGAAAAACATCCAGGGAGCAGAAGAGAAAGCATCCGGCGAAGCAGGCAGCAAGCAGATAACTTCGTCAACACGGTCTCCAAAAGTGCTTACCTTTCTCAGAGAGGGCACTAAAGCTCTTGATGCAAACGCATCATGAAATCATGTCGATGCAATGCTGTACTCAGCAGCTCCATCAGCAGGGCGCCAGCTGACTTCAAACGCTTCCCAAGAACACCAAGAACTAATAACCACGGGTGCTGTCCAGGGTCAGCCCCCAAACACCCCAGGACGTAAACAGTCACATCCCAAGAAGGATGTGATCTGTCAAAGTTTTGCAGCGGTCCAAGCCCTTCTACGTGACAGCTAAATATTGGTTGTCCTCTTATCCTCAAACTGTCACAATTATAAAAGAGGCAGTCTCAAAGAAATTCGCTGGCTTTTGTGATCAAATCCATTAGAGGTACTTTGGCAAAAGACAAGATCTTCCTAGCTGATGACAAATGCCACAATAATATAGCATGGGGGTATCAACAAAGAGCCATTTGTTTTCCTTCCAATCCCCAGGAGGGACTTGGGTTAAAATAACAGCAACTTGGAAGCACTCATGTATATGGAACTAAAATAAATTAATCTCTAGGCCAACTGCCTATAATATAATCACTTGCTGTATAAATTCTATTGAAATGATAAATCTAGCCTGACTTTAATTACTAGGGTATCTTTCTGTATTTTCTGTAACATACAAACATAAATCCTAAAATCCAACAAATAATAAAGCAAAAACAGCTGAATGCACATAGAGTTTTAGGGAATACTTGGAACTGGCTGATGATCCTATCATTAGCCTGTTAAAATCCACCAGCTCATCCTATAATTTTCCCTTTACTGTGCTTTAAACTCTCTCTTCATTCCAGCAATGATGCTGAACACATTCATATATCACATGCATTAGATCTCTCCATGTTTTCCAGATGGCATTTGATAAAATGGAAACAAAAGAAAGGCAGAGAAAAAAAAATAGATGTTTTCTACTTTGGGTCTTGAAACAGTTTCTCCCTTGGTAGAGAAAGACATGAACTAACCCATCCAGGGCTAACGGAAAAGCTCAAGAAATATAGCTCATCTGGAGCTGACATCTTCTTCAGCCAGGCTCTACAAACCAAGGGTAAAGGTTTCCTTAGCTCAGGTCTAAGTTATTACCGGTTTAGGCTGGAAGGAAATTGGCAACAGTTTAGGTGAGTGGTTTAGGTATAAAAAGACTCATCCCATTATTTCCACAGTTACAGTAATTCTGATGTTTTAAACTCAGCATTGATAGACTCCAAGACCTTTAATATATAAAATTACCAATTTCAAACACATCAAAAATATTTTAACAGGTCACTTGAGAAGTAAAAATACCAAGTTAGAAAATGACTTTTCCAAAGCTACTTATAAAGATTCAATTTTTGTGTAGCAGATAACTCTGAGATGATCATTATTTTTCTTTCAAGAACTCTAGATATGAATACTTATGTGTTTTAGGTTTGTTTGTTTGTTTTGGAAAAACATACCAAATTTCAAAGAAATAAATTACATGGATGGTAAGGCAGATCAAATCATTTTGAAGAAGCAATAAATTTTGTGCATAATCAGTTTCTTTCATTCAGCTCAGTTCAGTCACTCAGTCGTGTCCAGCTCTTTGCGACCCCATAAATCGCAGCATGCCAGGCCTCCCTGTCCATCACCAACTCCCGGAGTTCACTCAGACTCATGCCCATCCAGTCAGTGATGCCATCCAGCCATCTCATCCTCTGTCGTCCCCTTCTCCTCCTGCCCCCAATCCCTCCCAGCATCAGAGTCTTTTCCAATGAGTCAACTCTTCTCATGAGGTGGCCAAAGTACTGGAGCTTCAGCTTTAGCATCATTCCTTCCAAAGAAATCCCAGAGCCGATCTCCTTCAGAATGGACTGGTTGGATCTCCTTGCAGGCCAAGGGACTCTCAAGAGTCTTCTCCAACACCACAGTTCAAAAGCATCAATTCTTCGGCGCTCAGCCTTCTTCACAGTCCAACTCTCGCATCCATACATGACTACTGGAAAAACCATAGCCTTGACTAGATGGACCTTAGTCGGCAAAATAATATCTCTGCTTTTGAATATGCTATCTAGGTTGGTCATAACTTTTCTTCCAAGGAGTAAGCGTCTTCTGATTCTAATTCAGCCCCTGCAGGTAAGTTCATAAGTTTATAAACAGCCCCGATGGGGCTGAGAGAAAAGATATAGAGACATGATAGTCTCAAGAAGATGGCGCCTGAATCAGAGTGCTGGGGCGCAGTCTCAGTTGTTCATGAAATAATGTGATTGGTTTTTAAAATTTCCATACTCGTGAATGCTGCGTGATCTCCATTGCTCGCTTGTACTTTGGAAACACATGATTGCTTAATCTTTATTTTGATTGGTTGTGATGCTTGCCTACTTCCGTATACAGGGTTATAAGAGAAGGGTTGTAACAGGAAATAAAGTACTCCTTTGTTCCTCAGGCCGGAGTTGTGTTTTGTCTGTCTTTGTGTCTTTGTCTTTGTGTCATTTCACTCGCAGCAATCGTGGACACAAATATGTGCCCAACTAGTCTGTGTTTACTCTCAGGACTTGTCCTGCCGGTCAGGGAGGAGTGTATCACGGGCCCTCTGGAATCCTGACTCTGGGTGTAATCTGGCCATGCCCTCCAGTAAGGACATGGAGGGCCAAAAAAAATGGCAACCCTTTTGCCAAAAAAAATGCCTCCTCATGTCACTTTTCTTCCCAGACAAATACCCAAGGAGGGGTGAAGGGCCCCTGCTCTGTGCGCAGGTGAAGGGAGCAGTGACTGCGGCTCCCCAGCTTTGCCTGAATCCTTTTATCCAAAGCTTCCCTGTGAGCCCCATGGCTCGGCCCTTCCCCAGAGACACCGTGGAACGTGAAGCCTGGATTCGGATTTCTCTGCATCACATCAACATGCACGAGTTGTGGGGCCAAGTGGAGCCTAGATTCTGTCGTCTGGAAAATGGGATAACAATTCCTACGTGACAGGGTTCTTCCAAACCCTCCACGTGGTGAGGTGTGTGAAACACAAGGTAAAGGATCTGGCATAAAAAAGAGGTGCCACGAATTCAGCTTTCTCTCTTCTAGTCAACGACAGACAGTTTTCCCACTATGCCCAGCTTTCTCCTTGACTCTCTTAATCTCTTTCAGGCTCTTCTGAAAATGTTCACAACCAACTCCTGGCATCATGTGGCGTCAGAGCTGGGAGGGTCCTGAGACATCATGCAGTCTGGCTGGGCTTTTTGCTATGTATTTGCCCCCTCCACACACCTCATTTTTGGAGCATCAAAAGCAGTCATCTGAAGTCTGATATGACACGTGCCTCTAGCATTTCATAATCTGAATAACCCCAGACATTAGCTGAGTAAAGGAGCACGGCCCATCAACACAACCTTGTCTTGTGCTTTCTGAGAAGCAAGCTAGTATTCACAGAATACCTGCCATGTGCCAGGCACTCAAGCTTTGTTGCCCTGTTAGCCATCACAACACCTTTATAAGAAAGGTTGCCTATCGCCCCGTGTTTTGCTGCATTTTGTACCTGAACACAGTGGTCACATGCTCAGTTAAAGACAGAACCAGATTCAAAGCCACATTTATATGACCCAAAGCCTATGTTCTTCTGGGATACCTTATGGAGAGCAAGGGCTTCCTTGGTAGCTCAGCTGGTAAAGAACCTGCAATGCAGGAGACCCCAATTCAATTCCTGGGTCAGGAAGATCCCCTGGAGAAGGGATAGGCTACCCACTCCAGTATTTTTGGACTTCCCTGGCGGCTCAGACAGTAAAGAATCTACCTACAATGCAGGAGATCTGAGTTGGACCCCTAAGTAGGAGAAGATCTCCTGGAGGAGGGCATGGAAACCCACTCCAGTATTCGTGCCTGGAGAATCCCCATGGACAGAGGAGCCTGGTGGGCTACCGTCCATGGGGTTGCAAAGAATCAGACATGACCTAGCGATTAAACTCAACACAACACATGGCAAGCAGGGACAAAAGCCACAACTACGAGGGGTATAAAGATGAGCCTAGAAATAGAGAATCGATTCTCTTGAACTGTAGTGTTGGAGAAGACTCTTGAGAGTCCCTTGGACTTGCAAGAAGATTAAACCAGTCCATCCTAAAGGAAACCAGTCCTGAATATCCATTGGAAGGACTGATCCTGAAGCTGAAACTCCCATACTTTGGCCACCTGATATGAAGAGATGACTCATTGGAAAAGATCCTGATGCTGGGAAAGATTGAGCAGGAGGAGAAGGGGACGACAGAGAATGAGATGGGTGGATGGCATCATTGAGTCAGTGGGCATGAGTTTGAGTAAACTCCAGGAGGTGGTGATGGACAGGGAGGGCTGGGGTGCTGCAGTCCATAGAGTCTCAAAGAGTCGGACACAATTGAGTGACTGAACTGAACTGAGAAACAGAGAGGGAGGTAAAGATTCTAAATTAATAAAGGCAGCAACTGCCAGGCAGAAGCACATGGGCAGCTGCCTTGGGGTCTATTGATCCATTACTGTAGGAAGTTCCAGAAAGCACCAAAGAGCATGGAATCCTTATCAGGAACCACACCATCCACTGGATGGAAAAAAGATTTTGAACTTTGCTAACTCTGAACAGAACACAAAGGTAACAAAAAGGATAAACACAAACCCATGAGACTTGAGAAAGAACGTTTGCAGGATTGAATCCAGATTAGTTTGGACTAAGGACATATACCCGGTGCAGAGCTCCTCTTAATGGAGTCAGATCAACGCTCTTATTTCTCCGTCGTGGAGAGAAGAAAATGAAATGCTTTTAAAAAGCCCTTTGAAAATGAAAAGGCTTATAAAATGTACCGATTCATTGAAGAGATCTCTATTTTGGAAATCAGAGACCTGAGGCTCAGGGTCAGCCTTGCCTCTAACTAGCTGTGTGACCTTAGCCATGCACTCCGGCTGCCCAGGAGGTTGCACTGGTAAAGAATCCGCCTGCCAGTGCAAGAGATGCAAGAGAGGCAGGTTGATTCCCCAGGTCGGGAAGATCCCCTGGAGAAGGAAATGGCAACCTACTTCAGTATTCCTGCCCAGCAAATTCCATGAACAGAGAAGCCTGGTGGGCTATAGTCCATGGAATCACAAAGTGTCAGACACGACTGAACACGCACGCAGGAGGGTCGTGCGCTCAGTTCTATAGTCCTCAATTTCACTAACAGAAAAATTAAGGGTTCCTTAACATTTTGTAGGCTTACTGGGTGGCTCAGACGGTAAAGCATCTGCCTGCAACGTGGGAGACCCAGGTTCGATCTCTGGGTCGGGAAGATCCTCTGGAGAAGGAAATGGCAACCCACTCCTGTACTCTTGCCTGGAAAATCCCATGGACAGAGGAGCCTTGTAGGCTACAGTCAATAGGGTCACGAAGAGTCGGACACAACTGAGCGATTTCACTTTCTTTTTTCCTTTTACATTTTGTAAAATATTGTCCCAGTTACTCATGTTACTGCTCCGATCATTCCCTGTCCCCCCCCCCCAAGATGTACATGCCTTTAGGAATTCAGTGCCCCTGGATTCCGGGGTGATTAAAAGCCAGAGCTGAGGTTTGTTCCCTCAGCATTGTTCCAGGGAATTTCTAAATTTGCACATTGTACAGAATCAGGAGTGAGTACGCACACACAAAACAGATGGCATCAGACGAAACTTGCTAACCTTTAAAAAGATTCCAGTCTGGCTACCCCAGCAGTCTAGTGGCAGGGGTCTGTGCCCAGAGGAGTTGAGACAGGTGAAGAACTCCCCGGCTGCCCCGCCCAAACCCTGTCGATTCAGCAGCTTTGCCCTCTGCCGGGCAAAGAGCAGCCACGTGGCTTTCTAGAAACCGCTCTGCTCCCAGAGGTCTCCCAGCAACAAGCCGCTGGAAGAAGCCCTTGCTTTCTGTTGTTCCAGGACTGTCAGGGACCAAGGAGCTTTGGTGAAAATTGGGGAACTAGAAGAACCCCAGGTCAGAATTTGAAACAGACTTATTTTCTTTGTCTAGAAGAGTCTTGGTCTGTTGGTAGATTTGAACGTTTCTGTAGAGTCAAGCGATTGATAAACAGGTCGGAAACCCTGTACCTAAAGGAGCATCTTTCTCTGCAGAGTGCATCCCTCCAGACTCTGTCCACTCCCACTGAGCAAAATCTTTTCAGAATTTGCCTTCACAGGAGAACTCACTTTAAAAAAAAAAAAAAAAAAAAGAATTCTCCAGCCAGATAGCCTGGATTTGTGTTATGGTTGCAATGTGTCCCTACTCACCACTCTTAATCCCCAGAAACTGTGGATGAGATATCATCTTATTTGGAAACAGTCTTTGTAGATGTAATCAGGTTAAGATGAAGTCTTTGTGCTATGCTGTGCTAAGTCGCTTCAGTCCTATCTGACTGGAACCCACCAGGCTCCTCTGTCCATGGCATTCTCCAGGCAAGACTACTGGAGTGGGTTGCCATGCCCTCCTCCAGGGGATCTTCCCGACCTTGGGGTCCACCTACGTCTTTCATGTCTCCTGCACTGGCAGGTGGGTTCTTTACCAATAGCACCACCTAGGAAGCATGAAGTCACGTGGGTGGGCTTAATCTAATCTGAGTGACATCATGATCAGAAGAGGTAAATTTGGACACAGACACATCGGGAATGCTGTGTGAAGACCCAGAGACTTGTAGGTACCGAGGGAAGAAGGCTGTGGGAAGATGGATGTGGAGACTGGAGTTGTGCAGCTACAATCCAGGGAACTCCGAGGGCAACTAGAAGCTGGGAAAGCCAAGAAAGAATACTTTCCTAAAGTCTTCAGATGGAAGACAGCCTGCTGACACATTGATTTCAGACTCCTTGATTTTAACCTCCAGGACAGTAAGACAGTAACGGTTGCTGTTCTAAGCCTCCCAGTTCATTGTACTTCCTTCTGGCAGTCTTAGGAAACTCATACAGTTTCTTTTTCAGTTTCACCAAGTACTAGTCATGTGACCTCGGGACAAGTTCCCTAACCTGTCTGGCACTCAGTAGCTTCATCTATAAAATGGGAATAATGCCAGACAGGTTAATACATGCTTCACAGAATCGGCATGGAAATGAAGTAATAACATCAATTAATTCACTTAATTCAGCAATTACGATGCTTGTCACGCAGTAATGGCTTATATAAGTGTAAACAGTGATGATGGTGATAATAATGATGATGACCTTATATTGTGCCCTTTTAAAATATCTTGATGATAAATCTTTATTCTTTAAACGCCAAAAGGCATTTCAAGCTGAAGTTGTGAATAAGGTGGGCCTCCAGATTGAATTATATTGTTTTAAAGCAGAAACATGATCTGACTTTTAAATAGTACGTGTGGGTGTTTAAGCAGTGCAGGCACTGGAAAAGCCCTAGGTGGTAATAAACATCAGTCACAGTGGCCGGTCACCAACTGTTTGGTTTGTAAAAACAGGCAGATACGCTGGGGAAATTTGCTGTCATGCGTGGCACACCCACGCATGACCCCACTTCTGAATCTACAGAAGGGCAGAAGCACATCTTCCAGCCCAGTTGTAAAAAAGAGCAAAGGCTGAACGTTGGGGACACCTTGGCACACCACCCATATTTTACACAAATGTTCCTTGTCCCCTGTAGCTGGTATTGCTGAGGTGCATAGGGAAATGCCAAGGCTCTGCAGGTTGAGATGGGTATGAGCAAGATGGGAAGATATTTTATTTTAGGCATACAACATTTCTTGCTGGTGAGAAAGCATTATTTTAATTGTGGTAAGTTCCTTTCTGGTTGTTTCTGTAAATGAAAACCCAGGTATGCTTACATCTATTATGTGTTTTGTCCAAGTGCTTTGAAAGATACCAAAGATGGTATCTTCCTGAAGAAGAAATTGTATACTGCAAGAAACATATCCTTTTAAGGCTGCTTAGTGGTGGAAATGTCTTCCATGTTGGTGGTCTGTCAAAGTGTTAGTTGATCAGTTGTGTCTGACTCTTTGTGACGCCATGGACGGTAGCCCACCAGGCTCCTCTGTCGATGGAATTCTCCAGGCAAAATAACGGGAGTGGGTTGCCATTCCCTATTCCAGGGTATCTCCCCAACCCAAGGATCAAACTCAGGTCTCTTACATTGCAGGCAGATTCTAGAGGGTCTAGAAAAACCATCTTTTCTAAAATCATCTTACTTGTTAGAGGAGCTTCCTGGTCATGCTATTTATAGTTCATGGGCTGACCCTTCATAGAAGGTAAAACTGTAGTTGACTGTTGACTAAAGATAGGGAATCAAAAGTTTGAAACACTCCCCAAGCTCAACCATCAAATTATGATCCAATAATGACTCCTTACTTATGAGCACTTGTTCCATGCCTGGCCCTAAGCTGTGCGTGGTATGGGTCACCGTTTTTGTGCTTTCAAGAGAAAAGTAAATATGCCCTGAGTACAAATTATGTCGTGGCCCACCGTTAATCCTTTCAACACACGTTGTCTTGTGTCCTTTTTGCTACATAAAGCATGGATTATTATTCCCATTTTATAGGTAGAAATGTAATACAATGGGATGCAGAAAAAATAACTAACTTGCATCACTGAATAGCAAGATTCGGGATTTGCCTACCAGTCTTCACTCTCCAAAGTCTTAGACCTTTCCACGGCTCTGTATTGTCCCATCTTTTTGGTTACCCAAGACTTACGCTTTGAGAAAATACATAATAAGATGTAATGAAGGGTCAAAATGCCTAATTCCACATTTTAAATGCCAAAGATTTGATATAGAGAGAGTGATCTGTTGGTTGGAGGAAGTGAGAAAGGCACGTGGCTTTGACAGAACTCTGTTTCTCTGTCGAAAATCAGGCAACAGATCTTTCACTTGCCTCCAATGTCAGCAGAAGAAGAACAATATGCATTCATTTCAAATGCTTGGGATTCTAAGATAAATCATGGAGCAATTCAGAGAATGGGGCATCCTCCATAAATGTTTACTGTCTGCATGCTAAAAACTGTCTGGGCCAGAGGGTTTCCATCTGGTTATATTCTGAGATAAAAGACAATGTTAGAAATAGTAACAGAGATAAGACACATTACATGTGAAGAGTCATAGATGCTGGACTGCCAGGGGCAACCAGAAATGTGGCTATTGAGTTCTTTTATTCATGGATGTGTCCATTTAACCATTTATTCATCCATTTAAATATTTGTTAAGTATTAAATATTCCAACAACTTCTATATAATATATATATATATCTTCTATTGTGTAACTATATAACTTCTATTATAATCTTTTGTCATTATTTTCCCTCTTTAAGAGTATTTGAAATTTGCTGTTATTTTTGGAAGACCTGTTGCCTGATTGTTAAAAATGTTGGTTCAGAATACACAAAGAGCAAGACTTCTATTGTTACATGACTCCTCTATGAGCCACCAAATATGGAATCCAGGCTCGCAGTAATATATTCTCAGAAAGATCTATATTGAAGGAAAAACTCAGTCCTCTCTCTTCTTAATCTCCATCAATTCTCCCTAAGGCCCTTGACTCTAAGAAAAAGGTTCATTTAATTTCTCTAGAAGAGTACCATTCAAATCTATAAAAATTTCACAGTCGGTAGATTTAATAAAGAAGCACTCCACACTTAAGAAAAAAAACGGAATTAGAACACTGAAAAGTTGCTTCTTGAGGCTTGTTTGCTATTAGATTAATCACAAAGACCACATGAAAACTGTAATTCTCTGGAACGAAGCCTAGCCAGTAAAATGAGAGATGCTACAGTTATGCCTTGGAACCGCATTAGGGCATCAGAGCAGGGGAAGGAGGCTGCTGCGAAAGGAGTACTCGCTGCTTACCTTCCAGTCTTATGTAACTGTTAGTAGATTCCTATAAGTCACAAGGCAGGAATGACTCCTACTTTTAGATGAGCTAATTAAAACAGTTTGTTTAGGCTTCACTTCAATGCACTAAATACAAGCAGCCAAGTACTTCCTAGATCTGGCAAGGAAAGATAGGCAGTAACTTCATGCACTCCAGAAATATCTCCTTTTTTCATTCATTCACTCATCCATCAAATACCTATTGAGCTCCTCTGATGTGCTATGGACTCATTCTACATGAGAGATACATCAGGAGGTAAAAAGCTCTCTGAACATATATTCTGACATGCTCATTGGCTCAGCTGTCTGACTCTTTGTGACCCCGTGGACTGTAGCCACCAGGCTCCTCTGTCCATTGAGTTTCCCAGGCAAGAATACTGGAGTGGGTTGCCATTTCCTACTCCAGGGGATCTTCCTGACCCAGGGATCAAACTCGCATCTCCTGTGGCAGGCAGATTCTTTACCATAGAGCCACCTGGGAATCCCAACATACATTCTATTGGTGGCCAAAGAGTAGAGGAAAAACAGAGGCAATCCATAAACCAGAAAAGAAAAGTGCACAGTCCTTTAGACAGTGGTTCGTGTTAGGAAGAAAAACAAAGGGAGGGAGCTTAAGGAGCGTCCATGGTTGGCAGGGGTAGGATGAAGGGAAACCGTCATGGAAAAGGTGACATTTCCAAGGGTCTGAAGGCAGGGAGGCGGTGGGACACGCGGGACGGCATGGGTGCAGCAGGGGAGAGAGAATGCCAAGAGAAAGCTCTCAGCAGGAAGACGCCTGAAAGTGCTGAGGTGCAGCAGAGGAAGGCAGCGCGAGCAGAAGGGAGGGAGAGAGGAGGCAGAGCACGGGGGACGCGGTGTGCGTCCAGCGGAGGGGGGCGCGCTTTCCTCCAGGTAAGGTGGAAGCCAAGGGCTGGCCAGGGGCAGGCAGGAGGCGGATGTAATAAATAGGAACACGGGATAACAGTGAAACTTTACTGATAAGCAATATGGTAAGAGGAACGATGGCTCCCCCCAGGTATACGCATCTTCATGCCCAGGACCTTCTATGGAATCTGTTACATTATATACCAAGAGGGACTCTGCAGACGTATGATGGTAAAGATCTAGCCATAGGACCGTTATCTGGGACCGGCCAAGTGAGCCCAGGCTCATCACAAGGACTCTTGAGAAACAGAAAAGGAAGGCAGATGAGTTGGAAAAGCAGATGTAACGAGCCAAGTTGAGGTTCGAGTGATGTGATTATCACCCTCAAAGAGGAAGGATGGTGTCACAAGCCAAGGAGTTCAAGCTGCATCAATAAGCTAGAAAAAGCAGTGACTTCCCTGGTGGTCCAGGGATTAAGAATCCACCTGCCAGTGCAGGGGACTTGGGTTTCATCCTGGCCTGGAAAGATCCCATATGCCATGGGGCAACTGAGCCCATGCAGCCAACTACTGAGCCCACAGTCTAGACTGTGCTCACCCCACTGAGAAGCCCAAGCGCCGCAACTAGAGAGGAGTTGCAACTAGAGAAAAGCTCGCTCTCAGCCATGAATATCCTGCGCGGTCAAAAATAAATCAATAAAAGATCTTTTAAAAAAGAAAAGACAAGGAAACAAATTCTCCTAGAGCCTCCAGAAGGAACTCAAACTTGTCAAAACCTTGATTTTTAGCTGCTGATCTCCAGAACTGTAAGATAATAAATGTGTGGGGGTTTTAAGTCAGTAAACTTGCAGAAGCAACAGGAAAGCAATACAAGGAAATAATTGTTGGTATAAATATGTCCCGCACAGCTTTTGTGACAGTTATGCTGAAAAAAAGGCTCATTATTTGTCTGAAATTCAAATTTAACTGAGCATCCCCTATTTTAACCTGTTGTGGGAGTTGAGAAACTTGACACTCTCTGATTTTCATGGTAAAAAAGTTACTCTGGCCCTGGTGTTGAAGACAAGGGCAGGAAGGAAGGTTAAGAAGTAGGGAGACCTACTGGCTGACACAAACATCCGGGTGAAACAGGACAGTGACTTGGGTCAGGACGGCAGTGATGGAGGTGGTGAGTGGGTCTGTCTGCAGCTTATCTCTGCGGAGATGTCCTCACCCTGGATTCCTCTTGTGCCCTGCATTCTTCTAGTTGAGACGAAGCAGAATTCAGCCTTGCAACCAGTTCATGTGTCTGCAGTGATGGAAGCCCCCCCGAAGAGGAGAAGACTAGACCCAGAAAACAGAAGCAACCCACTGCACTTTCACGGGCACAAACCACGGTTCACCATTTTCATTCTTTGGCTGCGACTCCAACCTCCTGCAGCATTTAGAGAGAAGACATCACTTAGAAAGAAGACCTAGAACGTATTCATCTGCAGATGATAGTTATCTTTCCAAAAGGCAAAACTTTTTTATTACAAAGACCAGGATTTCAGTGCACAGGTGGTTTCTTTGGCAGAGATACTTCCCAAATACTCATGAGTCTGCTCCGTGGCAAATCTTGCTGGCTTTCTCAGCTGGCTTGAAGAGCATCTCACCCCACTCTTTTCTATTCTTGGAGATCTTCCTTCTGACTTTTATGAAAGATTTAGGAGTCTGGGTGTCTGAAGACCTAGAATATGAATTCTCTTGTGTTGGCTACAGTTGTTCTTCTGGTCCATTTGGCTGGGAGAGTACACTGTGTATTTTTATTCACCGCTGCTTGTTAGTGAATTCATGCAAGTGGGTTATTGGAGACTGCTATCACCAGAATCCCCCCTGACAAGGAAAAGTGAAGATGAACCAAGTAACTGGGCAGGCGAGGCGAGCACACCCAGGTTTCCAGGCCTCAGCTTCACCAAAGTCTTGGTTCTTCCCACTTGGCTCAGACTTGGGTTTTCAATGAGACAAGGGGAAGTTTAATCTAGTCTTAATTGATTTCTCAGCCAGAGAGACTGAATAAGACAGTGGCTATAAGAGAAATGGAAGTAATTCAAGTATTTTTCAGATGCTATTTTGTGAAAGTTTGTTGCCCATTTCACAGGAAGTTTTATACCAATTATCTGACAGATCAGAGACACAATCTTCACTCTCATTTTTATAGAAAAAAATGTGCAAACTACAATAGCCCCTGAAAGCTGAGGGTCTTCAACCTAAACTCTCTTCTCAGCTTTAACTTTTCTTTCCCTTTGTGCTGGAAGATTTGTCAACTGATTTTCAACTCATGAGTCCGTTCGGGGCATCTGCACATGTGTGGTGAGGTGACAAAGTCTGAAAAGTGTGCCTGCATCAGGCAGACTTTCCAGTGAGACAAGGTCATCTTACCGGTCAAGTCAGCAACAGTTTTTGAGCTCATGTGGGACATTTTGTGAGGTAGCCCAAATAAAAGGGTACAGATCAAAAGGATAGTCACGCTTCTTTCCTTTCAGGGGTGTGTGTTCTAACTGAAGAAGAGAATTATCAATAGGCGGCAACCACTGGAAACGTATGTAGACCAAGACATAGAATCCAGTCTTTGAGAATGGGAACTGGATTGGACAGAGATCAGCATGGTGTGGGAAAGAGGAAAGAGATGGAAAACAGAGATAAGATGGCTTGTGGGGTGAGGGGGCAAGTGGTACCCTTCAGATGTTCTTCTAAAGGCCCACTACCAGGCACCTTCTGGAACTTAGGTCACCAAGTTAGCCGAATCTTCTCGGCATCACTGCCTCTGAAAGGTTAGATCTGTAATGAACTTGGGGTCTCTGGGAAGTCTCACGTGTGTACTGATCTTTCCTGGGAACGTTCTTGACAGTATCAGTTCACAAATAACGCCCCCACGGGGCCACATAAGAAGCCTGGTGCCATCGGGGCCTTCTGACACAACCCTGGTGCTAACAATTTCATTTCAGTTTACTTAAAATCTTTAAAAAAGGACCAAATGTTCATAGCACTTAAAACCACATACTAAAGAAAAAAAAAAGCTTCCCTCTCTCAGGTCTGTAAAATATCACACGCTGGCATTCCTTATTTTCCTGATGTCTTTCTTTCTCAAAGTATGAACAAAGCATGTGTCTGAGGCTACAGCACTGGGGAGTTTCACCTCCTTTTAACGTGATCAAGACCAAGCCCGTGGAGAGCTGGAATTAGGGCCTCACAGCCTGTCCATGCTGGTTAGAGGCTGGTTCCTCCTCCTCACCCCCTTCCCTCATCCTCCCCAGCTGCCCACCCCACCCCCTATCATCCCGTGAAGCCATCAATGTGGACCAGATGGAAAGAAGAGTCCTGACTGACCCGCTGGCTTTACCTGGGAACCCACCCACGTGGGCCTCCCCGCCGGCCCGCTCTTGCCCAGGCCATCTCGGGAGTCGTGGAGTCCCGTTCCAGGCCCAGGTCCAGTGCCTCTCTCGCCTCGTCTCCTGACCCCTTCACCACCTTGCACCTGCACGAAGTCCACACAGGAGCTTTAAATTAATAGCAGCCTCGAAGAGGATGGGCTGGCCTCCCGGGTTTCTTAAATGAATTTTGAAGTTGTGAGGCTTTAAATTGTAACATATTTCCCTAGAAATGGTCTGCTCTCCAGAATATATGAAAATGCTCCCTGGAAAACAGCAGTTTTGTCTTGTTTTCCTTTGTTTAGAAAACAAAAGATGTGGGTTAAAGGTCTCATATTTCAGGTTGAATATTGGAGAAAAGTAGGAGGCTTCTTTCCTGGGAGTTCTTAAAGATAGCAATTCTTTCTTATGAAGTTTTTTCTTTGCTTTCTATTTTTTTTATCTTTTTTAAAATCAGAGAACAATTGCTTTACAACGATGTGTTAGTTTCTGCTGTACGACAACCAGGATTAGCTCTATGTATACACATACTCCCTCCCACTTGAGCCTCCCTCTGACCCACCCCCCATCCCATCCTCTAGGTCATCGCAGAGCTGCGCTCCCATCAGCAGCTTCCCGTTAGCTAGCTATTGTATGTGTGGTAGTGTATGTCTGTCAATGCTAGTCTCTCAACTCGTCCCACACTCTCCTTCCTCAGCTATGGCCACAAGTCTGCTCTCTACTCATTTTTAAGTGACTCAGCTCCAAAGATAGAGTTTTAAGGATGTACCAGGGAAACAAAATGCCCAAGTGTGCAATGAACCTTCACACCCATACTGCTCTGGTACAGCAGGTTTACTATTTTAAAAAGCACTGTTGGATATAAAAATCTGGAAAAGAGAAAAACATGGAAAAAAGTTTTGTATGGAAGACCACACAATTCGATTTGCTACACTCACAGGCAATTGTACTTCTCCTTCACTCACTGAGTTTAAGAGCCAGCTGCTAGGGAATCAGAGATTAATAAGAAGCAGCCCCTGCTTTGGGGGATGACCAGCAGCAATTCCAAATGTCTCTTAGGAGAGGAAAGCTGAAAAGGCCTCTGAGATCTCATCCTAGGTCTGAATTATACAGATGGAGATTCAAGATGGGGAGAATTTAAGCCATGTTGTAAGGACACACAGATCCAGAAATTCAGCCCCCTAAATCCCACTCATGGATCTGTCTAGAAAGTCCAATTTTGCTCATCAAAGACACAGGTAGGTAAAGTCAAGATGGCATGGATTAGAATGAAAGGCCCTCAGCATTAAAAAGCAGAGACATCACTTTGCTAACAAAGGTCTGTCTAGTCAAGGCTATGGTTTTTCCAGTAGTCACGTATGGATGTGAGAGTTGGACTAGAAAGAAAGTTGAGTGCAGAAGAATTGCTGCTTTTGAACTGTGGTTCTGGAGAAGACTCTTGAGAGTCCCTTGGACTGCAAGGAGATCCAACCAGTCCATCCTAAAGGAGATCAGTCCTAGGTGTTCATTGGAAGGACTGATGCTGAAGCTGAAACTCCAATACTTTGGCCACCCGATGTGAAGAGCTGACTCACTGGAAAAGACCCTGATGCTGGGAAAGATTGAGGGCAGGAGGAGAAGGGGACGACAGAGGATGAGATGGTTGAATGGCATCACCAACTCGATGGATGTGAGTTTGAGTGAACTCCAGGAGTTGGAGATGGACAGGGAGGCCTGGTGTGCTGCGGTTCATGGGGTCACAAAGAGTCGGACACGACTGAGTGACTGCACTGAACAGCGTCCACCCAGTCCCACCACTAACCAGCTGTGCATATCCACAGGTACTGGTTCAGTAGTTCTTCCCTGATGACACAGATCACCTGGAGGGCTTATTAAATCTGCTCATAGTCAGACCTTTCTCTTAGAGATGCTGACTTAGTTAGTCTGGATGGAGTCCCAGACCTCTGCGGGGTCTTATGTTCAGAAAACTTGCAGAAACACTGGCCAGATGAGCCCTAATCTAACCCTCCAACTATGAAAGCATAAAGTAAATCAAACATGTGGCGATACAAACATCAGCTTATTCAAGGTTCTTGTTTCTACACGAGCAAAGTTCTTACCAAACTCTTTTACTGTGACCACTATTCTTTGCCTGCTGATCTGATCCGCTTCTTCTGGTCTCTGAGGAAAACCCCTCCCAAATCATATATGTGGAAGACTCCTAAAATTCATACTTTCAGTTACCTGCAGACTATAGAATTATTTTTTCATAGAAGAATTTTTCTCCTTTGAGATATATATGAGCATTTGGAAGGAACATACATTTATAGTTTTGTATCTCAATAGTGAGATCAACACACACGTCACCACCAAATTTTACCTAGCACATAAAATAGGTTTGGGGGGATTCTGTTATTGTTCTTGAAACTAGAAAAGCAAAAACAATTGTACTTTCTTTCCTTTTGTTTCCAGGATGAGTCACTAGTGTTTAAATATGCTGATCCGATAAACCAAACACCCCTAACAAGGAGTTAATTAAACACACATATCATTGGATTAAAATCAGAAACGCCAGCATGGTCACAAATCTGTGAANTGTGAGTTTGAGTGAACTCCAGGAGTTGGAGATGGACAGGGAGGCCTGGTGTGCTGCGGTTCATGGGGTCACAAAGAGTCGGACACGACTGAGTGACTGCACTGAACAGCGTCCACCCAGTCCCACCACTAACCAGCTGTGCATATCCACAGGTACTGGTTCAGTAGTTCTTCCCTGATGACACAGATCACCTGGAGGGCTTATTAAATCTGCTCATAGTCAGACCTTTCTCTTAGAGATGCTGACTTAGTTAGTCTGGATGGAGTCCCAGACCTCTGCGGGGTCTTATGTTCAGAAAACTTGCAGAAACACTGGCCAGATGAGCCCTAATCTAACCCTCCAACTATGAAAGCATAAAGTAAATCAAACATGTGGCGATACAAACATCAGCTTATTCAAGGTTCTTGTTTCTACACGAGCAAAGTTCTTACCAAACTCTTTTACTGTGACCACTATTCTTTGCCTGCTGATCTGATCCGCTTCTTCTGGTCTCTGAGGAAAACCCCTCCCAAATCATATATGTGGAAGACTCCTAAAATTCATACTTTCAGTTACCTGCAGACTATAGAATTATTTTTTCATAGAAGAATTTTTCTCCTTTGAGATATATATGAGCATTTGGAAGGAACATACATTTATAGTTTTGTATCTCAATAGTGAGATCAACACACACGTCACCACCAAATTTTACCTAGCACATAAAATAGGTTTGGGGGGATTCTGTTATTGTTCTTGAAACTAGAAAAGCAAAAACAATTGTACTTTCTTTCCTTTTGTTTCCAGGATGAGTCACTAGTGTTTAAATATGCTGATCCGATAAACCAAACACCCCTAACAAGGAGTTAATTAAACACACATATCATTGGATTAAAATCAGAAACGCCAGCATGGTCACAAATCTGTGAACACACCCAGGTCACAGGTTTGTGGCTAACATTAACTTGACTGTTGCCAAAGGAGAAGCCCCAGACGGAGGTTCTCGCTGCGGTCTCCACCCCACCCTTCCCCTCCGCGAGAGGGCTAGACAGATAGGACCCATTTAATAGTGATGGTGGGATAATCTATAAGCCCTATTTTGTCTTCCCTTCCCTCTCTTGGAGTTGCAGGATTACAGACTCTGATATCCGATATGAAAGAAGATCCGGCTGATGACATCATTCTGGAAATGTCTTGGTCTGAAATATCTGACAAAGCCAAGCAGTGAGCTGGACGGGAAAATCGGAGAGAAACGAGAGGCTCGAGGAAGTCAAGCAAAACTAAATTTCTGGTGCCTCTAGGAATGTGTGTATGAGTGTGCGTTTAGCTCTGAGCTTCTTCCTCTAGTTTACGTGGCTCTCATTGTTCCTTCTTCCAACCGATAATTAGCGACTCCTCTCGAGTGCTAAGCGCTAGATAATGAGGGGATTCTGTGAAGGTAGGATGGAGAGTAATCCGTGCTCTTGCAGAGGTGTGACTCTACTCGTCTCTCACGTTTCCTCATTTGTCAGCTCGGCCTAGGGCTCAGAGCAGAGCCGTGAGGGGAGGAAGGTAGAATGAGCAAGAATCCGGGAGAATCTCCATTCCAGGGGCGCCCCTCACCCAGGGCGTAAATTGGTCCCGTCTCCCCATCTGTAAAGGGGAAAACCCTTTCAACCGTAAGAATTCATGATACCATGTAACACAGAGGACTTCGGGGGTTTCCCTGACAGTCCAGAGGCTGGGACTTCACCTTCCCAGGCCAGGGGGTGCAAGTTCAGTCCCTGGCGGAGGAGCTGGGGCCTCCCTCCCTCGCCTCATGGCCAAAACACCAGAACATAAGCAGCAGGGGCGAGATGCAACAAATTCCACGAGGGCTAAAAAAGTAAAAATTAATATTGCGGAGAAACACAGAGACCTCTGTGAGGAACAGTGATGTTTCCAAAAATTCAGGCAAATATGGTCAATATCAGTTACTTTCTTGGGATAACTTCACAGTCACTTATGGGACTCGGGAAGAATGAGATGTTTGGGCTTTTCTTTGTTCCTTCTACCCTTCTTCCTTCCTTTCCTTCCAAGTTTTTTCTTTTTCTTCCTTTCTTGTGAAAAAAAAAAAAAAGTAGGGGGGGTTGTGGGAGTACCTTAATCTTGCCTTTTCACTGTTTTCTGAAGAAGGCCCTGACCCCTTGCTCTGGTGATACAGTTATTACAGATCAAATCCCTCATTGGCCTCATGAACTGTAAAAATTCAGAGACAAGACAAGTCTCCAGGAGCTGATTTTAGAATTCAAACCCCAAGCAGAAGTGGTGGATTTAAAATTCTGAGCCCAGCACAAACCTCTTCATTTTCAAGTTCATTTACCCTTGGCAACATGCAACCTCCTGTTTACTAAAAAGGAAAAAAAAAAAAAAAAGCTTTTAAAAGGCTCATTTAAAAGGCTGAGGAGCCTTTTGGGATCTCCACAAGCTCTTTAAAAACATATTTTGATGATACAAGTGTAAACAAATCAAAAGCATATGGATTGAATTTCCCTTAAATTACACAGGATTTTTTAAATGATGGGAGGGTGGAAGTGTGTTTGGAAAAATATGTTTTTGGTTTCACTGACTCAGAAACAGGCAAATGAGCTGAAGCTTTGACAGACCCCAAGCGATGGCAGGCTTGCCCATCATCTGTCTCTGAGGGTCTGTAGTCCTTCACGAGCCTTCTTCAGTTTCACATTCAAAGAGATTTCCCTGAGCACAGCCGCACAGAGAGGAAAGCCCAAAACCCCGCATTGTGAGTTCTCTCTCTCTCTTGAGCACCAGAGCCCTACTTCATGGGGGTTGACAACGTAGACTCCCCTTAGACCAGTCAAGAGAATAAATGGTCTTTTTAGAAAATAGAAGTTTATACAGGGCTGGACAACCCGGACCCCGATGCCAGTGTCTGCAGTCTCCAGGCTGGGAGCCACCTCAAAGCCTTTACCCAACACTTTTCAAAGTAACTTCCCTCCCATCCCCACCACACAACATGCCAGAAACAGGGGGTCAACAACCTGGGCACCGCCACCTCTGATGGGCTGCTGATGCCGGGATCTCGGAATAAGGGAATAGAAGCCAGGAATGCGCAGACAGAGTGAAGAATGGCTGTGACCTTATGAACGCTAAGGCTTCATCCACAAAGCAGAATGTCAGGACCTAGCCTTCGGATGCACCCATCCAATCCAGTCCTAAAGGACAATGTTTTTAAAAAAATCTCTAGACCCTTGTTCTTCTTTCCTGTTTCCTACATCTGAATATACAAGGGTTTCAGAGCTGGAGCAATCCCAGAGAGCCTCTAGAAGATTCGGGAAGGTTTGGGGTGGGTCTGGAAGATCAGGATGCTCTTGAAGACCCTGACAGTCATCAGCTTCATGGTCAAACAAGTCACTGGAACTCACTTAAAGGCAAGAGAGCTGTGTGCTCCCATTGTCACAGAATTCTCCGAGAAAAACGAACCAGGTTGCTGTGAAGAAATTTGACTTTGGGAAGCGCAGTGGGAAATGTGCAGTTACATGAGAACTTGACTTAACCTGAGTTAAAAGTGAGGAGAAAGAGTTAAATTTTAAAGCAGTCTTTTGTTCTGTTTCTTAGGGCTAGTTATAACTCATGCTAAAGGAACCTACCTCCCATCTGATGAATTATAGTCTAGTTTCCTGGCCCGGACAAAGACCCTTTGGGTGATTGTTTCTCTGTTAATCTTTTCTAGAAAATTGGCTAACCGCCGCAAGGTGTAAGGTGGCCGGTCAGCCGTTTCAGCCTGATAACTTCCAGACCTATCTCTGTAAAGGTCAGGCTGAGCCCACCAATCAGTTTTGTTGAGATTGTCTTCACCCCACCTATACTTGCTTGTAGCTTTTGTGTATAAAAACTGCTCTATAACTGAGGTTGGGGTTCGCTCCTTTCGGGGGAGATCGAACCCCGGCGCGCCGGTTCAATAAATCCTCTTGCTGATTGCATCGAATTCGTGTCTTGGTGACCTGGGGAAGCGGCGTCTCCCGTGAATAGGCCATTCGGGGCCTAACAAAAGGAAACTTCGCGTCATTTTTTTCTTTCTGATGAAACACGACAAACCTTCCTGGTGCCTCTCTTTCGACATACACTCAAATAGAGAAGTTAACATCACACTCCCTTCCTTTTTTTTTTTTTTTTTTTTTTCCTACTTCAGAGGAGTGATGTGAGAAAGTACTTTGGAAAAATAAAGGGCTCTCTAGTAAAAATAGCTCCTAACCCCCACTTGAGTCTCAAGTCCTAGAGACTTCTGTCCCTTGTGACAATGGTGGACGCCTAACCAGTGCATAATTTTAACAGTACAATTTGCACTGCTCAGGCAGCTGTCTGCCACACCAACTCTTTATGAAACCCACCCACGGCATTTGACTCAATTACCTCCTGCAGCTGCAAATTCCACAGGTCAACCACACGCTGCATGGAAAAGTATTTCTTTGTATTCGTTCCAAATTTATTAGCCATTTGACCCATTCCTTTGAGTGACTTGTATATTTTTAAGTGTTCATATATCACCTTTTTAGGCCCAAGTCCCATTGGCCTGCATTTAATCTGCGGCTCAGAACATTAGAGTATGGTGTTCAAAGGATCCGTATAAAAGCCAGTCTGGCATGTTGACCTCCACTAGAGCTCTGCTGAAAGTTCTCCAGCCATGGACATCCTCCCAGCCTCACAAGCACTCGTGATCACAACCATTAGAGAGAAAAGCATTTCAGGGACCCAGGATGGAACAGTTCAAACGTTCTCCATGGTAAAAATACGAGTTGTGGCCAGACCTGATATACAGGAAATCTCTAAGAGCTAGCAGCTAGTGCTCTGTTTTATAGACTAACTGAGTTGCAGAGAAGAGAGGTCACCTCCCGTAAGAGGCAAATACCAAATCCACAGACTAGGCATTCTGCACACAAGTCCAACATTCTCACCCCTACCACAGGAGGTTCGACGTAAGAAGACAGGGGCAAGACTCATGGATATATAAATTAATGTTTCCCCGGGCCAGTAAGAATGGACGTCACAGCTCCTTGGTGGTTGGCACCAATTGTTGAGGGCCATGCTTCTCTCCCCCATGGGCAGCTTAGATTATGATGGAGGATCCTGGGGGTTTCTCTTCATGTCCTAGAAATAGACCTCACAATGCGTTCGTAAGCATGAACTCCCAGCGTCTTCATTTAGTCTGACAAATGAAGTTCTGGGCCATTTCTAAGTTCTTGTTTCTCTGGCCATCACCGGCCGGGTCAGACCAAATGGGGGTCTCACCCCCACCTCCACCCCAGGCAACCTCAGCTCCTGTCCTGGCCAGGCTGTGTGGTGCTGGTGGTCTCTTAACTCCCTTCACTACCATCCTTCTACTGGAAAGCTGGGTGGGTGTGTATAAGATGGTCTCTGTGTCTCCACACATTGTGAAGAGACTCAGGCTTCATGGTCAGAACTTTGCAAGGCCAAGTTGGCTCCTTTCAAAATGTGAACACAGGCAAGCTCCTTAGCCCCTCAGAGCTGCAACTCTGCAGCCCCACCACAGTGGAGAAAACGCCTGTCCTCTTTCGCTCTGATGAAGACTAGCCACGAAGGATCCAATGTCCCCAGCCCTGTGTTCAGCCCATAATAAATACTGGATACGTGTCAGCTGCTTGCCTTCTGCAAGTTTATGCTGTACTTTAATAAGCAGTGCTAAAGGATGCTAAAGATACAACAGGCTATTACATCCTACTGCTTTTGAAGGGGCGACTCAGCTTAGCAGTCTACTCTGAAGCCCAGGTGTAGCAGGGACAAAATCCAGAACTTAGGGCTCTAGCTTCAACCTTGATTCAAAATTAACATGCGACCCGAGAGAACTCCTCTGGGCCTGCACCACAATAGGGCCGCTTGATTAACAGAAAAGAGAACTTGGTGCCAAGACCCCTCCTTCCCACCAAAGGAGAAGAAAACGCCAGTTGGAAGCGAATTTAATAACGACATGTTCAGTTGGGCGCATCTGCTTCCCTTCCACGTCAAGAAATTACAGTCCACACTTGCGTTCAGCAATTTATTCTTTTTCTGAAAGTTTCTCTGCTGTCATGCACAGGCTATGTTTAGGATTTAGAGCTTCAAGATGCTTTTACTGTAAAGTGACATGGAAACAACGATGGAATATAGGGAATCTATGATATCCAGCATCTATGGGGCCAGAATTTCCTTTGCCTTTTCAAAGAATACAGCTGTTTTCAGAATTTGGTTTTTGCATCTTCTGAATCAGGGTACTGCTTTCTAATGAGAAATTAAAAACCAGTTGTCAGTATTTCATAAAAACTTTGTAAAGTTCCCAAATAGCATGACATCAAAGCTTTATCACGTTAAAAAGGTCTTCAGTCTTGACGTCTAGCATCAGCTCAAGTGGCCCAAGTGACTTTGGACAGGTCACCCAACCACATCCTTGCCCAGACACATAATTTGCAATAAGAGAGACTTTAAGCTCCATCCACACCATCCAACCTGAGATCGATATCCTACTCTCCAGGGCATGCTATTCAGCAGACAGCCAAACAGTTATAACCTCACTTTTCCCTGATCGTTAGAAATCTAGTTATTCAGTAGACTCCAGGAAAGCATCCTATCCCGGTGTCTGATGATGCTCATGGAGGCTAAGTTTGTGACATTTTTATATTCTAGAGAAAGGTCTCTACAATCACAGACTTGAATCTAGATTTGAATACCAATATTGGCCAAGTCTGCATTAAAAGGAAGGCAATTCAAGATGCCTACCTGATCTGTCTTCAAAATAACATAATTTGAAGCAGACCTGAAATTGCTTTTGAGCCTGTCTGTGTTCAGCCCTGGGCAGATCTAGGACTCACACATTGCTGCTTTATTAACTTGGTCAGCCTGTACAAGTTGCTATTGCCCTTTGTGTATTCATGGGGGCTCAGTTGTGTCCAATTCTCTGCAACCCCAGACTGTAACCCACCAGAATCCTCTGTCTGAGGGATTCTCCAGGTAAGAATACTGGAGTGGGTTGCCATTTCCTGCTCCAAGAGATCTTCCTGACCCAAGGATCAAACCCATGTCTCCTGTGTCTCCTACATTGGCTGGCAGGTTCTGTACCACTGAGCCATGTGGGAAGCCATTGTATATCCTTTTTTTTTTTTTTAAGGTAATTATGGTAATAATTTTTGTACTATACAATTTACCCCTTTAAATAAGTCCAATGATTTTAGTATATTCCCAGAGCTGTGCTCCCATCACCACAATTAATTGTGGACACTTTTGTCCTCTCTAAAAGAAATTCTATACACATTAGCTCTCACTTGCTCTTTCCACACAAACACACCCATTTCCAGTGCTTGGCAACTACTTTCTGTTTCTGTATATTTCCCTATTCTGGACACTTCATATAAATGGAATCATACAATATGTGGCTTTTTGTGCTGACTTTTTCTACTTGGCTTGATGTACTCTGTTGTATCAGCACTTCTTTCCTTTTCATGGCTGAATAATATTCCATTCTACGGACAGACCACATTTGGGTATTTTTCCAGATTTTTGGCTATTATGCATATACTGCTTCTGTGAGTGTTCGTGTCCTAGTCTGCACACCCATTTCTGCAACATTCTATTGCTTTCCAACATGGCCATTTGGATTATTTTGAATAATGCAGAAACACTTAACAAATTACTTACCAGATGAACTTAGCACCCCCACAGTCTCACTTGCCCTTCTCCACTTCCTGACGGTACATTGATGTTCCAGGTACTCAAGCTTTCCCAATATTTGAACTGTTCCTTCACTTTGCACTCTGCATTGAATTCATTTCTGAATCCTCAATATCTAGGTTGTGTCTTAAAGTCAAAATCTCTCTCTCTTTTTTTTTTTTTCCCCTCACTGAGTATCATCCTCACCATTAACCAGTCACCTGACCCCCAGGCTTTGTCCTTTTCATTCTACCACAAAATTTTAGTTACAGCCAAGTACTTGAAAACCCTGAGTGACTCTCCACTAAAAAAGGTACTGTACTAAGTCCTTTACGAGGTACAAAATTTGCAAGCTACTTACTTGGGTACAAATAGCTCTAAATTTGAATATTTTTCTATAAATGAATTTAAATTATCTTTTAAGATCCATTTAGTCTATTGGAAAAGTACTTGCTCTAGTTTCATTCAGCCAGTGAATTCAGATACTCCTGTGACTTCCCGCAGGCAGCTTCTACCATCCAGGGTCTTAATGGGATGCTCCTGCTCGGGCCCCCTTCCTGCTGCATCCTCAGGCCCCCCCCCCCCCTT